>JBBGZY010000251.1:11865000-12410000 GCA_037952925.1 Lithobates clamitans | reverse complement strand
CGCCAGATAAGATAAATATACATCCAGCAGAGCTACTCCTGCTATAGTTTTAAGTTGCCGTAGCATTAATTTTAACTTACATCTTCAATTAGCCCATATGAATCTGGTAAAGTGGGAGTTCAGTTTACTAAATACTGATTTAGGCATTACTTGTGAACGTGAGAATACATACAAGCATGTAATATTGTTTTAATCAAATTTATTCTCCCCACTACCCATAACGGCAATACAGATTTCTGCCCAGTCTCTAAAGTTTACGCAGAATGATGGGGGGGGGGGGGGGAGGAGAAACACACACACACAATCCACCCATGCACATCTGATTAACAGCTATTTCTGTAAATGGAAAAGCCCTGCTGAGAAAGGTCAAAAAGGAGAACGAGGGGACTGCTTTGAACGGACATAGGCTATTGTAACTTCAATAACCAAACTTTACATCTGACAGTTTTGTAGCAAAGGGAAGTCTCCCCCCCCCCCCCCCCCCCCAGCATTAGTGTAGGGTTCCCAATAAAGTGTTCAGTTGGTGCAAGTACATAAAATGGAGAGGGGAAAAAATAAATAAAAAAAAACAACTTACATCATGAGCTTCTGATCATCTGCTACAGAGCCAAACAAAGATTCATGTAGAAGGTGCCAGGCTACATCTTCTACCACTGCCGAGTGGCCTGTAAAAATGGCTTTAGCATCAACTATTTTCCCCTCTTTTGGTCCAGCACTTATATCCCACAAGCAAACAGTCTGAAAACAGAATAAGATTTTAGAAATCAATAAGCTACCTAAAAAGGTAAAAAAATTAAAATGTAACTGGCAACCATTAAATACCTGTGTATCACCAACACATTTTGCAGTCCAGTTCAGCCACTACTGTATTGTAGCAGACCACACGTAGGAGCCCCCACCCTGCACAGCCAGGCACACCAAATATTGACTGTATCCCAGAGTCCAGAGGCAGTCCACTTGGACAGGTAATAAGGAAATAAAGGGATGCCCACTTTACTTGGAACAAATTCTCTATATACAGTCTATAGACAATCCTCTTCCTCCAGCACTAGCTTTCAGAAAAAGGAAAAACTCAGTTGGAACTCTGATGAATCTGACAGAAATAGACTTAGATTAAGCAGAAGCCCCTTACAGGAAGGAACATCTGACCCCTTGGGTTGGAGAGAAAATCCAGTGTCCAGCTACATTTGTTACTACTGATTCCAGAACTACCTATTCAGGCATTGCCAGCCCACCTGGCTGGAGCTGCCTCTTCTTACTAGCCCTCCTGGCTACTTTCCATAGTCCTCCCCAACTGTCACTCACCAGCCAACCGGCTGACTTCTCCTGGAGATCCCCTGGATATGCTAGTTGGCTCCTGCTGTCCTCTTACTCCCGTGCCTCTGGACAGGACTCCTCTGTTGTAAGAGGATTCCTCCAGCACCTGAGCCCCAAGGTCACCCAAGGAGCTACCCTCAAGGGCCACCAACAGCCTCCTCAGCACTCCATCTTCCACCAAACTGCCCCTTCAGGTATGACCATGAGCATTTAACCACTTGCCTACAGGGCACTTTTACCCCCTTCCCAATTTTCAGTGCTCCCACACTTTGAATGACAATTAGTCATGCAACATTGTATCCCATACAAAATTTGTCTTTTCACACAAGCTTCTTGGTGGTATTTAATCACCACTGGGTTTTTTTTCTGGCGCTATAAGACAAAAAAAAAAAAAAAAAAGTTTCTTCATTTGTTCTAAAATGTTGCAAATTAGTAATTTTTCTTCATACATTTTGGCCAAAATTTATACTGCTACATATCTAATTAAAAAAAATGACCAAAATCAGTATATATTTGGCCTTTGTGAAAGTTATAGTCTACACGTTTTGGTGCCAATTATTGAAAATTGATCACACCTGATGTACTGACGGCCCCTCATTACTTAACAAAAAGCCAGAACAGTGCAAATAACACTAACAAAAAAAAAATCTTAACATATGTTTTCTCCTCCTTAAGGTGGTTATATTATTCATAGATTAGACATTCTGCTGTTAGTTTTTTGTGTTTTTATACTGAAATAAATGTTTCCTCTGCAACACTGGTCCTTGTAGTCCTCCTACTGGCACTATCTCCCATAGACTATTTAACCACTTCAGCCCCGAGCCATGTTTTGAGATTTGTTGTTTACAAGTTAAAATCAAGGGGTTTTTTGCAAGAAAATTACATTAGAACCCCCTCCCCAAACATACCATTTTTTTTTCCAGACATCCTAGAAAATAAAATGGCGGTCATTGCAATACTTTGTCACACCGTATTTGTGCAGCGGTCTCACAAGCACAATTTTTTTTGGAAAAAAAAAAAAAAAATAAGAGTTGAACAGTAAAGTTAGCCCAATTTTTTTCTATATTGTGAAAGATAATGTTACACCGAGTAAATTGATACCAAACATGTCACTTCAAAATTGCATCTACTCGTGGAATGGCGACAAACTTTGGCACTTAAAAACCTCCATTGGCGACGTTTAAATATTTCTACAGGTTACTAGTTTTGTTACACAGGTCTGGTGCTAGAATTATTGCTCACTAACAATCGCAGAAATACCTCACGTGTGGTTTGAACACAATTTTCATATGCGGGCCCAACTTACGTATGCGTTCGCTTCTGCGCGCGAGCTCGGTGGGACAAAAAAAATGTTTCTTTTTTTAAATAAAGTTTACCTATACTGTCCTTTACAAAAAAAATAAATTGGGTCACTTATTCCTATTACAAGGAATGTAAACACCCTTGTAATAGATAAAGAAAAATAAATAAATATTTACAGCTTACCTGTAAAATCCTTTTCTTTGAAGTACATTACGGGACACAGAGCCATAATAGTTACTATGTGGGTTATAGGCCACCTTCAGGTGATGACACTGGCACACCCCAAGACAAGTCCACTCCCTATATAACCCCTCCCACTACTGGGAGTACCTCAGTTTTGTAACAAAGCAATACACGTGTATACCAACAAGAAGGGTGGGACCTCTGTGTCCCGTGACGTACTTCAAAGAAAAAGGATTTTACAGGTAAGCCGTTTTAAAAATCCTATTTTATCATACATCACGGGACACAGAGCCATAGTATTTACTATGTGGGATGTCCCATGGCAATGCCAACTGAAGGGAGGGAGACAACAAAAGTAGGGCACCATGAGACCAAATGGGATATCCTCATGACCCTTTACATCTACTTGATAGTATCTGGTAAACGTATGGACTGAAGACCAAGCTGCGGCCTTGCAGATTTGAGCTATGGAGGCTTGGTGATCCACTGCCCAGGAAGTACTAACAGCCATGGTGGAGAGCGCTTTAATATGAAAAGGTGGAATTTTCCTCTTTAACCACTTCCCGCCCACCGTCATATGACGTCCTGGGCTTTGAGATGGGTATATCTGAATGATGCCTGTAGTTACAGACATTCAGATAATGCCGGTTTCAGCCGGCGAATCTACACCATAAGAACGATCATAGCGGCCGTTCCGCCGCTTGATCGTTCTTACAGGAGGCGACGTCCCCCCCCTCCCGCCGCCCTCCGGTGCTTGTTCCGACTCACCGTTACGATCGGTGAGGCGGAGAGCGGATCCGCCGGCGCCGGATGTAGATCATAGAGATTTCCGGCGGACCAGATGGTCGCCGGAGTCTCTATGATCATCGGAGGCCAGGCGCGATGTTATGACGTCACGCCCGGCCTTTCCATTCAGAAAAACAGCGCCGCTTCAGCTGGAAAGCTGTCATGTCATATTCCTATTACAAGGGATGTTTACATTCCTTGTAATAGGAATAAAAAAGTGATCAAATTTTTTTTTTTTTTTTTGAAAAAAAAAAAAAAAAAGTGTCAAAATAAAAATAAAACAAAAAGAAAAATTTTTTTTAAAGCGCCGCTGTCCCAGAAGCGATTGCATACGCAAGTCCCGCCCACATATGAAAACTGTTCAAACCATACATGTGAGGTATCGCCACAAACGCTGGAGCGAGAGCAATCATTTTGTCCCTAGACCTCCTCTGTAACGCAACATGTAACCAGTAAAAAAATTTCAAGCGTTGCCTATGGGGATTTTTAAGTACCGAACATTGGCGCCATTCCACGAGCGTGTGCAATTTTGAAGCGTGACATGTTAGGTATCTATTTACTCGGCGTAACTTCATCTTTCACAATATGTAAAAACATTGGGCTAACTTTTTTTTTTTTTTTTTAAAAACACAAAAGTAAAAAACTTTTTCCCAAACGCGTTCGAAAAATTCCTGCTTAAATACTGTGTGAGATAAAAAGTTGCAACAACCGCCATTGTATTCTCTAGGATCTTTGCTAAAAAAAATTTATATATATATATTTATTGTTTGGGGGTTCTATGTAATTTTCTAGCAAAAAAAGGATGATTTTTTACATGTAGGAGAGAAATGTCAGAATTGGCCTGGTAGGGAAGTGGTTAAACCATAAGCTTGAACAATCACTTAAATCCATTTAGAAATGGATTTAGATGCTGCAACAAACAAAACCATCTGGTTTTACAAATCTGAGCAGTTGCCTTCAAGTAGACCCTGACTGCTCTCACCACATAAGAGAATGTAGTGACCTTTCTTCCGCAGAACGAGGTTCTGGAAAAAAAATGAAGGTAAAACAATATCCTGGTTTAAATGAAAACCTGACACTACCTTCGGTAGGACCCAATACAACCTTATCCTTGTGAATAATCAAAAATGGCTCTTTACAAGAAAGAGCAGCCAGAAAAACGAATTTCCTCGTCAAAAGGACCAAGGGAATATCTTGAATCGGCTCAAAAGGCTGTTTCTGTAACGCCACCAGGACTAAATTCAAGTCCCAAGGGTTCAGGGGTGACCTAACCGGAGGATTAATCCGCATTACCCCCTGAATAAAGCTACAAACCAGAGTGCGAAGCAAGTGGTCATTGAAAAAAATAACGATAAGGCCGACACCTGGCCTTTGATAGTATTCAAGGCCAGCTTCATTTCTAATCCCATCTGTAGAAATTCAAGGATCCTGCCTATGACATATTTCCTGGGGAGCCAACCCCTGGATTCACACCAGGAGACACATGCCTTCTAGACTTTAATATTTTACTCTGGAGGCCGGCTTCCTAGCATTAACCAAAGTAGAAACTACTGAACCCGACAGCCCACGCTCCTTTAGAATGTGGGTCTCAATCAAACCGATAAATTTAGCGTTTGTAAGGTAGGATGGAATACCGGACCTTGCGAGATGTCTGGCTGTGGTGGTAGGGTCCATGGGTCTCCTACTGCCATCTTTACGATCTCCGCATACCAAGATCTCCTGGGCCACAAGAATCACCGCCTTCCCTTCCTGCTTGATCCTGCCAAGAAGTCGCAGAAGCAACAGAACAGGAGGGAACGCATAAATCAGTGAAAACTGATCCCACAGAAAAACCAAGGCATCTGCTCCGCATGCCAGTGAATCCTTTGTCCTTGACACAAAGTTGTTGATCTTTGTTGAACCTGGATGCAAACAGATCCACGTCTGGAATTCCCCATCTTTGACATATTGAAAGAAAGATGTCGGGGTGAAGAGACCATTCTCCTGGGAACAACTGTTGGCGACGCAAGTAGTCTGCCTGCCAATTCTCTATTCCTGGAATGAAGACTGCCGATAGGCAAGGAATGTTGTCTTCTGCCCAAGAAAGGATATGATTCACCTCTCTGGGCTGCACGACTCTTTGTGCCCCCTTGGTGATCGATATAGGCCACTGCTGTGGCATTGTCGGATTGGATGCGGAGAAGACAATTCCGTAATCTAAGCGTCCAGGCTTTCAGGGCCAAACGAACTGCCTGAATCTCTAGAATATTGATGGACAAGTCCATTTCTGATTTGGACCATCTTCCTTGGACAGACGCTTCTTCTAGGACTGCTCCCCAGCCCAGAAGGCTGGCATCTGTTACCACTTTCCTGGTAACTGGTAGAAAGGATTTCCTTTTTTGGAGATTCTTGGTCATCAACCACCAACAGAGGTTTTGATGCACTTTTGGGGATAAACGCATTGGGAAGTCTAGGAGTAGAGGTCGACCGATATATCGGCCGATATTTGGCGTTTTTTTACTTAATCGGCCGATTGTAACTTCAGCTGTGACTTGCAAATGACTTCTGTAATAGAGTCAATGCAAGTTGCCTGAAAGTTATCTTCTCTCCTCCTCTGGGCAGCCTGCCAAGTCTGATAAGAAGATACATTTGTATCTCTTAAAGTTCTTTTTTATCAATAGACTGAACTCCGAGTAGGAATTCTCAGTTTAACCATTTAAAGACTAAATCTTTTGACATTTGTTGCTTACAGGTAAAAATCCTGTATTTTCTGCTAGAAAATCACTTAGAACCCCCAAACATATTTTTTTTTTAGCAGAGACCCTAGGGAATAAAATAGCGGTTGTTGCAATATTTTATGTCATGCGGTATTTGCGCAGCGGTCTTTTAAACGCAATTTAAAAAAAAAAAAAAATACAGTAATGAATTAAAAAAAAAACTAAGCAGTAAAGTTAGCCCATTTTTTTTTTCATCCAAAAGTTTTGATTACCTGTTTTTGTGTATTTAATATTTAAGATAGTTTTTTTTTTTTTTCTCTAAATTATACATACAAGTGAACTGATTGGAGGTTTGTTTTGTTTAATGTTTAAATGTAAAAAATTTTCTGTATCACTTATCACTTAAGGTTGCTTTCACACTGGAGCGGGCATGCGTTGATGGTAAAACGCTGCTAGTTTTAGCGGCGCTTTGCGGTCATTTTAGAGGCACTATTCGGCTGCTAGCGGGGCGCTTATAACCCAGCTAGCGGCCGAGGAAGGTGTTAAATGCGCCGCTGCCAAAACGCTTTGCAGGCGCTTTGGCAGCGGTGCACATTCATTTCAATGGGCAGGAGTGGTGGTATACACCACTCCAAAGATACCGTTTGCAGGACTTTTTTTTACATCCTGCCAGCGCATCGCCTCAGTGTGAAAGCACTCAGGATATCACACTGAGACTGCAGGGGAGCCGTTTTACAGGCACTTTACAGGCGCTCTTTTTAGCCCAAAAGCGCCTGAAAAATGCCCCAGTGTGAAAGGGGTCTAACTGTTAGATTTTATGAGATGAAGGGGGGAAAAAAAAAAAAAAAAAAAAAAAAAAAAAAAAATCGGCATCACATATCGGAATCGGCCACCGCGATTTCTAAATATCGGCATCGGCCAGAGAAAAACCCATATCGGTCGACCTCTAGTCTAGAGCTTGGACCTTCTTGTTCCAAGTTGATAGGATACTGTCTTACAGCAGTCTCGAATGAAACTGAGCATCAGGAACAGCCTTGAATGAAGCCACCATCTTTCCCAACAATCTCATGCAAAGTCGAATAGAAGTATTCTTCTTTGCTTTGACCACCTGAATCAGTTCCCTTATGGAACTGATCTTTGGCTGGGGCAAAAACCCTCTTTTAAGCTGTATCTATGATCAGACCAAGTGTTCCAATCTCCTTGATGGTTTTAAGGAAGATTTCTCTAGGTTAAGAATCCAATCTAGGTATTCCAGGTAGCTGACCGTGGTGACCAAACTTTGGTTTAGGCGGGCTACTGACTGATCTATCAAGAGTAGATTGTCCAAGTAAGCTAGAACAGTTATACCCTGAGCCCTTAATCTGGTTAAAAGGGGAGCCAAGACCTTTGTAAACACCCGAGGTGCAGTAGCTAGACCGAAAGGCAGAGCTACAAACTGAAAATTAAGATTTTCTATCTCGAAGCGTAGATATTTCTGGTGAGCAGGAAAAATAGGTACATGGAAGTAAGCATCCTTGATGTCGATTAACACTAGCAGTTCTCCACCTTGTAGAATGGAGACCACTGATCGGATTGACTCCATGCGAAGAGCGCGGATATTCAAAAACCAGTTTAGATCTTTGAGATCTAAAATGGGTCTGACATACCCGTTTGGTTTTGGTACCATGAAAAGGTTTGAATAAAACCCTAGCTCTACCATGGGGACCACCGATTTCACCTTTTGAGATAGAAGATGGTCCAAAGCCAAAAAGACTTTTCTGGATCTCTGGGAACGTTTGATCTGAGAAAACAAGGAGACGGGAACTCTAGTTTGTATCCTAGAGATATTGAGGAAGCCACCCATTTGTCTCGACACTGTTCCTGCCAGACCCTTGAGAACTGCAGAAGTCTTCCCCTCACTCAAGCGAGCAGGGGCGTCCCTTCATAAGGAGGTTTTAGTATTTTGTTGTGGATTTCCTCCCCCAGGGCCTCTTTTGTCCCTGGGTTTGACCCCAAGGTTTACCGCTTGAACTTGACAGTGGAGGCCGTCGTGACTGCCTGGAGGCCGATGCTCCTGGCACAGGAGAAGAAGCTTTTTTTTTTAAAAGAAAAGCTTAAAAAGGGAACCGTTCACCACGAAATGGGAAACTAGCCAAGAGCTTTTTGCATGGCGCTTCAACTGACCAATTTTTCAATAATAGAACGCTACGCACATGCCCAAGCATAAGCCGTGAGGCCTGGAGAATAGAATCTCTCATAGCGTCTATTGTAAAACATAACGCTTCTGATATCCCAGCTAAATCTTGTGCCTGCTGATCAGGAATAATCTTGAGCACCTGTTTAAACTGGTCTCTTAAGGACCGACAAACGACGATTGCTGCCAGCGCAGGCTGAACCACAAACTGCCAGAGAAATAGTTTTTAAATAGGAATTCCAACTTCTTATACGTTGGATCCTTCAGCATTTGAGCATTGTCTACCGGACAAGTCAAGTTTTTATTCAGAGGATATAGCAGCGTCAATTGCTGGAATTCCCATTTCTTATTAAACTCTTCCTCCATAGGATAAAGTGTTGAAAACTTTTTTGGAGGAAAAAAAAAACTTGTTTATCTGGGTGCTCCCACTCAGAATACATAAGCTTTTTAATAGTAATGAATGAATAGGAATGAATAGCATGAATAGCCTGGGGAGGTTTTAGCGAACCCAAACAAGAAGTGGGCTCGTCGACTGACTCCGCTGCTGGCAGCAAAAATGTGGAGCGGACCAATTCAGTGAAAGATTGTACCAACAATCTTTCAGATTGTGAACCTGATCCTTCCATATTTGACTGTTAGGCGTCATCAGCCTCTTCCTGGTCCCCTGAGGAAAATATATCTCTCACCCCCGTTCCTCAATTTAAAGGGTCCTGGGTGATGGAAGGGGACCTGTCGCACTTAGTCCCACTCTGGGATGCGATTTACGCATCGATCTTTTGTTCCAAGCCTAAAATGGTTGAGGAAAAAAAAAACTCCTCAGTAATATATACAGGGGCTGCAGTGTTAAGAGCAGCTGCAACACCCGACATCCCTGATGGCTCATTTTGACCTACCATTTCACTCGCAGGGGAAGATGCCATCTTTTTCAGATAGTTCTAGGCTTTTTGGTGGCTGTAGAAGTCTTTCTATAGCCCTTCTTTGAGGTGTTTTTACCCCCCCCCCTTCCAACCATAGCCCGATGCACAAAGCAGAGGTACTACCAGAAGGAACGCGCATCCACTGCTTGAGCAACAGTCCAGCCCTGCCGCTGCTATTAATGCTCAGCCTGATGCAATAGTAAATGTGTCAAAAGGAATGCCTGTGTCACCAAACCTCTTTCATGCCCCTCTTTGCTCTTATGTCCCTCCATTAGCTTGCAGCAGCAACAATGGAGCTTTTAAAAAGCACATTCCCGCGCTGGATGTTGGAGAACACCAATGCCGCGCTAAGCCCCGCCCCCCTCCATTGCATTCTGCTCCCCCCTCTTTTTTTTAATTTTTTTAAAGTTATCCCGCGGGATCATTCTGTAAAGGGAAAAATGGCGAGGAGGGAGCCTTGGAAGCCGCCGCCGAGTAGAGCAGCATGCTGATCGTTTTTTTGGCATCTCCTAACACTCTTCCTCGTGAAGAGGGGGAGAGTACAGCCCAGGTAGGGGGTGTCTGGAGAAGAGAAAAAAAAAAACCCAGACTTACCGGAGGTCTGCTGCTAGCTGGAGGAAAAAAGAAGCCTGCTGCTCCGGACACACTGTGATCTCTTGAGGAAGCATGAGAAGGTATGTGCTCTATACAGCCCCCAGTGGTTACACTTAGGCATGACAACATTTACCAATTAACCCTTTCATGACTAAGCCCATTTCTGACATTCGGTGTTTACAAGTTAAAATCCCTATTTTTTGCTAGAAAATTACTTAGAACCCCCAAACGTTATATATATTTTTAGCAGAGAATCTAGAGAAAAAAAATGGCGATTGTTGCAATTTTTTTATATTTGTGCAGCGGTGTTTTAAAAGCAACTTTTTGGGAAAAGGGACACTTTCATGAATTTACAAAAAAAAAAAAAGTATAGTTATCCCAATTTTTTTTTTGTACAATGTGAAAGATGTTACGCCGAGTAAATAGATACCAAACATGTCACGCTTTATAATTGCACGCACTCGTGGAATGGTGACAAAAACTTTGGTACCTAAAAATCTCCATAGGCGACGCTTTAAATTACCAGGTTTGAGTTACAGAGGAGGTCTAATGCTAGAATTATTGCTCTCGCTCTGACAACCGCATCGATACCTTACATTGAACAGTTTACATAAGCGGGCGTGACTTCCATATGAGTTTTCTTTGCTGCGCGAGTACAAAACATATTACAGCGCACACATTCAAGAATGACATTTCCTGCAAGGCAACACCTGAACATATTCAAAAAAATACAGGGGTTTGGGTCACACTATATGGTCATATAGTGCTAAGCACTTACTGCGACAGAGTACCCCGAATTTGTTCTTTGCTGCGCAAGCTCGCGGTGACTGGTGCTTTTAAAAAAAAAAAAATTCTTTTTTTATATTAAATTGTTTAAAAAAAAAAAAAAAAAATTGATCACTTTTATTGCTGTCACAAGGAATGTAAACATCTCTTGTGATAGTAATAGGTGGTGACAGGTACTCTTTATGGAAAAGATCTCCAACCCCTCCTTTGCACTTCAAAGTATTCAGAGCACCGAAAAAGGTGTATCTGAATACTGTATATTTTTTTAATATCTGGCACCATTGGCAGCCGAGTAAACAGGAAGTCACGTTGCTTCCGTGTTTACATTCAGGAGACTGGAACGAAGCAGTTTCCGGCTTCGTGTTTGCCTCTAGCCGCTGGAAGTGGTGGATCAAGTCTCCCGGTGAGACCAGAGGCCCGGTCAGAGCGGCGGGAGGGGTCCCCTCCCACTCCCCCGAGAGAACAATCAAGCGGCTTTTAGCCGGACCGGTTGTTAACGGTACCGGGATGATGCCTGCAGCTGCATATGGGTATAACCCCCGAAAGCCGAGGCCGTATATCTGCGTACACTTGGCAGGAAAGGGTTAATCCACTTATCTTTCCCGCCGCAGGGTTTTCTGTGGTAAAAACCAACAGACCTAATCTTCACCCTTCACGGTGGGTTCCGTTAGCAAACCTTCAGGAACCGGGGACCCTCAGGGAACCCACAATTCTGGACCTGCAATAGCATCCCGCCAGTAAAATTTTATGGCCTTAATATCAGAAGTACTGGATCCCGGGGTCCAGCTCTTTAAAGAAAGAGAAGAGTTACAGGCAAAACCTTGTTTCTTCAGACACGAGGCCCGGGTACCATTCAATTCGGTCTAAAAGACACTTTGAATGGATCTGGTTGCATAGCTGGCCCCAGCAAGGATTGCTCCAGTGGAGCTCAGCACATCTTTACTCGTGACCAACACCTTAGACACTGGTGAGAAAACTGAGGTACTCCCAGTAGTGGGAAGGGTTATATAGGGAGTGGACTTTTCGTCTTAGGGTGTGCCAGTGTCCATCACCTGAAGGTGGCTTATAACCCACATAGTAACTACTTTGGCTCATTATGTACCATAAGAAATGCATGACAGGACCTTTTAAAGTGGTTAACCCACTTTTAGTAATTGACATAATCTGTTCTGTCTCATACAGTGTCCGTTTGTTTAATTAAATTTTTTTTTTTTTTAATTCGACAGTGAGGCACTTTATTAGGAGAGTATATAGATATATTAGTTATTCCTGCAGCAGGAGAGGGATGGGGGGGGCACTGACATAGGTGACACGCAAAGAGAGGAGGGGGGAGACAAACAGAAAAGCAGGCTGCGGATGGCGGAGGTACGCAAACAGACCACAGTATCAGGGGCTTAACAGTCATGACTATCGTGGTCCATTTGCAGAGGGGAGGGTATAGCCAGGCAGGACCAGCCAGGTATTACAGAGTGCCAAATTACACAGCACAAGCACTGTACAACATGCTTTAAAGGAACAGAATCTGTGTGTTTTTTGGGTTAACACTTTAAATGTGAAATCTGGGGTCAAAAAGACCTCAGATCTCATTTACACTAAAATGCAATAATAAAAAATTAGTAAATTAAAAAAAAAAAAAAAAACCCCTTTGACCACTTTAAGACCAGCCTCGTTTTGGATTTTAGGTGTTTACAAGTTTAAAACAGGTTTTTTTGCTAGAAAATTACTTAGAAAAAAAACTATATAATGTTTGGTGGTTCTAACACCCTAGAGAATAAAATAGCGGTCATTGCAATACTTTTTTTTGCACCGTATATGCGCAGCGGTCTTCTAAGCGCACTTCTTGAGGAAAAAATTCACTTTTTTGATTAAAAAAATAAAACAGTAAAGTTAGCCCATTTTTTTTATATTGTGAAATATAATGTTACGCCAAGTAAATTGATATCCATCATGTCACGCTTCAAAATTGCGCCCGCTCGTGGAATGGCATCAAACTTTTACCCTTAAAAATATCCTTTGGCGACGTTTAAAAAAATTCTACAGATTGCATGTTTTGCATTACAGAGGAGGTCTAGTGCTAGAATTATTGCTCTCACTACCGGTCGTGGCGATACCTCACATGTGTGGTTTGACCACCGTTTTCATATGCGGGCGCTACTCACGTATGCGTTCGCTTCTGCGCGCGAGCTCGTCAGGATGGGGCGCTTTAAAAAAAAATTTTTTTATTTTTTTTTTCACGGTTTTTAAAAAATAAAAATTTGGATCACTTTTATTCCTATTACAAGGAATGTAAACATCCCTTGTAATAGAAAAAAGCATGACAGGTCCTCTTAAATATGAGATCTGGGGTCAAAAAGTCCTCAGATCTCAGACTAAAATGCAGCAAAAAAAAAAAAAAGAGAGAGAAGTGGGCGGAGCTGACGTAATGACGTCGCGCCGGCCATCTTAGCCGCACTCGTCTCCATACTGAGGAAGGGAAAGGACCCGATCGCTACCGCCGGTAAGCGGCGGAGGGTGCGGGAGAGCGGCGGGAGGGGGGTTGGCACCTCTCCCGCCGCCAACGGTGATCTCGTGGCGAACCCGCCGCAGAGACCATTATCGTGTACAGAATCGCCGGCCCTAAAGATGGATACCTCGGTTGTGGTAGCAGCTGCTGCCGTTACCGAGATATCCATCTTTAAAAAATTGATGTATATATACAGTGAGCGGTCCGGAAGTGGTTTTTAAGAGCATTGGGCAGAAGTAACATCGCTTCTGCCCTTCAATTCTATGGAGCCGAGTTGTGGCCATCTTTCCCTCAATCGGCATCCAGGCGAGGGGAGCAGACGCGATAGTCTCCGCCACTACCGACGGCTCCAGTAAACGCCGGAGACGACCAGAGTGTGACAGGGGACCTCTCCCGCCCCCGATAAAAGTGAAACCACCCGAGACCACTATTATCCGAAAAAGAAACGCACACCGTTCCTGAAAATACCAGGGTTATGGCAGCTAGCTGCTGCCATAACTCCAGTATTTAACGTCATAATACCTACATACAGTTACATTAATTTGAGTGAAGTGGTTAAGCAACATCTTGCCATTACCAGTATAGGCCTGTAGGAGCCGAATGCTCTGAGCGCGTAGCCTACTATTCCACACATGTCTGATCTTCTGACTCTTCTGGTGACGTCATATCCGTGGGAAGGACCACGCTATCACTTCCTGATCCTTGAGGCTCCAGGAACTGCCTCTCGCTCTACATCCAGCGTTTGGAACCACTGCACCATGATACCAGCCAAGATATCTACACACAGATAAGCTCTAATCCATGTACTTCTTGTAAGTGCTCCTAATCCTGTTTTTAGACATTAAACCTTGGTATACTACACTCAGTTGGCGCATCCTTCCCTCTCTCCTATGCTACATATTCAAAGTTCAAATACAGAGAACAAAATTAAATATAGCTTCAAACTGTCTTTCAATATACTTTCTACCTCCCATGAGTAGTGCGACCCATTAACAGATTTTAGAACGTCACCAATTACTACCTAATGTATAACGGGCAAAAATTTTTTTGTTTTGTTTAGATATGGATTGGGGGGGGGGGGGGGTGTTTTGGTATAAAACAGCTGTCTGGTTTTCATTGCTGTGCCCCCCCAATTCGTGAGATTCATACCATTTGTCATGTTACTATTATTGAAGTTTAAAAAAAAATAAATAAAAAGTTTGTATATCCCCTGAACAGTAAGAAAAAGGGAAATCATGTAATGGGGATACTAGATCTGGTGACCCTGTCAAAAAGTGTTTTGCCAAATTCTACTTCAATAATCCTGGAGGGTGCAAGCACAAATTGGGCAGGACCTGAAACCAGGATCATTTCTAGGAACGATTCAAGCACAAAATCACTTGTGTGTACAATAGCTGCCAATTATAAAACACTAAACATCCCCACAGAGGCCAGGGAGAATAGGGTACTTAAAGTGCACAAAGCAAGAAGACCCAGACTTTTGAAGCCCATGCTGGGTAAAATTGTAGGAGTGCAGTGTTGTCTTCAACTAAACTTCAAGTTTTATTATGCAGAAATGGTTAGTGTTAGTGATTAAGGGTATATTCACATCAGATAACCAATTTAACAGGAGTTCGAGTGCATTTTGTGCACACATAAGGGATCCTTTCTAACGATTTTGCTAAAAGACAACTTTCCTCCTATGTAGCATCAGATGACAACATTAAAAGGCATCATAGCTTACTTACATGGTCATCAGATGCACTGAGTAGGTGTCCACTGAGATTAGAATTCCAAGACAGGCCATAACCCTCCTTTTGGTGCCCTCTCAATCGGAGATCCGGGCTGCACTCTCCACTGGGGTCTACAAAGAAAAAACAGCAGGTACTATTGGCAATTCCTTTCTACAAATAAGGTCCACAAGCAGCACCATAATAAATTTGTTACCTACAAAAACCCTGAGATTTGCATTTGAAAAAGTAAACTCTGCCTTCTGCTTCCCAAAAGCATGAGATTCACAGTTAATCTTTTACTGTGAAAGCCTGCTAAAAGTGTTTAGAAAACAGGCTAAACCTGGTCACAGACCCAAGACAATTATGTGTCCTATTGGAGAAGTCTACGTCTGAGAGCAGCAGACACTCCAGCCAGCAATGGAGTTTAACCAAGCTATAAAATGAGACATGATATGTTTGGAAGACAATGCACCAAGTAACTAGACTTTAAAAGATCACACAAACAATGAGCATTATTACTTGCTGACCTATCCCAATATCATGGCTGCAGCCATGATGTTGCATCTTTACAGCCAGTGATCCAATGCCTAATACAAGTGATGTGAGAGGTTTTACGATACCGAGAAGTTTGTCAACAGTCTAAACGTTATGGAAAAAAAGAAATTCTCAGGCGCAATCAATTTTGAGCCTTGACATGTTTGGTGTCTTTACTCCATGCAAAAATGTATAACATACACACATATAGAGCGATATATTATTTTTAATCAGAAAAAAGTTTTAGAGAGCATATTGAAAAAATATACAGAGTACAACCGGCACCAATCAAAAGGATGGAAGCATTGACATAACTATACTGATACAGCCTAGTACAGTGCACCATAACCAGGTAAAACGATTCAAGGCTGGGGGGTGGAATTGCGGAATTGGGAATTGAGGGCACGGCAGAGTTGGAGGTAACGGAAGAACATGTGACTAAGCAAACATCTTTCAGAGCTTGAAACGTTGGCTATGACCTGCGAGAGAAATATAACCCCCCTGAGCAATCAATATGGAGAGGGGGGGGGGGGCATGGGGACAGTGGCATCTTTCACCAGAAATTAGGCACTCTGTTTGCATGCACTAAACAATTTGTGCATTTCCTGAAAATCTGCTTTTAATAATCGGCTGTGTCAATAGTGTGTCATAAAAAGTGAGATAGAGGTCTAAACAGACCCCTGACATCTCCCCTTTGAGACAGGGAAAGGGACTGAGGACAGATTCACCAGTCTTTTCTCAGCAGCCTCAGCTTCACTGAAGATGAATGGACAGGAGACAGAGGCTCTTGTTCATTCATAAACCAAAGAATCGTAAACAGTGTTTACTGACTCTGTTCACTCATAACTGAGCATCGTAATCACTGAATGCATTTGGAAAACGCTCTCCATCCTGATAGATCTGGGGTGAGGAGGAACGATCGGTGTGGCAGTGGGTGCAGTTACAAGCACTGTCTGACAGCCACGGGAGGGAGAGGAGGAGAAGCGGCTGTCAGAAAAGCTATACAGAGATCAGTGCCTGTAACTGCCCCCACCGCACCGATCTGAGAGGCTGCCCAGCCCCCCGCTACACTGAGGACCCCGGGTGTACTGGCCTCCTGCCAGGTATTGGGACAAGTACTCGTGCAAATGCTTGGTATCAGCACTGATACTAGTATCGGTGCAACCCTACCTTTGAGGTTAAATAAATGCAAATTTTTCCCCCATCCTGCTCCTTCAAATTTTCTTGTCACTGGTTAACGAACGTCTTAAAATAGGATTTCAAACAAAATTCTACTAGTGTATAAATATACATTCTATATACAGTACTCCCTCTCTCTGCTGTCAGAGCATGTTCTACCCTTAAAGTGCTAGTAAAGTCTTGCAAACCCCCCCCCCCCGCATACTAGCACATAGGAGAAACTTTCCTTGAAATGAAGCCCTCCAGGGCGCGCTGTCTCAAATGCAGGTGCTTTCACCTTCACCCGGTCTTCCTGCCGGGTTCAGGGACTCCGGCCGCCTAACTAAATATCTCCCAACTAAAGTCCGTTCAGGCGATATTCATTTTACCTACAGGTAAGCTTACTTGTAGGTAAAAATCACAAGTTCACTACCACTTTAAAAGCATCTTACCTCACTTTCTCCGTAAAGCCCCCAGCAACAGAGAATTTAGGCAGGAATATAGCAGAGGTTAAATTAAGCTTTGGGTGACCATCACATCCAGATGGCAGCACCAAGTTGCAGTCTCAGACCTTATGAAGGTCTACACCATGGGTCTCCAAACTTTCTAACAGAGGGCCAGTATACTTTCCTTCAGACTGGGGGGCAAACTGATGCCAGAGGGAGTAGAAAAAGATTCGTGTCATTGTGAAGAAATGGTGCCTCACCGTTACTGGGAGGAAGCAAGCAAAGGGCCGCAGTTTGAGGACCACTGGTCTGCAGAATGGTGGCTTTCACAGGTAATTGCATATATAGAAAATATATTAAATGCAGTCTTATGGAGTCTTATGGGAAGATGGTTTTTGAAATGAATCTGACCACAAGGTCAGTCAGCATCTAATATTTAAAGTAGAGTTCCACTCATTTTTAAAAATTAGCCACGTTGTAATGTGCCCCTATAGTGATGCAACGTTTGGCTGCTTAAATGGTAAAATCCCTCAAGTACCTTTTTATTAATCTTCCCCACAACTTGGGGTTGCAGCCAGCTGGCTGCCTAGGTGACTACATCAGCCTGGCTCGTTGACTTCTGGGATATCCATGTCCTTAATCCAGGAAGTTGCGAGATCTCCTGGTCGTAACAAAGCATACCCGCAGTGTCATTACTGCGCAGGCGCGAGATCACAAGGTGCATGCTGGGTAGCTAGCTGCACGAAATCTAGGAAATGAAGCCAGGCCGGCTTCAGCTGCCCACAGCCTCCATAGCCGCAACCCAGAATCAGAAAAAAGAAAATCTAGTAATTCTAATGTGAACATTGCCAGCCAATATCCAGTGCACTGATGGTGAATTACAACGATCTCAATTATGTGATTAGGATCATTTTGGCTAAGAGACTGGAACTCCACTTTAAGTACTCTCTTCATTCCCACACCACCCCCATTTGCAAGGAACATGAAGCCCTAAGCAGACACCAGTCTGAGCTTTCAGAGGGGGTAGAGGGCTCTCTCCCCACCCTTATGGGACACCAAGTGCTTTCACAGAAAAAGGAAAGCGCAAGTCACATGGATCACCATATAGAGAACTGCTGAGTATATACCCACCCAGTAGTGAATAGATTTTCAGGACATGAATGGAAGCAGACCTAGTGTTTATCCAAGTTTAGTGAATGCATGCCAAATGATGTGCAAGTACAGCTCTTTGAGGTACTACACACAAGTCTTATTACTCCTCCAGGCAAAGCTTTAGTCTCCCCAGAAACCCAGTTTCATCTTTTTTTCAGTCATCATAAAAAGTCAGCATTTGCTAAAGTGAGATGCTGGCTCAAAAATGTAAATTTAGGTCTGTTCTTGGCAGTGTTCAAATTTCTGACACAGATTAGCCTCCATCTCTCATCCTGTCACTTGATACACAATTCGCAACATTTCAGTCAGTGATTACTGCTGCAAAAATACAGTGGAAATGCTCCCTCCTGCCTGCAGCAGGACCATAGAATTCACCCAGACTCTTCCTTTGTGGCCTAAGCCTTGGTTAGAGCTCAAGAACTTTTTAATGTTAAAAAAAAAAAAAAAAAAAAAAATACACAACCTTTTGTAAAGTCAGTCACACCAAGATGTAGATTGTGCTATTGTTAGGTTAACCTAGCGCCTACCCTTAAAAAAATAAAGCTGAACTCAAACCAAAAAAGTTAAATACACAGGTAAAATATGTGGTAGCTATTTTACCTGAAAGGATTTGCAACTTTATCCACCCAAACGGTACAGCCAAGTCAACTACCTCTTTTCTCTACTTCAGTATAGAAACACGGCCATCTCATGTTCAGGGCTGTGTGCCGCTATGACTGCACTCCTGCATGGGAGTGAAGTCATCTTGCCCTGGCCAATCAGGATGGAGAAGCCGGGGAGAAGATGCCAGTGAGGGACCTCACAGGTGTTGAGAAAATGTATTGCTGAGTTCCAGTTTAATTCTGACAGCTGGGACATTCCTTCTCACGCGGGACTACAAGTAGCTGATACAAAGACAGTTGGCTTGCATACATTATCTGAATTTAAAAATGCATTAATTAGAAAAACTTTTCTGCTTGGGAAAAAAAAAAAAAAAAAAAAAAAAACACACAACTATCTATAAGGAATTTAGCTTTATGGGCTGTTATGTTATCTATGGGCTTTATTGCTGTTATGTTTGCTGGGTCTCCTCCCCATGCTGAGCATCTCTCAATGACTGACGTGAATATACTACTAGGTTCATTGCAAAAAGGTGTGAGACTTCAAAAGCAAGTTTCCTTATGCAACAAGGATTTATTATAAAAGATTTAAAATTAATACAAAAGTTAAAATGTAACATTAAAACAATTGTTACCTGGTTTGGATGGATGCTTTGTGTAATCAAATACCAGGACATCAGAGGAGGGCGTTTTGGTTGCAATTATACAAGGGTTTTGAGGCATATACCTTGCCCGATTCACTTCACCTTCATGGTTAATTTTAATTTCAGTTTCAATCTTGCCACTAACAGAGCCAAAGCCGCCGAACTCTAAACAAAAAGAATGAACATATTAGGGCATTTCTTCCATTACTACTGTATATTTTACATGCTATATACCTGGCAATAAAGCATGGTTTCTTGAAACGTGTGCATTTTTAAATGTACAAAAAAAATAGCATATCATAGTAGTACTACTATTACAAAAAATAAAGCCTACCTCCTTTCTCACTGTCATAGTGAGATGCATCAAACTGTGCGTCATCATTGGGTATCTGCACACGCGCCACAACTAAGTGATTCTGTTCATCTGACGTGTGAGTGCCAAGTACCAACCAATGCAGAGCATAATCTTTGCCTTCAGGTCTACAGGATGAAGACAGATATACAAATTAAACCTATAAAAAAGGGACTGGGACCAAAAGCCATCAGGTTAGCAAAGCTAGTAATGGCCATTTAAAAATAAAGTTCCACATAAATATGTAAAATATGAACCGGGAAAAAAAAAAAAAAAGCAAGCTGTACACCACATAATGTAAAATGAGCTTTACCTGGTAACATCAGGAAGCCACTGAACAGTAAGACTTGGCCACTCTAGGGCATGTGTCATCACCAGGTCATACAGGAAAGGAGTGTTCTTTTTCCATATTTTATACTCCTCATTGATAACCCGTTCCTCCACAGTATCTTCAAACACTGACAAAAGAAGATAGTTTACCAAGTTAGCAGTTTAAAATTATCAAGCTCTATTTTGATGAAACATGCTTGGAAAAAGTGTTAGGAGCTCAGCAGGACTGAATACTAAAAATAAAACCAATTTTGAATCAGATACATTAAGCATATGTAACTAGCTTCTTAATGTTGCAGATTGTGTTTGAATGTGCAGCCTTGGCCAAAAGATGAAAAATGACAAATATAAAATGTTCAATGTCTGCTGCTTCAGTGTTTTTAGATCCTTTTTGTCAGATGTTATGGTATACTGAAGTATAATTACAAGCATTTCATAAAGGTCAGAAGGCTTTTATTGACAATTACATTAAAGTGGATGTAAACCCAATGTCATCCTTTCTAAACTACTGCCATAGGGGTTATCTATAAGGATATACAAGCCTCCTGCATGCATCTTTACCTGTCAAATGTTTCCCCTCTGTTATGAGACCCGAAAAACAGCATAATCCTGTGGGTGGGTCTGTTGTCTGGAGCTCGGTGGGTGGAGTCGTGATGTCAGTAGACTCCCCGCCCACCTCTACACTCCCCTTGTCAATATGCATTTTCTCCTGTGTATTTCTAACTGAACTTCTGCTATGATCACCAACATCCAGTGAAAGGACAGGAAAGTAACCACATGACTTCAGCATGCCAAATCATGCTGAGGTGTGGAACAGCCAATCCTTGCAGAGCTGCTGAAGAAAGGAGTGGGGGAGGGAATTAAATAATGCCCGTGTCTTAGGCTGAAGCACGAGATTTGTAAATCACCTGTCACTCACAGCAAGGGGGAGGATTTGACAAAGTTTTTCTCAAGATTTCTCTCACTGAACAATAAAAGAGGATTGCTCAGAGATGGATTAACTCTGTGTGGCAAGACTGGGCTCAAATGATAGGAAATCTTATACTCTACAGTATGATAAAAAAAAAAAAATCCGTGTTTACATCCACTTTAGGTTAATACAAAGTCAATATTTGCAGTGTTGACCCTCCTTTTTCAAAGACCTCTGCAATCAGCCCTGGCATGCTGTCAACTTCTGGGTACCATCCCGACTGATGGCAGTCCATTCTTGCATAATTAATGCTTGGAGTTCGTCAAAATGTGTGGGTTTTTGTTCACCCCCCTTTTGAGGTTTGAAGACAAGTGCTCAATGGGATTGAAGTCTGGGGATTTTCCTGGCCATGGACACAATTTCAATGTTTTGTCCCCCAAGGCACTTAGTTATCACTTTTGCCTCATGGCAAGGTGCTTCATCATCATTCCTCAAACTATTCTTGGATGGTTGGAGAGAAGTTGCTCTCAGAGGATGTTTTTGTACCATTCTTAATTCATGGCTGTGTTCTTGGGCAAAATTGTGAGCCCACTCCCTTGGATGAGAAGCAACCCCACACATGAATGGTCTCAGGATGCTTTACTGTTGGCATGACACAGGACTGATGGTAGCACTCACTTTCTTCACCGGACAAGGTTTGTTCCAAATGCCTCAATCGGAAAGGGGATGCATCAGAGAAAATGACTTTACCCCAGTCCTCAGCAGTCCAATCCCTGTACCCTTTGCAGAATATCAGTCTGTCCTTGATGTATTTCCTGGAGAGAAGTGGCTTCTTTGCTGCCCTTCTTGATACCAGGTTACACTCCCTGCTGACATTCCTGAGTAATTCCCAAGTTAATTTTTATGGCAAAGAGACTTTGCAATTAATTGCAATTC
Organism: Lithobates clamitans; assembly: GCA_037952925.1. Classification (NCBI taxonomy): domain Eukaryota; kingdom Metazoa; phylum Chordata; class Amphibia; order Anura; family Ranidae; genus Lithobates; species Lithobates clamitans. The sequence goes on along the minus strand of JBBGZY010000251.1, from coordinate 12,387,970 downwards.
ATCTAATCACTTCATAACATTCTGGAGTATATGCAAATTACCATCATAAAAACGGAGGCAGCAGACTTTTTGAAAAATAAGATTTGTTTTCAAAACTTTTGGCCACAGTGTTCCTAATATTGTACATGCATCTGAGATATACCAACAGTCACATCAAAAAAAACACACACACTACAAATTTATGTAGTGGCATGAAAAGTGGGCTTTAACATACAGCTACCAAACACATGCATCCAAGACACTGAGGATTTGTGTTGAGTGCATACACTGACAGCTCTTAGGCACAACTTCTGATTGGGAGCCAGAGGGATAGACTCCTGTGAAATCCAATCACAACGGTCACTTAATCAGGGTGCTGCTCCACCTCCCAGCACTAAAGTCCACTTAGAGGGCAACTTTACTTTTGTAAAGCAGTCCTTTAAATACAGCCCCCCTGAGTGTAGCCAGCATAGTTTAAACACTTACTATACTCACTCCAAGGTTCTTCACTGTGCTGCCTTGCTGGGCACAGCACAGTCTTTGCATCCAAAACATCATGGCCAGGTCCTGTGCACACAAGCCATGGGCCCTATTAATGTCTAGGCATAGTGCAGCAGAGACATTGGTGGTCTATGGGAACCCTCATGTAACCCCAACCCAAAAAAAAAGACACATCTAAATGGCAATTGGGAAACAGGCGTCACTGCATACTCCAGAGGAAGAAATATTTCTAGGGCTGATATGTAGAGTAAACTCCAAGGGCCTGCACAGTACCAGGCATTGGTGCTATATAGTGCCTTTCATTCTGAATTGTACCCCAACTCTCCTTGCCAAGGAATATGCATTGCTTTTATGTACAGCTTGTGTCCCTATTGGTAATATTTGCCCTCACTTGTCAGGAACCAGCACTGGATGAAGATTTAGAAAAAAGATCCCCCACATACACAAATGTTTTACTTTTTTCATTCTGACCAATAATCACTGATCTTGAATACCTATTATACTGTGCCAGAGGGCGACCGAAAAGAGAAGGGCTATAAAAAAAAAAAAAAAAATTACGTGGATTTTCCTTCACTGTACCATGAAGGGGTGAAGGGGTCAAATCGTCTGTCGGTCTTGGAGACCCAGTAGTTATTGCTGATGTTGCAACCTCTCTCCCATAGTGGTTTCTGACTGAACATCCAAGTGGGAGACAGGGATATCCTGACAGCGATCTTTAGTAGAGCTGTGGGTGTTCCCCTGTAGTGCTGCAGCCGTGCGGCACTATGCAGCATATTCCCTTGCTGTGCGTGTTCTGAAGGATGTGCAGCTGCGGGCTACGGCTGTAGGACATACAAACAGGATGGCAGAGTACGTTAAGAGCGCTGTGATGTAGAAGCAACCTCCCTACCGTGAAGGAAAATCCACAGAGTGGAAAATGGCGATACCGCCTCCCACTTCCTCTCAGCCAATGGGTACAGAGGATGTGGTGTCGACGATGACAGTTTGTATGGCATCAGGGTTCAGCCAATTACCGCCAAGAGGGCAGGTCACCAACCACAAACATTCCAAGAGAAGAATAGAATGTGGATTGGCAACATGACTTATGTCCCCACGTTCTCATTGGATGTGCAGTCTAGGGTACAGAGGGGCAGGCTCCAAGTCCGTTTCATGCCTCGTTTTGACACAGGGTAGAAAAAGGCAGGAACAGCAACAAAGTCTGAGATGCTCAGTCTAAAATGCTTGGGCCTATTTTTTGACCCAGTACAGGCTTGGCACCAGGCGTGAGCAATTCCTATTGCCTGATGTCCCCGTAGTTCCAGGCAGCTGATATCGATTGAACGTTATCGTTTTTTTCAGTGCCGATACAAAACCGATATTTTGGCGATAGTCTGTACATTTAAAAAATTTTTTTTTTTTTTTTTTTTTTTACACTGTTATTGCTGTCACAAGGAATGTAAACATTCCTTGTGACAGTAATAGGCAGTGACAGGTATTCTTAATGGAGGGATTGGGGGTCTACAAGACCCCAAACCCCTCCTCTGCACTTGAAAGTATTTAAAAATATCAAGATAGGCGTTTTTGAATACTTCATATTTTTTTTTTTTAAACTGGCGCCTTTAACCACTTGCTTACTGAGCATTTAAACCCCCCCTCCTGCCCAGAACTATTTTCAGCGCCATCACTCTTTGAATTACAATTGCGCGGTCATGCAACACTGAACCCGAATAAAAACCACATTTTTTTCACACAAAGCTTTCTTTTGATGGTATTTAATCACCACCCCCTCACCCCCATCACCCTGGTACCGTTATTTAGAGCGGACGGTCGGCTTTATTATAATAACTGATGCGGCTTGGCTATTAGCAGCTGGAGGGGATGTCATCCTCCCCACCCCCTTTCCGCCGCTCGCCCAGGCTCTCCCGTCCCACCGGCTGGCCAAAGACCCGAACAAAGCCGATGCTTATTTCAGGTCTTCGGCCAACCGGTGGGACGGGAGAGCTCAGGCAAGCGGCGGAAAGGGGGTGGGGAGGATGACATCCCCTCCCGCTGCTAATAGCCAAGCCGCATCAGTTATTATAATAAAGCCGACCGTCCGCTCTAAATAACGGTACCAGGGTGATGCCTGCAGCTGCAACCCCAGTAAAACCCCTTGAAGCAATATCGGTAACATCGGGTACATTAATACTTAAAAAAAAAAAAATGGATATTTGCCTCACCAATAATCGGTCGAGTACTATATTTAACCACTTCAATACTGGGCACTTTCATCCCCTTCCTGCCCAGGCCAATTTTCAGCGCTGTCGCACTTTGAATGACAATTTTGCGGTCATGCAACGCTGTACCCAAACAATTTTTATCTTGAGCAGATAGTTTTCTTTTGGTGGTATTTAAATCATCACTGGGATTATTTTTTGCAAACGAAAAAAAATGTTTTGGTTATAAGATTTTGTAATAAAGTAATTTTTCTCCTTGACCAATGGGCACGGATGAGGCAGCACTAATATGCAGCATTGATAGGCATTACAAATGGGGGAAACCTCCCCTGTGAGGAAGGCCACTTATCGGCTCTCCTCACGTGCTGTTAGTGTGAGGAGATGAAAGCCGATAACCGGCATTTCCCCATTTACACTGTCATTACACAGCTGATTACATAGTAAAGACCCTACATCATAGGCTCCGAGGGACAACGCACAATGGTTTGCCATCGTACAAACGGCCCGTTCTGAAGGAAATCCTCAAGGGCCTAACACTCATTCTACAAGTGCTTCTTGGCCAGAAAAGGCTGGCACTACCCCGGAGCAGATATGCAAAGCAGTGCCCTGGTCTAGTTTCTCCAGGTATGTCCTGTACCATCGTCTAAACTTGATATAAAGCCAGGATCATGCATTTGGAAGATTGGGGGAAAACCGGGAGTTAGACTTACCAGTAACTGTTTCCAGTAGTCTTTCAGGACAGCACATTCCCACCCTACTGGATAATTTTTTGGCTTGTTGTGCGTTTTTCAGATCTGTCCTTCAGTTCTCGTAACTAACCATGTTGCTGAAGGACCGCCTTTTAAGATCTGAGGGCAATGAGTTTCCTGTGTCATTGGAAAGAAATCTGTTTCTCAAGGACTGTCCTGGAATACTACTGGAAACTGTTGCCGATTTTAAGTCCAACTTGTTTTTTTTTTTTTTTAAACAAACCAGTTATACTTACCAGCTCTGTGCAGTGGTATTGCTAGAGTGGCCCCAACCAGTGCTTCCTGCTGCTCTTCTGCGTGCACCCCCATAGGAAGCTGTTTCCTATGGTGGTAAACCTACAGGCTCACTCCCAAGCCAAGCTATGTGCATCTACTGACGTGCACAGCACAACTCACCCACAGCATTTAATTGACAGCAGCAGGAGCTAATGGCTCTCACTGCTGTCTGAGCCTATGACAAGTAGAAATACTGCAGACCAGCACAGCGCTGATTTGAGACTGTCCCATTCACCCGGAAACAGTCTTTATCGCAGCGCACCACAACAAAATGCATAGCAACAAACAGCATTGCGCTGCTTTACATGGTCATTAAGGAAGTGTACGTTTTAGACAAAACAAAAAAGCCATGTGATACGCTGAATAGCACACCCCACTGCCCCCTACTACAGCCGGGAACAGACAGCTGCTCTGGCAGCTCTGCATTTCCATGTGATTGTGTGCAGCCCAGTTCCTAACAGGGGGTTGGGGACCTCTGATATAAAACAGATAGTGCAGTTTAAACACATACAAATGCATACCATTACACAGTTTAAACCACCAGAATAGTGATTAAACTCAGTGATAAAACTATGAAAAAAAGATTTGGCCAAGTTGCCGCGCTGACATGTGTTTACTTTTGTCTTAGTTGCTATAGCGCAGAGTTCTTTTATTTATACACATACTGTCAATTGTCATACCCTTCACACTCCCACTGCTGAATATATCCCTCCCCTCCTGACTCCTTTCCTGCTGCACATAATACCATCATACCCTCTGCACTACTCCCCCTGCACATACTGCCAGTTATACTTCACGCCCCACTCCTGCACACTAAAGCCCCTTTCACACTGGGGCGGTAGGGGGGCGTTGGCGGTAAAACAGCGCTACTTTTAGTGCTGTTTTACCGCGGTATTCGGCCGCTAGCAGTGCGGTTTTAACCCCCCGCTGGCAGCCAAAAAAGGGTTAAAACCACTCGTGCAGCTATAGCCGTGGTATTACCTCGGTATAGCTGCGCTGTCCCATTGATTTCAATGGGCAGGAGCAGTTTAGAAGCGGTGAATACACCGCTCCCTCACCGCTCCAAAGATGCGGCTTGCAGGAGATTTTTTCTTCTCCTGCCAGCGCACCGCTTCAGTGTGAAAGCCCTTGGGCTTTCACACTGAACAAACAGCGGAGGCTGTTTAGGGGCGGTTTGTAGGCGCTATTTTTAGCGCAATAACGCCTGCAAACCGCCCCAGTGTGAAAGGGGCCATACACACACCCCCCCCCCCAATGCCCTCTTCTCATGCACATATGGCTCTTTAGCATTATGCGTTATAGCCTCAACCTTTCCCATCATGCAAACTAGAAAAAAAAAAGTGTGCCCATTGCAGAACAATCAGGACAGTTCTTTATGCAACTATACCATAGGTGCTTAACAAAAAGTAGACAATTAGGAAGGGTGAGGGAGGAGGTTCTTGATAAAAGGTATCAAGTGGAAAAGCGGTTACCTTAGCAATAAGTGACCAGAGATAGTTTGTATACTACAAACAATTTATTGAAATTATTAAAATCCACACAATTGTGGGGGGCTATCGTGGAAACTATGTTGGTAGTAAAAATATGGCAAAAAACAACAACAAAAAACAAAGGTAGCCAAGGTATTGCTATACCGAGGACGACATAAAAGACTAAACACACATACAAGACGACACCGACACGGTCCGGACTAGGTATGCTGTTCGGCAGTTAGTAGGTCAGAATGGGTGTATACATGCACAATGGCATGGCCATCGGAAGTATGGGTGAATTTTGGGAACTATACTGCCGAGGAGCATATACAGGGGGAGGGGGGGGAGGGGGAAGGAACTGTGGGAGGTTCAATGGAAAAATGCCTGGCAGCCGGCTGGCAGGGTTGAGCATTGGACGTAGGTGGATTACCGTACTGTTCCCTGCAATGACTGAGTGGTGAAAGTTAGTACGGGTTGATGTACATGGCTTGAGCAGCTGAGTAAACCGTGTTCAGCGCGGAGCACCACAGGATTGCAGGTAAGGTCCGGTATTGAAATGCTGCTCAGTAGCATGCAAATTGAGTGTATGCCCGGTGACTATACCTGCTATGCAGACTATGTCAAGGATACTATACGTATATGGGAGCAGGAGTATGATATATTGCACTCATACGTTACCACTCAGTCGATGAGAGGGGAAGGGAAACTCCGGGCATTCAAAAGTCAAGTCCGCATTGATGCTTGATGGCGTCCCTCTGACTCATATGAGTGGCAATGAGACTGTGGGACCTGACGGCGTCGTGATGACGTTCAACGCGTTTCAAAAACGTCCAGGAAGAAGCTACGCTAACGAGCACAGCGAAACGCGTTGACGTCATCACGACGCCGTCAGCTCCCACAGGGTGGCTTCCATTGGAGGAACGGAACGGCTGTGATTACCAGCGGGACGTCACTAAAACACACGCCGAAAAGGATCAAGGAAGCCTGGCGGATCCGTCAGGAGAGGGACGCCAACTGACCACGAGACCAGTGGTATAATGCCCGATTTCCATTTACCAGCAGCAGTGCAATATATCATACTCCTGCTCCCATATACGTATAGTATCCTTGACATAGTCTGCATAGCAGGTATAGTCACCGGGCATATACTCAATTTGCATGCTACTGAGCAGCATTTCAATACCGGACCTTACCTGCAATCCTGTGGTGCTCCGCGCTGAACACGGTTTACTCATGCATACGGTAGTCAGACCACCCTAACTACATACTGTGCCCAGCTGCTCAAGCCATGTACATCAACCCGTACTAACTTTCACCACTCACTCAGTCATTGCAGGGAACAGTACGGTAATCCACCTACGTCCAATGCTCAACCCTGCCAGCCAGCTGCCAGGCATTTTTCCATTGAACCTCCCACAGTTCCTTCCCCCTCCCCCTGTATATGCTCCTCGGCAGTATAGTTCCCAAAATTCACCCATACTTCCGATGGCCATGCCATTGTGCATGTATATACCCATTCTGACCTACTAACTGCCGAACAGCATACCTAGTCCGGACCGTGTCGGTGTCGTCTTATATGTGTGTTTAGTCTTTTATGTCGTCCTCGGTATAGCAATACCTTGGCTACCTTTGTTTTTTGTTGTTGTTTTTTGCCATATTTTTACTACCAACATAGTTTCCACGATAGCCCCCCACAATTGTGTGGATTTTAATAATTTCAATAAATTGTTTGTAGTATACAAACTATCTCTGGTCACTTATTGCTAAGGTAACCGCTTTTCCACTTGATACCTTTTATCAAGAACCTCCTCCCTCACCCTTCCTAATTGTCTACTTTTTGTTATGACTCTATGGGTTACAGCAATGGCACCGCAATAGGTGCGTGATCAGATGATGATCAGTAACTAGACTGATCAAAAGTTCACACAGTATTTGCCATTTTCCTCTTCCCTTATCCCCACTTTCAGTACTATACCATAGGTGCACAGACCTTTTCCTGGCCAGGATAATGGAAATCAGAAATACGACATCCAAAGATCTGACAAAAAAAAAAAAAAATGGGCTACACCCCCACAAGCTGGAGTTGTCAAAATGTAAATATCAAGCATATAATTATAAAAATATAGTAGCCATCCACATTTTATCACATACAAGGCATCTTAGATGCAGAAATGTGTCTATCTATATTTTTTTATATATATATATTACACACACACATACACAATTTTGCAGGCATAATAGGAATAGCTATTGCCAGCATAAGCATAGTCTCTTGCACAATGAAGCCAATTTTTTTATTTTGTAGATTGGTCTGAACTATTACCCGGTAAATAGATTCTGGACGGGAGGAGGCTCGTTCGTCTTCCTATTAAAGATAAAACACTCGCCAACATTTCCTCATTTGGAATAGAGCAAAGGTGGGGTGCAAAGGTGGGGTGCAAAGCTGTCAGATTTAGAGTCTGAGTTGATGGGCTTTTGTTCTCTCCAGACAGGTTTGGGTTTTCAAACAAGTCTATAGGAATGCAAAACCTTGAAGTAAGATAGTTGCTGGTAAAACACACCTGTCAGTGAACTTTGAGAAAGATCTGAGGCATCTCTAACTGATAACATTGACACAGGCCCTTATAACCAGTCTGTGCCCATCGGGGATATTATCTGTCTTGTTTGACTAGTGATGTGAAGTTTACATTTTTTTACAATCACTGGAAAAGAAATAGAGAAGCTTCCTGATAAGAACGACCCTACTGTGGTGACAACTGTCACTTTTCTTCTGCTAGAGACTTTAGAGATGTGAATTCTCTCTCCTCCTGTTGGATCATCAAAAAGTGAGGGGAAAATCCCCTCATGTGAGGGACAAAGGTGGCAATAAATCCCATTAGGTTAGCCCTTCCCCGCTCCATCCAAAAGACTGACCAAAATTCAGCAGGGACCAGACGAGTTTTGATTTGTGATCACTGTTGCTCAAAAGTTGATCTATCGTTTGAAAGAAGCCATTGGAGCAGAGGTGGTAGTGCCCATCTGTGTATTCTGACAAAAGGAGAGTCCTGCTGTCAGAATACAATAGCACAGCGGGGAGAATTCCCAACTTCTTTTCTAATGTGTGGATGGGGGAATCGGTTACTTTTTTCAGGCTGTACAAAAAGAACACAAACTGTACCACATAAGGCCAGCATAAGAACAAAAAAATTTGACCAAGGACCTACATTAATAAGAGCACCAACAAATGCCATGCTCCCCAGCCACCCTGGACCCCTCAGACACGAAGGCGGGGCTATGCACTGTTGTAAATGGATGTATAGATGACAAAGGAAGGCATAGTACTGCAGGAAAGGGCTAGTACTTACATTACTGTACTAGGCCGCCAGGGAGGCGCTAGAGCCCCCCACACACACTACAATACATACAATGCTAGGGCAGAGCAATGAATGGCGCCGGTTAGAGGGATGCCAAGCAGCACAATAGACTAGTCCCAGCACACATCCATCTCCAAGCACCAACACACACTCAGGACAAAAAGAAAAGGCAGAGCGCTGCCGAGTCCCCTCAGAACCCGGGCCGGCCAGGCCTCTCTTACTTTCTTTATTCGCTATTACTCCCGCCTCTTCTGAACCCACAGGAGCCGTGCAGAGCCCCGCTCGCCGGTCACCTGTGCTGCTTCCCGCGCTCAGGGCGACACACAATCCGCGCTGACGCAGCCGAAAGAGCACCCGCCAAAGTTCCAGCTACTTGTAACAGGAGCACGCTGTCTCTTCCTCGGCCCCACCCCCCGGTACGTACCATGCGTGTACCATGGGGGCCGAATGGCCAATCAGGAGCAGGACGACAGGCCGGGAGACGTCGGACAAACTAGGCGGCCATGTTTAAAACTGGCAAAAGTCTTCGTTACGTGAGTCTACGTTAAGAATGGCGCGGTACCCTGGAGTGATGGAGGATGCTGGGTAGAATCATCTACATCTAATGTAAAACAAGCGTGCAGCATAGCTCCCAACTGTCACTGATTTGGAGCAATGTCCCTCTTTCCCCCTTATTTGTCCCTCATTTTGGTCTGATCCATATATATAAAATGCACTTTTTATCTTTCAAAAAGTGTTTCCCAGTGCTAAACCTTTCATCCTATTTCTAAATTGCTGCATTTGTACATTTTAAAAGCCAATATAAAGGAATAGGAGTGGTAAAAAAAAAAGCTCTTGTGGATTTAATTAACCTTTTTTTTGGTTAATTCTCCTTTAAGGGGGTGTGGCAGGGGGCGTGTCCTAGGCCTACATACGTTTGTTAGTAGGTGTCCCTCATTCCCATCTGAAAATGTTGGGAGGTATGAGTGCAGACATCCCAACCTGCAAAAACTCATTTAGGGGAGGGGGCGCTCTGAGGTGAAATGTGGACATGGCTTAAATTGCGCTACATATTGGGCGCGGCTTAAAAGGGGGTGCGGTTTAATAGTCTGAGATGACTTACGTGCAGTAATGTTAACCACTTCAGCCCCAGAAGGTTTTGGCCCCTTCCCGAACAAGCCCTTTTTTGCGATTCGGCACTGCGTCGCTTTAACTGATAATTGCGCGGTCGTGCAATGTTGTACCCTAACAAAATTGACATATTTTTTCCCCCACAAATAGAGCTTTCTTTTGGTGGTATTTGATCTCTGCGGTTTTTATTTTTTGCGCTATAAACAAAAAAAGAGCGACAATTTTGAAAAAAAGCAATATTTTTTACTTTATGCTATAATAAATATCCCCAAAAAATATATAAAAAACAAATTTCTTCCTCAGTTTAGGCCGATATGTATTCTTCTACATATTTTTGGTAAACAAAATCGCTATAAGCATATATTGACTGGTTTGCGCAAAAGTTTTCGCGCCTACAAATCGCTTCATGCCGAGAACCCTACTGCGCATGCGCGAGACTCCGCTCCTCTCTCCTACTGGCCCGGTGCGGGGGAGGAGGAGGGAGCCCGGGCGGTGACGTCAATACCCGCGGCTGATGCTCCTGGAAGTGGGAATAGGATACCTGTATTAGACAGGTATCCTGTCCCCCCTCCCCCCCGAAAGGTGCCAAATGTGGCACCGGAGGAGAGGAGGAGTACAATGAGCGGAAGTTCCACTTTTGGGTGGAACTCCGCTTTAAAATCTTTTTTCTCTTTCGTTCATTGACGGACACAGCTCCTTTAATTCTTGACCTTAGGGGTTATCACGCCACCTTCAGGAGAGGACCAGGCAGAACATGTAACACATGTAAAGTCAGCAAGACTGCACAGCACCGCCCAGGGGGCGGTCCCTCTGGCTATAACCCCTCACTCTGCTTCCTGCAGCTCAGTTTTGTTCTGCCTAGTGTAGGAGAAGGACCTGGCTCCCCGAGGGGACCATTGGTCCTGGGAATTTTTTCTACAATTTTGATCCTGTGATCTACAATCAACAGCCGGGCTTGGTGACAGGCTGGATAGAATAGATCCTTGTAGTTTCTCCAGTCTGGCCATCGAGCGTGAGCAGTCCCTAGCTACGCGCTGGGTCGGCCATGACATGCCCCTTCTACTCCAGGGGTGGCCGGTGAGCTATATGCTCTGGGGCACACATATGACCGGGCTACTGCTGTCTGTGTCACAGTGTGCCGTGGCCAACAGCCACCCCGTACTGCTTGGGTGATGGGTCTGTGGTGGAATGCATCCAGCAAACCCGACAGGAGGGGTAAGTATGGCTCTCCCTGCCTCAGCAGGATAGAGCAGCTGTGCATTCCCTGGGAGGTCGACTAGGGGGTCTCTCACTCTCCTTTTCCTCTCTCCCTATCCCTCATTCCCTCCTCCTCCTGCTGGGGCCGCTGTGTGACTGAGCCATGAGATGCGGTGTATGTACCTGTCCGGGGGGGCTCCGGGCTTTGGCGGGGGGCTGCGCTGGCTGTTAGGGTCCGTTTTTTTCTTTACTGCCCTTTTTTCTTCACTGTGAGGTGCTTTGGCCGGTTTCCATGAGGAGAGGCCCCGGCGCGGACCAAGGCCATTTTGCTGAGGCAGCGGACATTTTCCTTTAGTCTTATACAGTGTATGTGCTGTCAGTTTTTTCTAGAAAGTTCAGGGGCCATTTTGTTGGTGATTTTTTACTAGAACGGCCGACGGCCATTTTCTTGTAGCCTCAGCGCATTTTTACCTCTAGTGCTGGGTCTGTGTACCTCAGAACAGCGCGTTTTTTACTCTGGGCACTTTGTGACTGACACAGGGCAGAGCGGTCAGCGGCAGCACAGCACAGCACTCAGTCAGGGTGGTGAGTCCTGCGGAGGGGCCCCTCAGTCTGCGAGCAGCTAGGAGGGTGGGATTTTGTGTACCTTGCCTTAAGTCCCTAAGTTGTGGCAGGCGAGTGAGGGTCAGCATGGCGTCAGAAGCTGACGCTTCTTCCCCAGACATCCCTGCTATTGCAAGCGGCTCACCTGCTAAAAATGCGGTGCCTATGGACGCTTTGTCGGCGGTCCTGGAGACCTTTGTTGCCAGGGTGGAAGCGGCGGGGTAAAAAAACGCCCCCTGCCCCCCCCCCCCCCGTCTTCTGGGGAGAGCTCTGATTCAGACTCGGGCCCCGCGGTGACTGGCGGCCCCTGTTCTGATGTGTCAGAGGATGCGGACCAGGACCGTTCGGACAGTGAGAATGACTCTGTGTCCGGGTTAGCGCAGGAAAAAGCGCTAGTTGGAGCACTTATCACTGCAGTGCGGGATACCCTGAAGATACAGGATGCAGCAGGAACTTCTGCTGAGATGGTGGTCCCTTTTTGGTCCCGCAAACCGACCTGCACGCCTAAGGTGTTTCCGTATTTGACTTATTTTGATAAGTTCATCTACAAGGAATGGGGAAGTCCGCAACGAGCCTTTTCAGTCCCGAGAAGAATGGTGGTGCGTTACCCCTTTGAGGAGATCCTCCTGAAAAAATGGGCGTCTCCCCCGGTCGTTGACCCCCCGGTATCCAGGTTAAATAAAGTAACCACGATTCCGGTAGAAAGGACTCCTGCCTTCAAGGACCCTGCCGACAGGAGGGCCGAGGCAGTGGCCCAGTCCATGTTTACGGTGTTGGGGTCAGCGTTACGACCTGTAAGAAGCAATAGTCTCCCCCGGTCTGCGTAGAATTGGCAGATTAGTTGGTGCATGGCCTTAAGTATGTCTGTGATGTGGCCCTGGATACGGTCCCCCTGCTCTCTAGAGCATCAGATTTGGCTGAAATGCTGGTCTGCGGACCAGGCATCTAAAAAAGCACTGGCAGATTTGCCCTTCCAAGGTGAGAGGCTATTTGGAGCTTCGCTGGATGACATTATTAAAAATGTTACCGGTGGGAAGAGCACGTTGCTCCCACAGTCCAGGAAGGGTAAGGAGCCACGCCATAGGCAAGGGCCCTCTTTTTACGCTCAGAAATGGCTTTTTCGCCCGCCCGGGTCGGCAGGTAAGCGTTCCCAGTCTGACAAGGCACCTGCTGAAGGACAGAAGCGTCCCTGGCTTCGCAAACCAAACAAGTCTGCGAACAAAAATGTTACCGCATGAAGGTTTGCCCTCGCCCAACTCTCGGGTGGGGGGTCGTCTTCGGGAGTTTGCAGCTCGGTGGACCTCCCTACTGTCCGACCAATGGGTTTGCGAACTGGTTTCATCGGGATACAAGATACAGTCTCTTTCTTGTCCACCAAACAGATTTTTTCCCTCCAACCTACCTCTACTTCCGGCTCATCGGGAAGCCCTATTTGGGGCAGTACGGGACCTGCTGCTGCGCGGGGTGATAGTACCTGTACCGACGCTGGAAAGGTTTCAGGGATTCTACTCCAATCTGTTTGTAGTCCCCAAAAAGGAAGGGGTACGTCCAATCCTGGACTTGAAGGCCCTCAACAGCTTTGTGAAAGTGCAAAGGTTCAGGATGGAATCAGTTCGCTCCGTGGTCGCTGCACTTCATCAGGGGGACTTCCTGGCGTCCCTGGATATCCAGGACGCGTACTTACATGTACCCATTTGCCTCAGGCAGCAGAGGTTTCTGCGATTTGCAGTCGGGGAAGAGCACTACCAGTTTGTGGCTCTCCCTTTTCGCCTGGCGCCAGCACCCCGAGTCTTTACCAAAGTGTTAGCTCCAATTCTGGCGCTGTTAAGGCAACGTGGGATCGCAATCGTGGGTTACCTAGACCTCCTTCTGAGAGTCACCATGCAGACTCTCCGGGAGTTTGGTTGGGTGCTGAACCAAAAGAAGTCGGTGTTAGTGCCAACTCAACGCCTGGAGTACCTGGGCTTACTGTTGGACTCCTCAGCGAGAGTTTTTCTCCCTTCAGACAAGTTGCAGACTCTTCAAGCTGCGGTGAAGTTGTTGATGAACCGCAGGTGGTCGTCGCTGCGCTTCTGCATGCGAGTTCTGGGCCTCATGGTAGCCACTTTCAAAGCGGTACCGTATGCTCAATTTCACACTCGAGTCTTGCAGAAGGAGATTTTGTCAAGATGGAACAAATCTCCATTATCCCTGGATTGTCAAATTCGGATGAGCCAGTTAGTCAGGGATTCCCTTCTCTGGTGGCTGAGGTCTAGATTTAGATTTACAGTAGTTACAGTGCCTTGAAAAAGTGTTTATAGCCATTGAAAACATCTAGGGTGATCAAAAGGTTAACTGTGTGTCTGGCCAGTGTTTTTGTTTGTACAGTGTGGTGCTTTCACTAGTGGAAGAGATGGATTCTAGTCCCTAGTGTTTTGCAGGAACACAGAATCCATCCCTTCCCCCTGTCAGAATGGAGATCTGCCCTGTTTACATAGGCAGATCCCCATTCTGTGTTGTTTAGTGATGATCGGCTGGTGCCGAAGAACATCGAGTGCTCAGAACCCGCAGATTGACTTCTGCTGTGTATAATCACAGCAAAAGTGGCTGCTTCTCTTATTAATGCTCTCCTTGCCCGGCCTGTCAGTTTAGGTGGACGGCCATGTCAGTAGGTTTGCAGTTGTGCCATACTCCCCATTTTCGGATGATTGATTGAACAGTGCTCTGTGAGATGTTCAAAGCTTGGGATATTTTTTTATAACCTAACCCTGCTTTAAACTTCTCTACAACTTTATCCCTGACCTGTCTGGTGTGTTCCTTGGCCTTCATTATGCTGTTTGTTGACTAAGGTTCTCTAACAAACCTCTGAGGGCTTCACAGAACAGCTGTATTTATACTGAGATTAAATTACACACAAGTGGACTCTATTTACTAATCAGGTGACTTCTGAAGGCAATTGGTTCCACTAGATTTTAGTTAGGGGTATCAGAGTAAGGGGGCTGAATACAAATACACGCCACACCTTTCATATATTTATTTGTAAAAAATTTGGAAAACCATTTATCATTTATCATTATAAACCCAATAAAATACATTTACGTTTTTGGTTGTAACATGACAAAATGTGGAAAATGTCAAGGGGTACGAATACTTTTTCAAGGCACAGTAGTTTTAGGCTGAACTTCTACTTGAACTTCTGCTCATTTTGTGCACATCATTTTGTTAATTTGTTCTCAACACTTACCATTTCAATTGGTATTTGTTTGTGATGTTAACCACTTGCCGACCGGCAAAGTGGCACGGGTGCACCAAACAACGTACCCGTACGTCGATGCGTCATCGGCGGCTAGTGGGTGCATGCGGGTCCCGCGAATTCGATGTCCGCCGGTGGCCCGCGATCGTGACACGGAGAGGCAGAACAGGGAGATGCATTTCTCTGTTCTGCCTAGCAACATGACAGGGATCTACAGCTCCCAGCGATCAGGAGCAGTGATCTCTGTCATGTTCTAGTGAGCCCATCCCCCTTACAGTTAGAACATACCCAGGGAACACACTTAACCCCTTGATCGCCCCCTAGTGTTTAACCCCTTCCCTGCTTTGAGCGGCTTCGTGTGTTACAAGGAAGCAGGTGGCTTCAGCTTACTGAAACCCTTCACCACGCTGCAAGTCACTGTGAGCCAACTGATCTCAACAGACCAGGAGAGGAGGCTTTTATGGAGCTGTTTATGCCTTTTAACATCGGATGTTTGTGAGTGCAACCCTCGTTTTTTTATATACTGATCCTCATCAATTAAACGATAATACACTAGGGCTGGCGTGTGCTCTCTCTTGCTTTTTTATATTTTCAGATTCATGTCTGCCACCCAGTGGCCTTGTGGGAGAGCTGCAACACCTAGAGCGAGGAATACACATACAGACAGTTTACTGTTGGAATAGGTGTAGTGGGGACAGCGCTAAACTTGGTGTGTTGTGTATGTTTGGTTTATAACATAGTAATCAGTGCATTTTTATAGCACTGATCGCTGTATAAATGCCAATGGCCCCAAAATAGTGTCAAAAGTGTCCAATCTGTCCGCCACAATGTCGCAGTCACGATAAAAATCGCTGATCAACGCCATTACTAATAAAAAAAATTAATAATAAAAATGCCATAAATCTATCCCCAATTTTGTAGACACAATAACTTTTGCGCAAACCAATCAATATACTCTTATTGCGATTTTTTTTTTTACCAAAAATATGTAGAATAATGTATATCGGCCTAAACTGAGGAAGAAATTTAGGTTTTTTTATATTTTTTGGGGGGGAATTTATTAGAGCAAAAAGTTTAAAATATTGCTCTTTTTTCAAAATGTTTGCTCTTATTTTGTTTATAGCACAAAAAAATAAAAACCGCAGAGGTGATCAAATACCACCAAAAGAAAGCTCTATATGTGGGAAAAAAGGACGTCAATTTTTTTAGGGTACAACATTACACGACCACTCATTTGTCAGTCAAAGCGACGCAGGGCCGTATCGCATAAAAAAGGGCTTGGTCAGAAAGGGGGTAAAGCCTTCTGGGGCTGAAGGGGTAAAGTGTTTGTTACCTCAGCATTTCAAATTCCTGCTATGTGCCTGCTGTACCATGTACTTGTATGAAAAAGTATCTGTATTGCTTCTATTGTGTGAAATCCCTGGTGTTCCTGCCAGTCCCTCTGCTTTCTTATTAAAAACTGACCACACTAAGCAAGATAACACATTGTGGTCATTTCTCTACCTATGCTGGGAACTCAGGCTGCTCTCCTCCAATGATCATTGTCCTGACACCCACCCCCCTCCCCCTGCACAGCCATTCACAGGGAAGCTCAGTGTACAGCTGCTTCTCCTCCCCTCAGGGGTGAATGTTTTGTTATTGATGAGTAAACCCTTACATTTTTGCATTTTTATCTGAGCCATACTTTGCTTACATTTTTTATGCCTGATGCTACCAACTGACAGAAATGTATGTATTTGGAGGGGGGGGGGGGGTGTATGTATATCCTCAAATGTTTTGCCTTTTTTATTTTAGGTCTCCTATTTTTTTATCTAGCTGGACACTGAAAAAGCTGTGTAGAAGACAAGTCTCAGACTGATTTCATACATTTTTGAGACACATGCCATATATATATATGTAGTGTGTGAGTGTGTGTTTGACAAATAAAACTTTCATCCAGTGATTTTGTCCTATTAGTGGTTTGTATCATTAATGTAATGGGTCAAAACCCTTTAAAATCCACAGATCATGTAATGCATTTATACCCTGTCTTATCACACATGATAGAGCAGATAGAGGAGAAAAACAAACAAACAATGGGAGGCACTCTTTCTGGGGACAACCAGGGATTCCCTCTCTTTGTAGGACTAGCCTCTCCCTTCTGGTTGTGTCTCTGGGTGGTTCTGCTTGCTCTATCTTTCTATATCTGTATAGATTGAGATATCTGTTAAATGTATTTTTTCTGGTTTCTTAAGAGGACAGTTTAGAGGAGAAGTGGGAAGATTTCCCCACTGCTTTTTCGGATCACAAAAGCTTATAGTGAGGGAATTCTTTCTGGGGACAACCATGTGTAGCACCCTGGTGGTTAGGCAGGGTTGCTAGTAAATTAAGTTTGCCAGGCAGTAGTTGCCCTGGTTAATTGTTAGTAGATCCACTTATTCCTCTCTAGTTCTGGACTTGTTGCACCTTCTCTCTTCTGTCGCTAGGTGGCGTTATGCTGGTGACATTAGATAGACAAGGGCTTAGCAAGGTCAGGTTATGAATGGATGGGGTGTCTCAGCTAATGGGCAGAGGTTTCTTTAAGCCCTTTTGCCTGCTATTTATTTGGGTGGAGTCAGGTGATCGGGTTTTGTGCCACCTGGATGGCTGTCTGGGTGGATGTGTGTTATACTGCCCCGGGCTGCTAGGCTGGAACCCTGAGGCCTATCCCAGGGACATCTGGCTGCTAGGCTGTTTGAGGGCCTATTCTAAAGGAGGAAAAGCAGCGCAGGGTTGGGACTGCAGGATTGGGGTCCAACCGAGAGTAAAGGATCAGCCGGACGGGGAACCAGTTGTGGTCAGAGGTAGAGGGGAAGCTGTCACCACTAAGGGACCATCCACCTTGTTACTAGAGACCACTGTGAGTAAGCTGGAGCCAGTACCAGAGCAGTCTTCTCACCAGCCGGGGACAGTGAAGAAGTGGGAAAACTTCAGCAAGTGCCAAGCCAGGGACCCAGCGTGATAGCAAAGGCAACGCTTGAGGAGCATCAGTGAGTGCCGAGCCGGGGACCTAGTGGGTCAGCAGTGGTGACGCTTGAAGGGTATCTGTGAGTTTCAAGCCAGGGACCCAGCAGGGAAACAGGGGTGACGCTTGAGGAAGATACTGAGTTATGGAAGTGGAAGAGCTCATGGGATCCAGTGGCGATTGGGTTCAAGAGTCTAGTGAGAGACTGGGAGCTCAATGAGTAAAAGTCTACAGTGAGAGACTGTAGAGTGCGAGGAGAACTATTCTGTGTCACCAATAGTTAAGTACAATACCGTTAGTGACTGTTAAAAGATTTGTTTCCATAGGAGACAGCAGTCCTTCCTATACATAAGTGGTATCCGGCTGGAGGCCTTCCACTGTATAGCTGTCTACCTATAGTGTCTCGGAGTCTGCCAATTATCATTGCATCTACTTAAGGGTGTCCTGGCCCTAACCCACTCTCCCACAGTTCTGTTGAGAGACAATTTATCTTGTTTGCATTCAAAAAGTGTCTGGTGCTCATCACTCCATCTTGCATCACACCCACCATGCCTTGTAACCCACTCTACAAAGACAGATGTAAGCTATCCCTGACTCTGGAGGTCACCATTAGGCCTTTTCCGGGACCTTGCTACACATGGATGTGTGCAGTGTTAGTTCACTTTTACATTTTCTTTTCATTAAAGGTTAATTTACACTTAAAATGCTTTTTACAATGCAAACAGACCTTCCAGTCGAATGGGGTGTGGCAAGTAATCACATTTCTTTCACCTTTTCTTTTTAATGATTAAGGCCTTTCTCCTTCTGGCAGCCTTCTGGGATGGAACGGTCAAGGAAAGCTACACAGTGCTACCCAGATGTGAAACCAAGAAAATATTTCAGTAGTTTAGAGCCCCCCCCTCTATCCAACATGATGCCAAAGCTTTCTGTGGATTTTGAGTAGGGCGCCATTTGTAGTACTTTGATTTTAGAGATATCAATGTCTATATGCCCTACTGTTTTTCCCAGATACCTTTTCCCCAAACGTTCACTAAGGTAAAGAATTATTGTGATGTGTGTGTGCTGCATGTGTTAACCACTTATACGTCGCCTGAATTTTAGTGGTTATACCAGTATGATGCCTGCATCTCTATGGCTAAGACGGGGGTCGGCAACCTGTCGATCGCGATCTACTTGTCGACTGCTGGCAGGTGACAGGTAGCTCGCAAAAACATCCCTGCCTCGCCGACCCATCACTTTCTACAGCGCGGCGCAGGCGCACGTTCGGTCGATCCTAGTCTGAGGAGCAGCTCCCACCCCCTGCATACGATTGGCTGGGGGGCTGACCCCCCACTGCCATGCCCTCCTGACCCCCCCCAAAACCGTACCCTCCTGACCCTCCCAGAACCATACTCTTCTGACCCCCCTCAGGGCCGTGCCCTCCTGCCCCCCAGTGCCATGCCCCCCTGAACCCCAATACCATACCCTCCTGACAACCCAGTATCATGCCCTCTTGGCTCCCCAATACCATACCTTCCAGACCCCCCCAATTTCCATGCCCGACTGACCTCTACCATACCCTCCTGACACCCCAGTACTATGCCCTCCCGACCCCCCTGTACTCTGCCCTCCTAAACCCCCAGTACCATGCTCTTGTGAGCCCCCTGCCCCATGACCTCCTGACCCCCTCCTAATCCCCTGTCCCCTGCCTTGTTGATCCCTATACACTGCTTTTCATACTATTGACCTCTGTATACTTATCTTCATCCTACTGACCTCTGCACACTGCCCTACATCCTACTGACCTCTACACACTACCCTTCACCCTACTGACATTTGGACAGTGCCGTAAATGCTACTGACCTCTGTACACTGCCTTACATACTACTGACCTCTGTACACTGATCTACATAGTACTGACTTCTGGACAATGGCCTACATCCTACTGACCTCTGGACACTTGCCTACATACCTACTGACCTCTGTACACTGCCATACCTACTACTGACCTCTGTACACTGCCATACCTACTACTGACCTCTGTACACTGCCCTACCTTCTTCTGACCTCTGCACAGTGCCCTACATACTACTGACCTCTGGACACTGCTCTACATACTACTGATCCCGGGACAATGCCCTACCTACTATTAACCCCTGGGCACTGCCCTACATACTACTTACACTAGCCGGAAATCAGAGCAGATAGCCAGACCCTGAAACTAGTTGAGCAAATAAGCCTGCAGTGCCAATTGTTCTGCCTTATAGTGGACTCCGATTAGCCTTACGGGGGTGACCAGTTACTCCCCAGACATAAAAAAACAAATGTGAATGAAAGTGAATACCGAGTTTCTCATTGAAGATAAATCTTAAGGTAGGCTAAGTTTATATTTCTACAGTAACATTAGTTTTGTTGGATTTTTTTTCTTTATGCAGTCTTTACTTTTTATTGGAGCTTGCTAGTTCATTTCTTTTTTTTTTTTTTTTAAAGGGCGCCGCACCCCAGTGATCTTTGATCTTCTCCATGTTGTCCAGGTAGATCTCCACCTCTTAAAAGTTGCCTATCCCTGGTCTAAGGAATGGAAAGCGGTGAGTATTTTACCACGTCTGGTTTCTCCAGTTGTAAACAAACCTTGGCTTGTAAAAAGCATCAGATCATACTGATCTTAGTATGATTCAAAGCTTTTAAGGGCAGAGGAGAAACCTGAGGTCTAATAGACCCCAGATGTCTTAGTAAAGAGGACCTGTCACTGCCTATTGCTATTACAAGGGATGTTTACATAAAAGTGAAAAAAAATAATGTAAAAGTATGTAGCACCTCTTAAGTAGGTGCTAAAGAGAGAGCATAGTTTTGTATTTCCCTGCATACCAGGGAGGCTATTAAGTAAATTTAGGTGTTCTCTGCCTACCAGGGAGCAGTGATCCATTGATAGGGTCTGCTCATTGTGCTTAGATGCTACTCATGTTTTCTGCCTGTTTCACACTGGTCCAATAGGAAGAGGCATATTGGACAGTGGGAGGAAACCTGACAAATGGGAGCATAGGCGTAGTTACAGCCCTGGCCATTGGCAGAAGCGGGTGCCTCAAGGCATGCTGGGTAACTGTATATATGCCTAAGGCACATGTGCTCAGGGTCTTTGGCTGGAAAGCAGGGTCCCAGAGGGAGGGGGCTGCTGCCCCTCCCCTGTGCAGGCTGCCATGCGGTCTCAGGTGATCGACCTGAAGGCCTCAACTGAGAAAGCTGCAACCCAGATGTCCTGTAAAGCTGACTAGAAGGGAGACATGCCTAGAAGGATCTGTTTCTAGCTACAGTAAGTAAAGACCTGCGTCTAGGGGCCTGTTCTGTGAGGGCCATCCCTTCAGGTTAGTGAAGTCAGTGGATGGTGTGTCAGCTAACGGAGATACTAGTGATTGTCCTGAAGAAAAGTGGTGCATTGAGTCTGCTGCCAGAGCAAGCAAAGGACTAATGGTGCATATGGCGGGAGTATGGGTGAAGAAATGTTGTGCGTAATATGGAGCAAAATGTCTGCTTTACAGCCACCAGTGCAAGTATACTTTCAAGTTATGGTCAAGAAAGAGTTTACCCGGGATGCGGGAATCGGCGCGTCAGGGGTTGTGACAGTACACAGTACAGAAAATGTCTGCTATGCAGTCGGTAGTAGCAGATTGTTTGCCAGCAGCAGCAGTGGGGGAGTTCGGTTAGCATATGAGCAAAGGAATGTAGTCGACACTCAAATGGAGACAGATGAAGCGGATGCCTGTGTATCTCTGGCAGGGGATACTGTCTGCTTTACAGTGCAGTTTATGTATGCTGAGCAGTGTTTGTGTGGTAGCAGCGAAAGGGTCACTCTACCGCACGGCAAAAAGCACGCCAGAGAGATCTGCCCAGCAGGAGGAGCCACTGCCAGAGAGTCAGCTAGTCTGGGGGTGTGGGCAGAGTCGCCGCTCGCGGGCTGCCAATCTGGCGAGTGGGAGAGAGGTGTGACGTCACTTCCACCGCTGGGTGGAGCTGAGAAGGAGACATGTGAGAGGAGTAGCAAGATGGCGGATGTCAGAGTGAGCCAGAGCGCAGGGGCTGCTCTACATATTGGCAGAGAGCCTGCAGAGCGGACTGAATTGCAGAACCTGGCACACGGACGGACACAGGTGTCCAGTTGATACCCCAGGAAAGTTTAGCGCTGTGCAGCAGAGGAGACACGGAGCACCTTGGATTGGTATGTGGCAGATGCCAGTGTGTGACAGTGAGGCTGCGCTCTTGGGGTCAGTGCGGGCATTGCAGGGAGCTGCTGCTAAGACTGGAGTGACTGTCAGCCCAGAAGATTGTATGTGAACTGGGAGACAGGGACTACCCCTGAGGTGTTGACACCCATTGTTGCTATCTCTTTTCTAAGGCAGGGGAGTACCGAGTGGGAGGACCGGTGGTGCACACTCGTACCACTGTGTGGCAAACCAGGGAAACTTGTGTTTTCGGAGGTACAGTGCACCCAGATAGTGGAGGCCGGGCCTCGGCCACAGGCTGTACCAGTTGTGGTTGCAGCAGCTGAAAGTCCGGCTCTAGAAAGGGCAAAAGGGCCTCAATGGAACCACAGACTGGGGTCCTCAAGTTCTTCAGGAGAGGAGGAGCCAGGGATCATCAATGTGGGGTCACCCAGGTTTGAATGCCATTTTGAAACCCTGGAAGAGGGAATCGGCAAGTGGGAATCAGAGGTGGAAACGGAGTGGAGCTGATGAACTGAGGAAAGAAAAAGTCCCTCAATGTCAAAGTTTGTAAAGCGAGGAAACAGAAGCAGCAGTCATTCGAATGAAGTTTGCAAGAAACCTTGGGTTCTGTGAGGCCTATGCAACTAGGGTCCCAGATTTGTCCCTGCCTCGCACTTATGCTTGGGCACGAGCCCAGAATGAAGCTTTGGGAACTTATATAAAGTTGTAAATCTGATCTCCAAAGTGGACACCCCCTATGCGCCGTCTGGGAGGGGCGACAGGCAAAAGCTCTACAGGTTCTTTCACTTCCAGAGGTATGTGCAGCGAAAGGTAGCCATGGAATACGGTATGATTACCCATATACCCCTAGAGAAATAATGGAGGAAAAAGAGAGAAGGATAGAGGCTTGGTGCGAAGAACGTGTCTGGGACTTTATATAAGTTCCCAAACCACATTGAAATCCATCCAAGCTACAGCTCTGGGAAACATTTCTGTCCATTAAGGATAATTGGAGTTTGGGGAGATCCATACACATTGATCGTGTGGTGCTCAATCACCTAGACAAGAAGAGTCAAGCATGGGCTATCAGTATTCAGGGTCCTGACGGAAGGATGATCCAGATACCACATCCTGATCACTACTACTAAGTTGTGTCAAGTTTATCGCCTGTTCGAACGAAACCTAATGTTTGAAAGAGGCTGTTAAGCCCGGAGAACAATTGTTACAGTCGCTTGTGTTGCTGTTGGGCTAGAGGCCCTTTCCAAAATCTCCTTTCCCTTCTATCCATGCAAATAGAGAAGGGGACAACTAAAGCTTGTTTCATCATCTGGGAGAAAGAATCTTCTGATGCAGAGGACTTCTCCTATATGATCCAGAGGCTGCTACCTGGAGGGGGTAAACCCCTAGTTGCTAAAGACACTTTGCAAAGATACTTTGTTAAGCACACTTTGTGAAGATACTTTGCTAAAGACACTTTGTGAAGATACTTTGCTAAAGACACTTTGTGAAGATCATTTGGCCAGTTGGCCACCATAGTCACCAAGTTGAGCTTGTGTGAGTTACTACTGTGTCAAAGGTTAGTTGCTCGCTGTCTCTTCATGAAGGAGGTGTCAGAGAAAAAGACTTTATTGAAGGGCTTCTACAATTGCTCACAAGTAGACAAGGCATTGCTATAGGCTCCAGCAATAATGGCTGGTCGTGAAGGGAAGATGTGTTGCCTCAATGCTGCAAGAGAGGGTCGCTGCAGGCATCAGTCAGATGGACTCCACATTTCTTCATTCTAATTTGTGGATTTGGCTAATAGGAAAGTACCCAGGTATTTGAAAGGGACTTTGCCTATTCCTAGCCACATGGTTCCTGCTTGGAACACTCTAGAATCTGTTTAGGTAAGTAGGTTGTTCTGTTTGTCTTTTACAGGAACACGACAGGACAAGGTGTCAAGAGTTGCCCAAGCTATCTCTACATGAAAGTTAGTGATAGGTACCTGTTCGGCTGAAAAAGTCGCCTCTGAGGAGATTGACAGTCTCACTGTAATGCCCTGTACACACGGTTGGATTTTCCTACAGAAAATGTTCGATGGGACCTTGTTGTCGGAAATTCCGACTGTGTGTAGGATCCATCACACATTTTCCATAGGAATTTCCGTCACACAAAATTTGAGATCTGTGTGTACACAATTCCCACTACAAAGTTCCACGCATGCTCGGAATCAAGCAGAAGAGCCACACTGGCTATTGAACTTCATTTTTCTCAGCTCGTCGTACGTGTTGTACGTCAACACGTTCTTGACGTTCGGAATTTCCCACCAACTTTGTGTGACCATGTGTACGCAAGATAAGTTTGAGCCAACATCTGTCAGAAAAAAAACATGGATTTTGTTGTCGAAAAATCCTATCCTGTGTACAGAGCATAAGTGAGTTAGGTCATACAAATTGCAACATATTTGTGTACTTTTTTTGCAGGCTTGCAAGAAGTCTTTATGACTCAGCTGAGGTAGTCCATGGAAATTTATTGTACGTATGTAATGATACTATTTGTAGAATAGTTAGTTATGGTGTTTAGCCATTTTACCCTACCAACCAGTTATGTTTATGTCAGTTATACAGTGCACTTGATAGATGTTTTTCTCTAAAAATGTAAATCTATTGTACAGCAGATGTCTTATATTTTTTCACGCTAATTTATTGTACATACTGGCCACATATGGGGTATGTCCCATGGCCCTGTTCATTGTTACTTCCCTTCTCCCCCTTTTCCAAGTTTGTAGGATACTCTGTGTAAATTTTTGTATAGGTATTTTTGTAGGGGCGGCTGCCCAAAGCCAATAAGGACATGGCTTATGCCGCGTACACACGAGCGGAATTTCCGACAGAAAGTGTCCGATGGGAGCTTTTCATCGTATATTCCGACCGTGTGTATGCCCCATCTGACTTTTTCCGTCGAAAATTCAGACGGACTTAGATGAACTTGTTCTATATTTTTTCGATGGAACAAATTACTATCGAAAAAAACCGCTCGTCTGTATGCTGTTCCGATGCACCAAAAACGACGCATGCTCTGAAGCAAGTATGAGACGGAAGCGCTAGGTCTGGTAAAACTAGAGTTCTACTAGCATAACTTCTAATAACACGAGATAAACACGAGATTAGCAGAAGGAGCCCAAAGGGTGGCGCTCTGGCTATGAACTTCCGTTTTCTAGTCCCGTTGTACGTGTTGTACGTCACCGCATTCTGGTCGGTCGGAATTTGGTGTGACCGTGTGTATGCAAGACAGCTTGAGCTGAATTCCGTCGGAACTGCGTCGAAAAACCTTCAGAGTTTATTCCAAAAGCAAAACCGGTCATGTGTACAGGGCATTATTTTTGGCAGGGGGTGGATGTAGTGCTCTCTTAGGTAGGTGCTAAAGAGAGAGCATAGTTTTGGGTTTCCCTGCCTACCAGAAAGGCTATTAGGTAAATTTAGATGTTTTCTGCCTACCAGGGAGCAGTGATCCATTGATAGGGTCTGCTCGTTGTGCTCAGATGCTGCTCATGTTGTCTGCCTGTTTCGCACTGGTCCAATAGTCGTAGTTACAGCTCTGGCCATTGGCAGAAGCGAGTGCCTCAAGGCATGCTGGGCATGCTGTATATATGCCTAGGGCACATGTGCTCGGGGTCTTCAGCTGGAGAGCAGGGTCCCAGAGGGAGGGGGCTGCTGCTCCTCCCCTGTGAAGGCTGCCATGCAGCCTCAGGTGGGCAACCTGAGGGCTGGAACTGAGGAAGCTATAACACAGATGTCCTGTAAAGCTGAAGCGCCTAGAAGGATCTGTTTCTGGCTACAGTGAGTACAGACCTGTGTCTAGAAGCCTGTTCTATGAGGGCCATCCCTTCAGGCTAGTGAAGAGTGAAGTCAGTGGACGGTTGTCAGCTAAATGGGATACTATTGAGTGTACTGAAGAAAAGCGGTGCATTGAGTCTGCTGCCAAAGTAAGCAAAGGACTTATCTTCCCACACAACTATAGTCTGGTTCTGCCATCCGGATCAATTTAATTGGTGTCAAGTGAGAGTTGTCCTTGTCTGTGCATAGTTCAAGGTGGAGTATCCCACTGATCCCTTCTCCTATCCAAGTTCTACCAATAAATGCCCAAAAAAACAAATACCCTCTACTGATCCTTGGATAACGAGCGGAAGAGTGCGCAGGTGATAGTGTGAAAATACCCAAGTGTCTGACTGCAGGATAATCAGAGGGAGGCACAGGAAAATACCATACTTAGCAACCCCTATGGGGGCAGTGCTACAAGTACAGTGTAAAAAATAAATAAATAAATAAATAGTAAAATATAAAAAACATTTTTTAAAGGGCCCCTTGTCCTTCACGTGCAAAGGCGAATGCACGCGTCGGTCCCGTGTCATGCGTAAACAGCTGTCAAATCAAGGTACCCCCCCCCTAAAAAAAAATGACATGCCAAATGTGGCTTGTCGGGGGGTCAGGAGTCCTTAAAGAAGAAGTTCCACTTTTGAGTGGAGCTCCGCTTTAAGACCCACAGGGTCTGTCCAATTTGCTACAAAAAAGTACAAAAAATACATATAACAATAAGACATGATAATACAGTGCCTTGAAAAAGTATTCATACCCCTAGACATTTTCCACATTTTGTCATGTTACAACCAAAAACGTATTTTATCAGGATTTTATGTGATAGAGTCAGACCAACACAAAGTGGCACAACCTTTCGCTGCAATTACAGCTGCAAGTCTTTTGCAGACTCAACAGGTATTCTTTCAAGATTGCCCTGTATTTGGCTCCATCCATCTTCCCATCAACTCTGACCAGCTTCCCTGTCCCTTCTGAAGAAAAGCATCCCCACAACATGATGCTGCCACCACCATGTTTCACGGTGGGGATGGTGTGTTCACGGTAAAGTGCAGTGTTAGTTTTCCGCCACACATAGCTTTTGCTTTTAGACTAAAAAGATAAATTTCGGTCTCATCTGACCAGAGCACCTTCTTCCACATATTTGCTGTATCCCCCACATGGCTTCTCGCAAAATGCAATTGGGACTTCTTATGGCTTTCTTTCAACAATGGCTTTCTTCTTGCCACTCTTCCATAAAGGCCATATTTGTGGAGTGCACGACTAATAGTTATCCTGTGGACAGATTCTCCCACCTGAGCTGTGGATCTCTGCAGCTCCTCCAGAGTTACCATGGGCCTCTTGGCTGCTTCTCTGATTAATGCTCTCCTTGCCCAGCCTGTCAGTTTAGGTGGACGGCCATGTCTTGGTAGGTTTGCAGTTGTACCATATTCTTTCTGTTTTCTCATGATAGATTGAACAGTGCTCCGTGAGATTTTCAAAGCTTGGGATATTTTTGATAACCCAACCCTGCTTTAAACTTCTCTACAACTTTATCCCTGACCTGTCTTGTGTGTTCCTTGGCCTTCATGATACTGTTTGTACACTAAGGTTCTCTAACAAACCTCTGAGGGCTTCACAGAACAGCTGTATTTATACTGAGATTAACTTACACACAGGTGGACTCTATTTTCTAATCAGGTGACTTCTGAAGGCAAATGGTTCCGCTAAATTTTAGTTAGAAGTATCAGCGTAAAGGAGGCTAAATACAAATGTACGCCACACTTTTCACATATTTATTTGTAAAAAAAAATTGGAAAACCATTTATTATTTTCCTTCCACTTCACAATTATGTGCCACTTTGTGTTGGTCTATCACATAAAATCCCAATAAAATACATTTATGTTTTTGGTTGTAACATGACGAAATGTGGAAAATTTCAAGGGGTATGAATACTTTTTTCAAGACACTGTAAATCTGTAGCAAATACTCCCCAATAAAAATTGACCATGTTGTCAAAAACATACCTAAACACTGTGTCTGGACAGTAGCTCACCACTTAATAAAAAGCCATTTACAGGAACAAACTCAACAGCAGGATTGAAGATTCCAAAGAGTGACAGTAGGGGGCAATGTGACACCATATCTATCTCTACATCAAAATTGCTTTGCTGTATGATGGCTCTCAGAATCTGTTATCCCAGTATAGAATCACCAAGTGAAACCGATATAGCCACATAGATCTTCCCATTGACCAGAAACACTCCAAGATGCAGTTGTGCTCAAAAGTTTGCATACGCTGCCAGAAATTGTGAAATGTTGGCATTAATATTGAAAATATGACTGATCGTGCCAAAAAACTGTCTTTTATTTAAGGATAGCAATCACATGAAGCCATTTATTATCACATAGTTTTTTGGATCCTTCTTAAATCATAATGATAACAGAACTCACCCAAATGGCCGTGATAAAAAGTTTACATACCCCGGAATGTTTGGCCTTGGTACAGACACAGAAAGTGACACACAGGTTAAAATAGCAATTAAAGGTTAATTTTCCACATTTGTGGCTTTTTAAATCACAATTAATGTCTGTGTATAAATAGTCAATGAGTTTGTTAGCTCTCACATGGATGCACTAAGCAGGCTAGACACTGATCCATGAGAAGGTAGAAAAGAACGGTCAAAAGACCTGCATAACAAGGTAATTATCATATTATTATTATACACGATTTATATATAAATATAAGATGTACAAGTTTCACAAAAAAAAACTGGTTACAATATGCTCAACAACACCTTGACATGTCTCATTGGCTTTTTTGTGGCATTGGCGCAGTAAAGTATTGTTGAATTGTGCTCCTTAAAAACAACCACACCATCTTTTTGGAGAGCAGCCTGTATTTCTCCTGCAAGGTTACCTGTGCATTTTTCTTTGTATCCTGAGCAATTCTTTCGCCAGTTGGGGCTGCAATCTTTCTTGGTCTACCTGGCCTTGGCTTGGTATTAAAAGAGCCCCTAATTTTCAACTTCTTAATAAGTGATTGAACAGTACTGACTGGCATATTCAAGGCTTTGTATATCTTTTTATATCCTTTTCCATCTTTGTAAAGTTTCATTACCTTGTTACGCAGGTCTATTGACCATTCGTATGGTTGTACTGTTACACCTATATCAATGAATTTGGTTTGTGTATTAAGCACAGGGCACCTTTTTGAGTATCATACAGCAGCTATTGTGACATTGCACAAATTGCACTTTAGAGCACTGGTTGAGAAGTATATAAGGGGTAGTGAGGTCCATTTCTTTACTCCCAATACAGTATATCATTGTTTGTGTGCACTAAAATTCCTTAGTGTATTTTATACTGAAAATAGGCATTTGATAAACCGTTGCACTAATACCATGTGACTTAAAAAAATTGTAGCTACCACCATTTTGAATGAATATTAAAAAAGGTAATTTTCCCAACCCTCACTCAGCAGCAGAAGAAAACCTCTGATTGGTCAACAAAACACCAGTCACGTTTCCGTTGTAACGGAATTTAGATCCAAAATTCCTCAACGAAATTTTGTATTTCGTATACAATTCGGAAGCATAGAAATTCGTATTTCGGATACTTCCGAATGAAAGCATTTTTGGAAATTCGTACGAATTTTCGATTCGTACGAAACGAACTGCACATGTCTAATGAAGATGCTTTGTTCCAAACCATTCCATTGTAGCTCTGGCTGTATGTTTAGGGTCGTTGTCCTGCTGGAAGGTGAACCTCCACCCCAGTCTCAAGTCTTTTGCAGACTCTAACGGGTTTTCTTTTAAGATTGCCCTGTATTCTTTTTTTATTTTTTTTATATATGTTTTATAGCAGAAAGTAAAAAGTTTTTTTTTCTTAAAATTTTTGGAGCAACGGCGAGGAACCCGAGAAGAGGAGGATCAGAGCTACTCTTTGCAAAACCACTGCACAGGGCAGGTAAGTATAACATTTTTTTTTTGTTCAAAAATAACAAACGAGGCTTTAGTATCACTTTGTGGTTAAACCGTTTCTCCTCCAATCCATTGTGTAGCCTCGTGTCCTCTTACACTCCCTGAGATTGAATAGTTTCCTACCTACGCTGGGATCACCATTGAGGTATTTGTATATCACTATCATATCTGTTCTCAAACTTAATCTTTGTAGTCGTTCCTCGTACTTTAGGTGCTCCAGTCCCCTTTTTATTTAGTTGTCCTTCTCTGGACTCTCTCCACCTCCAGCACATCCTTCCTGAGAATTGGTGACCAAAACTGTATGGAATACGCCAGATAGAGGGCTGTGAGAAGACTATTGTATGAGTGTAAATGCATGCAGTCACTAAATACAAATGGAAGCATTTAGTTTTAAAATATAATCTTTATTGTTTGTTTTACATGGCAATGTCTTAAAAATTTTCATAAATAAAGTACATAAAAAAAAAATTGAATCTCACAAATGTTTACATCACATTGACAAGAGAATAAAACCTCTCCTACATACACCTAGCCTAAAGAAGGCTTAAAAACAACATGTCATATTATAAAACCCTAGAGTTCGTATAATATGACAGAGAATGAACTTAACTGCAAAGCAGTTTCTTCAGATCCCTGGATCTTTGATTCTGTATGTTTTTGCAATAGGCCCTACATTCTTTCAGCACGGTGACTCCTGATGCAACGAGAGTATGCAGCAAAATAGGGGTTAGGTGTTTGGGGGGGTTAAGGGTTCACTTTAAAAATAAATACCGTATTTATCGGCGTATAACACGCACTTTTTTCCCCTTAAAATCAGGGGAAAATTGCGTGTGCCTGTTATACGCCGATCCCCTTCGATCCCCCGCTGACTTAGCTTCAAAATCGCCGACCGCGATTTGAAAATGGCGCCGCCGGCGCCGAAATACACAGAGCCGCTCCTCGGCTCTTCTCGGCCACTTTCGGCTTCACTCGAGCGCCGCTCTAACCTAGCCGAGTGTACTCGGCTAGGTTCGGATAGCTCCGCTCACAGTCACGCCCATCCCGGGCGGGACTACGAGTGGAGCCGAAAGTGAACGAGAGCCGCCGAGAAGAGCCGAGGACCGGCTCTGTGTATTTCGACGCTGGCGGCGCCATTTTTAAACTACAGTGACAATGAAAAAGTCACTGCAGTTTAACTGCAGCCTGAGCAAGGCTGCAAATGGACACAGAAAGCTGCAGATCATCACTGTAAGGCAAGCTGCAAGGCATCACATGGACACTGATAAGGCTGCAAATGACACCAAGGCTGCTGACTGCAAGGCAGCAAATGACACCAAGGATGCTGACTGCAAGGCTGCAAATGACTGCAAGGCTGCAAATGACACCAAGGCTGCAAATGACACCAAGGCTGCAAATGACTGCAGGGCTGCAAATGACACCAAGGATGCAAATGACTGCAAGGCTGCAAATGACACCAAGGCTGCTGACTGCAAGGCTGCAAATGACTGCAAGGCTGCAAATGACTGCAAGGCTGCAAATGACACTGGACAAGCATGCAGATGGATGCTGTGCAAGGCTGCATTGATGGGCATTTAAATGTAAGTTTTTTTCCTTAAAACATTTTTTTCCTTATAATTCCCTCCTAAACTTGGGGTGCGTGTTATACGCCGGCGCGTGTTATACGCCGAGAAATACGGTAGTTCTGTGAGGTAGGTTAAATGTTAAAAGCGTGACAGTTATTGTTGGGGGTGGGAAATTAAACATTGAACAGGTAAAGGATTTACGGTTGGATGGCATTAAGGACTCATTTTATAGGGTAGGGGTATGCATTCAGGTAGGGAATTGAATGGCACCCTCTTCTTCTGGGTTGATTAATGTAGTCAATCAATCATACTTTTGTAATGGGTTTTCTATTTCAGGAAATCCTGGTTGTGCATCAGTTCTGGTTAAATTTTAGTTTGATGCACAGCCCTGAGTTATAGCGTTTTCCATTCTGCATACTCATCCATGCTAGCACACTGTTTGGAGTTTTCTAAATACAGAAAATACACTTCTAAAGTTCCACTGACTGCATCAACCAGCAGGAGGCACCTGAAGGAGATGTGACATCACATCATACCCTTGAAATGTGTTGGCTTGCTTCTGAAGATCTCAAATTGAAGGATTTATTCGAACACTTGCCCCTTAAATGTTTTTGGCTCTCATCACACTTGGTACATATGACACACACCTGAGGACCCCCCCACTCCTTCCCCAACAGTCATAAAAACTCTTACAGTTGTCAGAAAAGCATAGGCGTGTGCCAGGTGTGCCTGGGCACACCCTAATCACTGTGTGCGGTGCCAATTCCCCCTATTGCCTGGGCTTCCCCCTGCCTTGCGCTCTCATAAGGGAGAGTAGGGAAAGGGGCTAGTTTATATGTTATTTAATGGCCTCTTCCTTTTTTAAATGAACACACTCATTGACTGTGTCCATTTGTAACTGAAGCATAGTAAACTATGGTTACTATGCTTCAGTTTGTGAATGAACAGGAAGCGCAGAGCACTCACTGTGCATTCACTGTGCATTCACTGTGTAGTGCAGCTGAGGCTGCAGAGAAAGGCATCTGTGTTTGAGCTTTGAGGTGCACACTCTAATGCAATAGGCTGCGCACACCTATGCAAACAAGAAAGATCTTCCAATCAGAACAGCTCTCTCAGTGACAACTGCCAAAGGTTGATTTTACCTTAACATTTCCAGGGTTTTCTTGCTGTCCAATCTACCATCTGAGTTTGGATTTTGTATGAATAGACTGGGTTAAACATTCAATTATTTTAATTCCACGGTTATTTTGTGCTACTGCAGAAAATTTTTTGGGGTAATTTTTAAAAGATCAGCACCATAAGATTCATGTCGCAGGGATATACAGTAATATATGAATGAACATAGGTGTTGAGCAAGTTATTGATTCCTATTCAGAAATTGGGGGAGAAGGGCAGAGGAATGATTGTTGATACTTTCCGCTGTATGAAAAAAATTGTGTGGCTTTATACAATCTGACAGATTGATTGCATAGTTATGGTTTTTTTCCAGATTCATTTAAGAGCACTTATACTGAACCCAGTACAATGCAAAGAAAGTAAATGATTGCATGAGGTTTTATTTTGTACAACGCAACTATAAACAGGCAGTGTAGCCTAATGCCGCGTACACACGAGCGGACTTTACGGCAGACTTTGCCCGGCGGACTGGATTTCATCAGACAATTCGATCGTGTGTGGGCTCCAGCGGACTTTGTTTTCTCAAGAGTTGGACGGACTTAGATTTGAAACATGTTTTAAATCAATCCGTCGAAATCGAGTCCTGTCGAAAAGTCCGCTCGTCTGTATGCTAGTTCGACAGACAAAAAGCCACGCTAGGGCAGCTATTGGCTACTGGCTATGAACTTCCTTGTTTTAGTCCGGTCGTACGTTATCACGTACGAATTCGACAGACTTTGGTGGATTGTGTGTAGGCAAGTCCGTTCATTCAGAAAGTCCGTCGTAAAGTACGTCGAAAAATCCGCCGGGCAAAGTCTGCCGTAAAGTCCGCTCGTGTGTACGCGGCATTAGCCTTCTGAGATTAATACCATAGATATATAAAAAAACAAAAAAAAAACACACATAATTTTATGAATTACTTTTGATACAAATATGATGAGCAATAACATAAAATCAAAGTTGTAGAGCTACAAGAATAAATCACTAATACAGCCCTAACTTGAACTGCAGTAAATTGTCCAAAATCTTGGTAATCAAAAAGTGATGACCAATCTCCCATTCAATTCTATAGAGGAGATTAAACACCAAGCACTCATTCATATCACAATGTGCATTAACACACATCATAACAAGCGTTATAATGTGAGGTATGGGTAATGCAATGCACTGCATATGTGTGTGTTGCTTTGTGTTGCCATTTATTGTCAATCCCAAAGCACATATACAGTGCACTGCAGTCAGTGCACCACAATGCACAGAAACAAATGCTCTGTGTGTTGTAGTGTGCTACATTTTGAAAAGCAGAGCAGGACCAGTCTTCTGTGTATTAATGGACTGTCTAACACAATATACCGCAACGCACGAGAACACGTGTTGAAGCACACTGGATTGTAGTGTGTATGGGCCTATTTGCCTTGCACTGCATACAATTGTGGTATTGTGCAATTGTAAGAGATAACTCAATCTCACAGTTGTGAGAGATCACACAATCTCATAATTGCAATTCTCTATGTAGAAAGCCTAATCAAATCTAAAGTGATATAAATATTGCAGGTGGCATTGCTGAGTGCTGGTTGAAAACTTACCGTGCTGCATTTAAAACACAGCTCATCTCATTACAACGCATCAAGTATTTTGGCTTCTGTCATGAAAACAAAATGCATTCAAAAATGAAAGTCAAAACAAATCAACTCATTTAGTGCATATCACACGTTAAATGCAGTGGAGGTGATGTCAATAAAGCACCAATGTTCTGTGTCTGAATATTTTAATTTTATTATTATATGGCTATATTATTATTTTCAAAACGAAATGGATGGAAGTTAAAAGAAATCTGTCACTGGGGAAATTTGAGAGTTGACCTTCAGAAAGTGCTAGTTACCAGGTTGTCGTGGATCTCCTGATTAAGCTTCCTTTAAAAACTTTGGTCATGCTTTTTTTTTTTTTTTTTTTTTTAACAAAAACTGGGGTTCATTTACTGAATAAATGGTGTTCACTTTAAGAAAACAAGATGTCCACTTTGACTACCCGATTATGTCCAGGGAAATAAAAAATATGAATTAGCCTTGCATATGTTTGAACAAAGTGAATACAGCTTCACTTTTTTTTTCCACTAAGGTACATTAAATTAATTTTAAAAAATACAATTTTCTTTGCAAAGTGAAAATTGTCTATTCTCTAGTAAATCAACCCTATTAATTCAACATAACACATGATTCAACTATGTGGACATTTTGGGCATTTGCAAAACACACCTGTGCTCTGCTCATGCAGGGCAATGCAATAGGTTTTATTTACTACAGCCCCTGTTGTAGCACATAGTCCTTTTTCCTTCACTTCCCCGCCACTCTGTTCAGCTGCCAGAGGGAAGAAAACAAGGCCACTGTAAGTTCTGAATCACTCTATTCCCAGCTTACACTGGGCTGGGGACTCTTTTAATAAACCCATGTGACAGCCATGCTGTGGAGGGGTACAATAAAAACAAAACCTGTTGCTTATGCCCTGCATTGACAAAGCACTAGTTTGCTCTAAAATGTCCTTCTCTGCTCTTCTATTTTAGTGTAATTAATTTGTAGCCCACTTCTTAACCAGCACATTGTAAATGAATACAGTGTCATAATAAAATGATACAATTTACATAGCAGTCACTTTGAAAGGGTAATGTGTTACAATCTTAAAGTAGAACTGTAGGCAAAGCTTTTTTTGTTTTCATTTTGGACAGAGCAAGGGAGGGTAGTAACCCCTATCAGATTTTTTTCTTCCATCTGCGTCCCATTGCAGAGATTTCCCTTCACTTCCTGTCCCATACCCAAATAGGAAATGAGGGAAAATCCCTACAAATTAAGGGAATTACTTGGGGACTCCCAGGCTACCAGAACTAGTGTCCACATTGGAAGATGTCCCCTCCATTACTTTTTTGGGAACAACCAAAAATTTGGGATTTTCTTTTACTTTCACTTTCAATGATAATGGTGAACAGGACAAATTGAGAGGGTGAATCTCCCTAACGGGGGCACAGACAGCAATAGGAACTGACAGGGGTTCCAATCCCTCTCCACTCTATCCAACACTAAAAAAAAGTTTTGTCTTTAGTTATACTTTAATTACTTTTGCATACATTCATTCTCATTTCTATGTACACAACAGACTGAAATCAGTATACAGTGACAAAACACATACATATTTTGCATAGTTATAAAGAAACACAACATTTTGTGTTTACATGTCCTCAGAAAGTGGTTTTCTGCCACGAAAAGTTGAAGAGGTGAAATGCTCATAATGTGTTCTGTAAGTGCCATCGGTTAAATCACCAAAATTTTCATATACACTTACATTGTAGTTCAGTGTATGTTTCCAACAAATGTCCCGACTAAATAAAAGAAAAAAAAAAGATTGTTATGGTACTGAAAACAGCATACCTGCACAAATGTTATGAAAATGGGGGTAATTACTGCGCTAACCCCAAAGAAACATGAAAAAAGCAGCTACATAAAAATGTGATAAACATAAAGTAACAGTAATAATGGGACAACTCAAAAGTCCATCTGTGAGCAATGGTAGTTAACCAAAAGTGAACCTCTAACACTAAATAATAATGTGAAAAGGTATGCAATAATATCCAACGTGACCAGCAGTGTAATACAAAGACTGAAACGTCCAACACCAGATGATGGAAATTCAGGAAGAGTGGAATGGAAGTGAAACTCTGTCCGTTGAAGAAACATCAAGAATGGCAAATCATCAGCAACAAAATAAGATGTGAATGCTCTTACCGAAACAGGTGGACTCCAATGTCAGTGACACAGAGTCAAGCAGGCAGTGTGCCACAAACGAATTGGTAGCATCCCATAAATAGTCACAAACATATAACAATTAAGCCAAAGAAGTAAACTGACAGGGAAAACAGCAGATTTGAGACATTAAAGAAAGGAAACACCATACTCTTGACGTGACTGTTATAGCATGGTATAGAATTAGTATGTTACAAACCTATCTAAAACTTTTTGGAATGCTCTGAACTCCATATTTGTCACTCTGGGAGTGCATATTTTTCTTAGCCCAGTTATGTTGCCTTTCCAAATGATGAATGTGCACTTTGATACAAAATATCAGGAACCTGCATATAACTTGCACTTTCAGATAAAAGTACCATAAAAGTTCTCAGAACCCAGGGTATGCTGTTGTGCAGAGAATGAAAAAGCTACTATGGTTTAGCCCTCCCACTTCAACCTCCCAAATCCCAAGTTTGGCCCACCACTATGATAGGGGGCTTCAAATACCAATAGTTTGGCACAGTCGCACCAATGTACCTGTTTTGAAATTTAATTGCCTCTTTAATTTTTATGTCCAGGGGTTCGCTTTAAAATTGAATGTACAGGGAGAACACCACCAAGGTTCTCAATCTTATCTATGCGGACCAGTCCTCAAAGTTCCTCTTTCTATTGCTCTCAGCCGACACAGAGAAGGCCTTTGATAGGGTGGTCTGGCCGTCACATGTAGGCCACCCTGCAACATATAGGCCTAGACTCCACATGCAATGGTGGATCCTCTACTCAAACCCCTTGGCGTCAGTAAGGGTGAACGAGACGCAGTCCAAGTTCTTTAGATTGCCAGCGGTACAAGACAGGGCTTCCCTCTCTCTCGGTTAGTCTTTATCACTTCTGTGGAACCCTTCCTCTGCTCAGTCCAAAGTAACCACGATATTACCGGCTATATCAAACCCTCGGGCCATCACAAAATTGCGGCCTTCGCAGACGACTTAATATTCTATGTAACGGACCTGAGCACAACTCTGCCCAACATTCTGAGGGTGTTGCGTACCCATGGGGAGCTCTCTTATTTTGAAATAAATCTTGCTAAATTGGCAGCACTCAACATGAGGTTCGTCCTCGAGACCTGCAACGTCTTGTCTCCATGACCAGTTTTCTTTTCACTGGGCAGAACAAGTAATCATGTACTTGGGCACCAAGATTACTAAGGATATTGCAGATCTCTACCAGCCGACTTTAGTACCCAAACTTCAAAGTACCAATAGGGACCTGAAACAATGGCTTACATCGATGTTAACATGGTTCGAACATTGCAGCTCCCTGAAAAAGACCATACTTCCACGGATCCTTTCTGTTCCATGCTTTGCCTGTGCACATGCCCATAACTTTCTTCCAGCTAATTCACTCCACGTTTCCGGAATCTATGGTCCCAAAAGCTGCCCAGGTTAAAATTTGAGTTCTTAACTCGCCCCAAGGCTAGAGTTCAAAGAATTGGGTAGCCATGGAGGGAGAGGATACCTCCATCCCTCTCTGGGACCTGCCCTGGCTGACTTCCCAGCCTCCATTCGAGATATGGACCAACCCATAGTAGCTCAATCTGTGTTTTACTCTCCCGACCTCTCCCCTCCGATCTCACCAATACTGTAACACCTAATATTGTAAACTTGGACTTTTTTTTTTTAATCAAAAGGTTTTTATTGTTCATAAGACAAACAATATATGCAAAAAATGAGACACAGTACACTGTATTCAAACATTGAAATAGCCTATCCACTAGTCCTAATTGCACCAGCAAATATATACATTACACATTTTGCTCACTTTCCCTTCACGCAGATTACCTTCAGTGTATTCCATAACATGTACCGATCTTGCCCCCTGCCTCCCACTCCCCTCCCCCCATGCTCCCTTATTCATCCTGCATATAGTAGGCCTACCATCCAGATGACTCCCAGTATAGTGTCAAAATGTATATGTCTCTCAACAGCCTCAGCTGTACCAGTTCCATGGGGCTTATAACTGGTGTAGCAAGCCATGCATTCCATAATCTCTCAAATTTCTCGGTGTTCCCCCTGTGCTGATATATGTATCTTTCCAATATGAGTGTTTTACCCATATGTTGTACCCATGTGTTTACCTTGGGTGGCGGTATAGCTGATTTCCAGCTCAGAAGTATGGTTTTCCTTGCCTGAAACAGTGCTCTGGCAAATGCCACTCTTGCCCCTCCTCTGCTATACCCCCCAAAATTCCAAGCAGGCAACTTAATGGTTCCAAAGGGGCACTGGTCTGGAACACCCGATTCAGTGTATCCAGGATCCCCGTCCAAAATCTGTGGAGTTTGGGGCAACGCCAGAGGAGGTGAATCAGATCCCCAGGCACCGTTTTACATCTATTACACATTGGGTCTGATGCCCTGCCCATTTTGTAGAGCTTCACAGGGGTGTAGTGCACTCTCAGTAATATATATAGTTGGGACACCTTTTGTGACACATTTAGGGAACATGTATTTACTGACTGCAGTGCCTCCTCCCATAATTCCCCTGCAATAGGCCCCACGCCTGCCTCCCATTGAGTCACTGCTTTCATGGGATGCCCCTCCAGGAATGATGAGAGCAGCATGTTGTAGCATTGGGAGATTATAGCCTTCATGTCAGATGCGTCCTGCAGCATGTGAAAGATCGGAGTGGGGGACTGAACCCACTCCACTGCATCCTCTTGTGCTCTAACAGCATGTTGTAGTTGTAGGTAGTAGAATAGCATGTTAGACGGTATTGCGTATTTAGATTGCAAGTCACTGAAAGAAAGGAGGGTCCCATTATGAAAGACATGTCTCAAGTGTGTTATACCCAGGAGGCGCCACTTGGGCCCCTGCTGGATCTTGGCTAGCTCAGTGTATGTGTTATTTCCCCATAGTGGGCTATATACCGTGTACCCCTTCATAATTCTGAAGCTGTTTAGCTTTGTTCCACGCCTTCTGAAGGAGTGAGTATGTGGGCATTCTCTTGTTGGGTTTTTGAAATTGCTGGGCCTCTAGTCCCTCGGGGACCGATTCGGCTCCCGAGCCAAGTAACATAAGCCTGGCCGATGAGCTCACAGGCAAGAGTGTCATGGCTCCTATCAGGTGCTGTAGCTGTGCAGCCAGATAGTACATCCAAGGGTTGGGTAGGGCAAGCCCCCCCCTCCTTCGGGTATTGCAGCTGTTCCAGTTTGATCCTGGGGGGTTTGGTGTGCCATAATAATAGTCTGAAAAGAGAGTTGACCACTCTGAATATTTTCAGGGTAAGAACTACCAGTGTGTTGTGAAGCAAATATAACATCTGTGGCATTAGAATCATCTTGATACGGTTTGTTTTGCCTGCCAGGGACATTTTAAGTTTGTTCCATATGTGTATTTTATCTCTAAACCGGGTCAAGAGGGGATAGATGTTCAGTTTGCAGAAGTCAGTCGCTATGGGGGAGATATTAATACCCAGGTATTTGAAGGAGGGCACTACGGGAACCGGGCACGAGGGCCCTACACCAGGCCCAGGGGTCTCATCCAGAAACATTAAAGCTGATTTGAACCAATTGATAGTAAGGCCTGAAAAATGTCCAAATTTCGTAATAAGGGACAAAAGCTGAACCAAAAAGTCGTCTACGTATGCCAGAAAAAGGTGCATGTCATCAGCGTAGAGCATGATTTTCTCATGCAGCTCGCCGTACCAGAAGCCCTTGACCTCTGGGCAATTCCGTACCTGAGCCGCAAGGGGCTCAATGGCCATAGCAAAGAGCAGGGGTAACAGGAGACATCCCTGCCTGGTTCCCCTACCAAGTGCGAAAGCGTGCAACATCCTATTTGACATGCGTATGGCCACCTGCGGCGTGTCATACAGCAATCTCACCCACCTAAGAAACCTAGGCCCGAACCCAAACTTGGTCAGCACAGCCCATAGATACCGCCAGCCAACACTGTCAAATGCCTTCTTGGCGTCAAGAGACAGCAGTGCTCTGTGGCCGGCCGAATCTGATGGGGTCTGCATATTCAAATATAACCTTCTAAGGTTGGTTGCCATAGAGCTTCTTGGCATAAAGCCCGCCTGGTCTGAGTGAATGATAGACAAAATTATTTTATTAACTCTCATGGCCAGCACCTTAGCTAGTATTTTAACGTCACTTTGCAGCAACGAGATAGGCCAATAGGAGCTAGGGTCTAAGGGGTCTTTACCTGCTTTGAGTAACAGTATAATGTTGGCCCTCGTCATGGTTGTAGGCAGCTTTCCTGTTTTAAATGTGGAGTTAAATACTTCAAGTAGTTTAGGTAAGATTACCTCACCATACTGGGTGTACACCTCTATAGGGATTCCATCATCCCCTGGGGCCTTGCATGTAGGCAAGGAGGCAGCCGCCTCCGTTAGTTCATCAAGAGTGAGCGGGGCTTCCATCTCCACACACTCCTGGCGAGTTAGAGATGGAAGAGCCACAGTGTCCATGTATCATTGTAGTTCCTCATCAGTGTAGTCATCACAAGGTTTATATAAGTCAGTATAGAAAGCTGCTAGTTCTGCTAAGATTTTAACAGTCGGCCGGTTTTTTCCCCTTCTTCATAAAAGGCTTGTTTGGTGAAAAACCTTTTCCGTTCCGCGGCAGAGTTTCTCAACCGGTCCAGGGAGTCCTGGGCCGAGATCCATGCCTCCCTCGCGGAATCAGACGGATCAGTCACAAATGCGAGCTCCAATTGCCCCACCTGGTCCTCAACCTGCTCCAACAAAGCTGACGAGTTGTGTTTAATGGCAGTTACAGTTTCAGCTATAAAGGTGCCTCTCCAACAGGCCTTAAGATGCATCCCATCTCAGGGTTGGATTAGTACACAACCGGTTAACATAAAAGTATGGTTCTATCTGTCGCACCACATGTTCATGTGAGGGTAAAAGTTTGAGCCAGAAGGCATTTAGCTTCCACGGTGCCCTAGGCAAGGAGGAAGCCGAACGGGTAATCAGGTGAGCAGCCAGCGGTGAGTGGTCAGAGACCCCCCTAGATAAGTACTCCACTTTTGGGACCATGTGTAGCAGCTGTGGGGATCCTATGCAAAGGTCAATGCGTGACAGTGACCCATGCGTTTTAGAGAAACATGAAAATTGTTTAAATGTTGAGTGCCTGCCACAAATCTATCCATCCCACCTCCCGCAGTAGCCTGCTTAAAATAGTGCCTCTGCCCCCCGATGGAGGTTGAGCTGGAGGATGTCTATCCATTCTGGGATCCAGGCAGCCATTGAAATCCCCCATAATCATAATGGGAACGTCAGGTTTGTCGACCAGGTAAGACAGGAGAAAAATTTCCCTAGAATTTCCCTAGAAAAAGGGGGAGGTATATACACAAAGGCAAATATCACAGTCACAGTAAACCCCTTGCAATACAGAAAAACATATCTCCCGAGTGAATCCATAACTGCATCCATTTCCTGGTAGGCCAAGGATTTATGCACCAGTACATTCACACCACGTGAATAAGTAGTGTGAGTGGAGTAGTACGCCTTGCCCACCCAGGAAAACTGCAGGGAACCCACTATATCCTTCAAGAGGTGGGTCTCTTGGAGGCCCACTATAGCCGGATGAAATTTTTTCAAACAGGAGTTGATCATAGTGCGTTTCAATGGGTCATGGACCCCACGGACATTCCAAGTCACAATCGGAGTGGTAGCCATGGAAGGTGGGTAAAATCAGTGCATCTGGTATCCATGTGCCGCAGCGCCATATGCTGGGCCAACGAAAAGGGGACAGCAGGGTCATTACGGGGGCATAGTTCACTCAGAAAGTGGGCAAACAGGAGCAGGCAGGGCAACTCGTTTCGTTGGTGGGCAGGCAAAAATAGTAAGCTCGGTGCATATCGTACCAGTGTGAACATTAAGAATGGCGTGAACTGTCCTGAACGGGTCTGTCGGGTGCATGCAGCAGCCCCGTGTGGGGCGAGGGCAAGTCGCCTCTCGCAAGCCTCATTCCCAAAGTCTGTCAGGGAATATGTGCCAAGTGGGCACCAAGTAACACGTCCCCTCAACTGGGACTCAATGTAACTACAGGAATCTCTGTGAGAGTAGCTCCCCTACAGCAGCTTGGGGTCCAGCGTGGTGAAACTTCTACTTTCAGAACCCCTGTCAAAAGCTAGTTATGAAAAAATGTGCAAAGTCCCACTCTGTAGATGTTAGACCAAACATGTCTGCAAGTAACATACCGACTCTGTAGCATGGATTACCGGACATCAATCTCCCATATCTGCGTCTCTGCGTCTCCTCAGATCCTGTTCATTGCGGTCCAGCCACTCCGCTGTATCTGCGGCTGTGTCGAAGAAGGTGGCCTGGCCTCTGGCCGTGACACGTAGCTTGGCCGGGTACAGCATTGCATATGTGACTTGGCGTCTCTGTAGGCGCTTCTTCACCTCAGCAAACGTGGCCCTTTTTCGCTGCACTTCAGCCGAGAAGTCGGGATAGAATGATATTTTGGTTTCGTTATATTGCACTGTACCTTTTTCCCTGGCCAGTCGAAGTATAATCTCTCTATCTTTGTAGTTTAAGAGCCTGGCAAGCATGGATCTTGGCGGGTTGCCCGGGGGAAGGGGTCTAGGAGGTGTGCGGTGTGCCCTTTCCACCGAGAACAACGCAGTGAAGGCCTCCTTGCCGAATATTTCTTGGAGCCATGTTTCTGTAAAGGCAGTAGGGTCCCTGCCTTCCACCCTCTCCGGGAGCCCCACAATTCAGACATTGTTCCTTAAGCGGTTCTCAATGTCATCAGTTTTGGCGTTCGCCTGCGCTGATTGTTGTAGTGCAGCTCTGGCATCTCTGGTGAGGGAGGGCAGCAATTCTTCCATCTCACTAATCCTACCCTCCACAGCCGTGGTCCTCTCTCTTATCTTCTGGAGGTCCTGTCTCATGAGGGATACTGTCTCTGTGAGACCCCCAAACTGCATCTTCAAGCCATCAACAGATACTGTGCATCTCTGCACAGCACTTAAGATTTCAATCAGTGTGGGCTGTTGTGTCTCTTCTTGCAGTTCATCAAATATGTCTAGGGTAGGAACAGGATATCTCTATAA
The DNA here is from genome assembly GCA_037952925.1 of Lithobates clamitans. Lineage (NCBI taxonomy): Eukaryota > Metazoa > Chordata > Amphibia > Anura > Ranidae > Lithobates > Lithobates clamitans. The sequence continues at coordinate 12,344,778 of JBBGZY010000251.1, read as the reverse complement.
GGGCAGTGTATCATCTAATGCAGAGGCGCCATTTTGCCTTTGAGACCTATGTGCAGGCGTTTGTTGTGAAGGGGGAAAGGAGCAACCAGGGACCTGCAGCTTTTGAGTGTAATACAACACGTCTCTGGGCTGCTCCTTCCCCTGCTGTTTCTGGGCTTTAAGTGACTTACCACCCGACTCCTCTGCTTTGTCAGCTCCGTGCGCCATTCTCTGGGGCTGAGGGGAGCCGGCGCCATCTTGGGCCTCCATGGCTGCCGCTGCTGCGGCATCTTTCTCATCTTTGCGGGTCATCATGGGCTCCGGTAAGTGCCGAATTTTCCTCTGTGGCCGCCTATCAGGTAGGGTTGCATCTCTGGAACGATTGGCGGCTCTGGTGTGGTGCGGGATCAGGATCACCGGGGGGATAAATAGCGGGAGCTCCGTGAAGTGCGACTGCTCACATGCCCGTCCAGGCCACGCCCGTAAACTTGGACTTTAAACCAGGCTTTACCAATAAGAATCTCAGACGCCTTAGTACGTCAGGGAAATTCCGAGTGGTAGACTTTTGGTCGATTTCCCCCTCACGCTGACCTGTCTATATGCTTTGACCCGCCTCTGGACAGTTGGAAAACTATTCAGCTTATACACAATCTACAGAGTGTTGGGAAATCTGATTATTTCCCACGTACTTTTATGTCCCATGAAGCAATCTGTCAGAAAAGGGAACTATCTAGACATATGCTTTTACTCCTTTATGACTTACTGACCGCATCCTCTGACAAATCCTCTCCAGCGTTTATACACCACTGGGAATTTGACCTAGGCATGACTTTTAGGACCCAACAGATGGACAAAATCTTCCAACTTGTCCACAAATCTTCTATAGTGTATAGGTATCAGCACAACATCATAGTACAGCGACCTGTCATGTTTTTGTCTATCAGCCTGCTGGGTTGAATGTAAAAAAAACATGAAGTGTGTACTGGGCTTTACTCTTATGCAACAAATAGGACTGTTAGAATAAAAAAGAAGTCCACTCTTATTACTGTTAATGCAGACTGACTGCATGATAGCTGATAACGTTTCCACTGGATTTTTAAGCTAGTCATAGAGCACTTGCCTCCCCAACAACTATGAACGAGAAGACTCCTCGGCATTCAATACTTCTGGAAGTCTCCCACTGCATGACATGACTCTATTCTTCAGCCCCACAACACTGTTGACTTCTGTGGCGATGTTGGGGTTTGGAGGAAAGAACTACAGCACATGAGGAGAGACTCAGGTATCCAAAACTCTGAAAGTATTGAATGCTCATTGAAATATGACTGGAATTGTAGTACCAGAGTGGAGGTAAGAGAAGGGACATGGGCTGCCAGACAGGCGAGTATAATACCTGTTAATTTCCAGGGTCGGCAAGGGGACAGGGACATGTTAAACCATTTCTACAATCAACATAAGGCACTGACAATGTATACGTTCCTGTGCTAGTACAAGGGTGCCCACAGACATACTACTGTTCTTGAACTTGCCAGGTTAGCTGGATCGTTAATGATCATCTCATGTCTCACATAATATGATATATTTAAAGGATGGTTAGACATTAATATGTTTTCTTACCTTCCAATAGCTAAAGCAGCAATTAAGCCTATTGCCAAAATAGCTAGTAAAACAGAAAGTATGGAAGTTAGCACAATCATTCCTCCACTTCGGCCACCCGGTTCAACTGTACCCTGAAAATCTGTCTCTGGAAAAAAAAAAGAAATCAGATATTTTTATGAAGAAATTATCCAAGTAAAGTAATTTGGGCCTATTCTTGAAACCTGGAAAAAAGTTTCTCATATCTGGAGTTGTTTTTCATAAAAAAACTGTTTATGGTTCAGGTTTCATTTTTTTAAATAAAACAAGGCATTTGACTGATGGACAACAACTCCAGCTTCTCTCCAGATCTGAATCAGGGCCACCATATAATTTATGAGAATTTAGCAGGAACAATGAGGTCTATATAGTTATATTAGTTTTCTTTTTTAGGCTTTTTTGCTGTTTTCATCTGCTGATCTGGCCAGTAACACATCCCCTGTATTGTATCCCCCCCCCCCCCCCACTCTGGATGAAGGAGCACATTTGGACAGCAGCACTGTCAGTCTGGAGGGAGGGGATTGTTAGTTGTACTAGAAGAAGCCAAGTGGAGTGAAGCCAAATGCCATCGATCTCACACTGCAATTATACAAGCAGTTACTGCAACAGTTTTTTCCCTTTTGAGAAAAAGGTTTTACATAAATAAAAGGTGATCATTGTAAGCACCTCTGTCAATTGTAAATGGTTTTTCTGAACACTCCTCTGGCTTAAAAATTGCTGCTTCTACATGAGTTTTATGTTCTGAATGTAGAAGCAGTTCAATACTATCCTATGTGTTCATGCACATTAGGACAATTAGAGGCATATTTTGAGCTCAACGTTTAGAGGCAGAAAAATAAAAACCCCTTCTGGTCTGCATTTCTGATTGGAGCTTTCTGGCAGAAAAAAATGCTAAACTCTCCTAAACTCGTTTAGGCTGGGTTCACACTTATTACGGATGTGGCTCACAGCAGGGGTCCAGTGCGACCCTGTTCTCTGTTTCAGGGACAAATCAGGCCCGAATTTAGACCTGAAACAAAGCCAAAGACGCACAGGACCCCTGTGCAATCCAGTCCGCAGCCGCTCCGGAGATGTGTGAACCGGTTCCATTGAGAGCCAGTCCCAATCTCCTGTCATGTGAATTGGATGCGGGAAATCTGCATCCAATTCGCATGATTGTGAACCCAGCCTGTGTACAAAAACGCTCTATATGAGCGTTTTTTTCTGCCAAGGAAGCTGGCATTTTTGTTCAAGCCCAGTGCGCATGGAGCCTAACTGCTACATCTGCAGGGGAACATGTTCTGTTGAAACACAACAGACTAGCCAGATCAATAGATGAAAATAAAAGAAAGCCTGAAATGAAAAGTAATGCAGCCATCACATATAAGAATTGGTAAGCTGCAATATAACGAGAAATTGTATACCTACCTTTCCTGATACAAAAGCATGACAGAATACACAGATGGGATAGGCTCCGTCCCTCATCCAATCAGCACTGGTTATACTATATAAACGAGTCGCCTCCCCCCAGGCGGCATACTGGTAACTATACTTAAATGCAAAACCCACAAGGGAGTGACCTGTATGCGGTCATGCTTATGTATCTGGATAGGAAAATTACCGTTAGGTAAGTATACAATTTTCCGTCTTCCTGACACAAGCATGACAGCATACGTGAATGTGATGTAGCACGCCAACAAAATCCATAAGGGAGGGCCATGCTGAAGCGTTTGAATCAACATATCATTCGATTCATTTAGAACTGAAGTCAACTCCCCTGTTTCCAATGTTGCTTGAATGACTTTGCAATAGGCAAAAAATGGTGTGTAGTATATGAACCTAGTTGGTATCCTGTAAAATTCTGGACCTCTGAATTTTGCCCATGAGCACGCCACCCATCTGATAAAGTGAGCTCTGCACTTGATTGATGAATTCATCTTCGTCCTATAAGCCCCTTAGGCTACTCTGACCCAAGGTAATGCCATTGTCCTAGTGAACAGTGAAAAGTCTTCTGATATGGCCATGCCTGTAGAGGCCACTGTCTGACCTTCCCGGAAAAGGGCCACTTCCATGTACTTCTTCCAGATAGAGTCCATTACTCCAGCTTGTGGTGACGCAGACATTTCAGTTTGGACATGGAGGTGAATACCAAGAAAGTGAATAGACTTTGATAATTGGGATGCCTGGAAACTGATGAAAGTTGACTAGGTTAACTATCCTTAGCCACCATCAATGGGACTTGTCTCATATGTGGAGTAATCTTCCCTGGAATAGGAAGAAAATCTTCCATTACCTTAGAAGGCCAGATAATGATGTTCTCAATCTTCCAGTGCGTCCAACTGACTGCATGGATTACTGCAGACTACTTCTTGACCATTTGAGACCATGGGATACAGCTAGGACTTGCCTCCACATAAGAACCTCTGTGAGGGCAACTCTACAGTATTCTCCTGAGTGTCTAAAATGTCATTATTATAATGAGATTAGTTGGCTTTCCCCAGTTGATGAAATGTCCAAATTTGATCTGAGCCTAAATCAGAATTTGCCAGGACCTGGAGGATGTTGAGCACCCGCAGCTGTTGTCCGGCTAGGGAACCTGCAGCCCTTGCTTTCGCAAGATGGTCACTACTGGAAGCAATGTTCTGGAAAAATGTCTTGAGTATGTGGAAAGGTCAAAGGTTGTTGAGTGAACCCTGAAGTGAAACTCTCAGAAGCCTGGGTGTACCAAAGTGTATGTACACATCAGCTAGATCTAGAGAAACTGCAGCTGCTTTATCTGATGGTTTGAGTGATTGCTCTCAATGACTCTATATGAAGTTTTTGTATCTGGACCCTTCATTCCATATCTTGCCTAAATATGCTTTCAGACTAAGAACAACGGACGGATAGTTCCTTTTGGACAAGATTTGCTAAAATTTGCTTAAAGCCTTGATTGCTCTGAAGAACCATAGTGGGAATTAGAGGAGTTGGAAGAGTGGTTAGAAATTCCATTGACTTCCTTACTGCACAAAGTACATATTAACCAGCACACCAGGAATCTTCCGTTGTTGTCCCAAGGTTTTGTTGCAGACAGATCACATCACAAAGACAAGTGCTGCACAGGCCCCACTGATCCTGAGCCTCCTGCCCAAATTTGCATTAATTTCTGCAATATAACACCTACTGGGCACATTTGAGTGAAAAGGAACTTTGCTGCCCCTCGAGAGGAGCAGACTTGGGCTTAGGCGATCAGTGGCGATTATGGATCTTCCAACCTCTTCTATAGCTCTTCTCAGTCCCTGTCACCAACTCTTTATTCTGGACCTAGGTGACTAGCCTAAGTGATTAGTCCCTGATCTAGACATCACTGATTCCATCTTAAATCACATTCAGTTCAACTTAGAAGAAGTATATGCAGTCAGAGGGTTAAGCCAAAGGACTTGACTAACCCTCACAGAATAGTGGATGAACAGCCTACTGCATCAATAGTGGTTGTACTGCCTCGCTGGTCACTTTAATTTCACTCATGGATCAAACACCACAGAGACGTTTTACTGACCAAGTTTGTCTTCCACTCGTCTGCTGAGAACCAAATAGCCTTGGCTACTGAAGTGAACTCCAACGCAGGCCACATAATACTCCCTAATGGTAGTACAAACCTTCATTTCCAAAATCCATATTGCCACATATATCCATAATCCCACATGCCTCTGGGAAGCTTATCACATCATCCTCTGGCAGACTGGCATTTCTGGCTAGTCTGATGAAGATTACTTGGCTAACTGACTCTGCAGTAAAAGTTGGGCTTTACAGAGGGGATCTTGCGTCCTCTGCTAGCATGAAGACACATATGGCCAATCTGATGAAAGCTCTTTGGCCTGCTGCTTTTAAGGCAGAGGTACCTTTTAATCAAACTCAACTGTTTGATTAGCTTAGTACCTGAGTGTTAGCGACTAGAGGTCGACCCAGTCAGTTTGCACTTCAGTCAACACATCTGCCTTTACTGCTGCCTGATATGAAACTTGGCATAGCATCTTGGAGGGCACGTCAGCTAACCACACTCCCCATACCGCCCAGGATGGTCCTTATTGTGATCTCCTTTTAGTCTGCCCTTTCTGGCAGCACTTTGAATGTATAGCATATAGCAGAATGTATAGCCCCTGCACTTTTTTTTCTTGTTTTTTTTAAGAAAAGCATACCTACCTGACCCTCACCTTATTGATAGTGGCTAGGCTCTGGGTAAGCTCCTGGCTCAAGATATGAGCTGCAGGTTTGTGGTCATAATAAATACCTTGAAGTACTGGCTAGGACAATAATATGATATCAGTGGCCATCCACATATCCATTTGCAGACATTGAAGACGCAAATGGACCCATCTGCTAGTGTGAGCAAGGGTTAAACCCTTAGACAGAAGCAATTACAGATAGTAGTGTAAAAAACCAATTACGTAAGGCACTGTAGTTTAAGCGGAACACTTATTCTGGCACTTAGACATAACAGGTTAATGCATAGCATGATGAAACACATTGCACCCAAAAGCAGACCTTAAACGCATAGCAACAACACAATCCATAGCAGTATCATCCATACTGAAGCATCACTCTGTCATAAGCAGCACAATAAAAGGTAAATATAGGGATTATGAAGAGCTTATCCAAGCACCTGAAGGGAGCGGTGGCCGACAGGTATTTCCTTAAGGTTCTTGAAACATTCAGCTCATGTAGTCTGCCCAAATCTTCTTCCAAGAAGTTTGGTAAAGCCCAGACGCCTGTTTGAAGAAATGTAGTGGCTACTTTTGGCACAAAATGGTCTACTGGACAAAGTTCCACTTGATCTGGGAAAAAGGTATTATGCCTATCTGATACTCCCAGGGCCTGAAGTGATGGTCATCAGAAAAACATCTTTTTGTGTAATGTCCCACAACAAACACTGCTCGGAACAAAAGGATGGCCAGATAGAAAGTCCAGCAGCACAGACAGATCCCATTGGGGAAAGACTATCTTCCTAGGTGGTATGATTTTAATGACCGCCTTTAGGAACTGCACTATTAAGGGGTCTTCAGCCCATTTGATTTTTGTCACTGCTGAGATGGCCGACACTTGCACTTTGAGTGAGCTCAGGCTAAGGCCCATGTCCAATCCTGATTGAAGAAAATCTAGGATAGCTAAAAGTGGAGGTGCAGAAGGATCCAGTTCCCGTCCCACCAGGGAGTTTGAAAACTTGTACCAAACCTTGGCATATACTTGATTTGTGGAAGGTCTTAATAGAGTAGACACTACCCTAGAAGAGCATCCTAGGCTCTCCAGCTTCCTCCTTTCAACAGCCATGCTCGCAGCTCCAGTCTATGCATGCATGGATGCAGGAAGTCTCCCTGAATCAGAAGGCGTAGAAACACCAGGAGGGGTACTAGCTATTGTACGTTGAGATGGACTGCCAGCGGAAACCAGGGTCTCCGCGGCCAAAATGGAAGAATCGCCATGACCATCAGGTTCTCCTTCAGCAGCCTCAAGAGGAATCTCATTATTAGAGAAACCGGGGGAAAGGCGTAGGCTGGGGCACAGTTCCAACACGCAACTAGAGCATCCGTCCCCTCTGTCTGAGAATGCGGGAACCAGGATAGAAATCTCAGGAGTTTGCAGCTGCTGGGAGAAGCAAAAAGATAAATTTGTGGTTTGCCCCACATGTGAACCAGTTGGGTAAAGGGGGTGTAGAGCTCACTCGTTGTGGTCCGGAAATGCACGAGAGAGACGGTCTGACTGTAGATTCAGCTTCCCAGGGAGATAGACCACCCTGATAGTTTGAACGTGATTCTTGGCCCAGGACATTATGGGCTTTACCTACTTCAGCAAGACGCTGCTGTGGGTTCCTCCCTTGCATTGTATATAAGCAACTGCCGCCCTGTTGTCCATCTGTGCCCCCCAGCCAACCTCGCTGGCATCTGTTGTAACAATGGTCTAGTCTAATGGACCTAGGGGGCGCAAGTTCTTCAGGGTCTCCTTCTTCAGCCACCACTGTAGGCTCCTCCTCATGCTGAAAGATACTGTTATCAGTTGTGTTAGGAACTGTTTCCTCCACTGTGCAAGGAACCCTTGCTGGAACTGGCGCATGTGCCAATGTGCCCAAGGGAGCATGGGAATGCACGAGGACATGGTGCCCAACAGGCTGAGACACTGGGATGCTGACAGGTGGGTGGATGTTGCCACTCTCAGGACCCTGTTCCTGACTGTCAACTCCTTTGCTGGCGGGACTGAGACCGAGGCATTGGTCATATTGAAGAGTGCCCCCAGCAGTGGCGGAATTATAGGGGTCGCTAAGGTTGCCATGGCGACCAGGCCCCTTGCTGCAGGGGGCCCTCACCTGTATACAGTACTTTGATAGGAGGAGCGGAGACAAGCTCCCCGGTCCTAAGCCGAACTGTAATCAGCACTGTGCGGGGAGCTGGTCACATTGATTACAAAGTGAAAGCACAGTGCTGTGTTCTTTGTCTCCACCTACAGTGCAGTACCCGGCAGGAAGAGCTAAGGTAAAGGACTGATGTTTTTTATCTACTGTATGTGTGTTTATATGTATGTGCATGTATGTATGTGTGTGTGTGTGTGCATGTCTGTGTGTTTATATGTGTGTATGTATGTATGTATATGTGCATGTGAGTGCATGTATGTATATGTGTGTGTGCATGTATGTATATATGTGTGTGCATGTACGTGTGCTCATGTGCATGTATGTATCTGTGCATGTATGTGTGTATGTATGTGTATGTGTTTATATTAGTGGCGGAGCGTCCATTAGTGCCCACGTGAGCGCCCCCTCTCTCCAGCCACCCCTTTATCACAAAAAGATAGATTCATGAATAGCGTGAATCTATCTATGGCCACTACTGCCCCCCCTATTCAGGCGCCTGGCCCCTTTTCGGACGCCGAGCGCCTGAATTACACCAGCGGGGGTGTTTTTAAAGCACTAATAGGCTTCAAAATAGGTGAACTGCGAGTGTCATGCTTGGCGCTCACAGTCCACGCAGGTGTGTTAGAAAAGCATATGAATATTCTCTTTCCTTTCTCTTTCCTAACACTGAACCGCCTCTCCACCAGGCGGGTCTGTTACCTGTCGCCTGATTGGCTTAAACAGCAGGCGCCGCTATTAGATGCCTATCAGGAGGAGAGGATGGGAGGAGCGCATGGAGGACCCCGCTCGTCGCCGTCACCCGCTGCCCCACCGAGACAGAGCAAGTGCCGGGTAGACTGCGAGTGGGCAGGGGGGTCACAGTGGCAGCATTTGATGGGCACGGTGGCTGCGTTTGATGGGCACAGTGACTGCGTTTGAGGGCACAGTGGTGGCAATTGATGGGCACAGTGGCTGCGTTTGATAGGCACAGTGGTGGCAATTGATGGGCACAGTGGCTGTGTTTGATAGGCACAGTGACTACGTTTGAGGGCACAGTGGTGGCAATTGATGGGCACAGTGGCTGCGTTTGATAGGCACAGTGACTGCGTTTGAGGGCACAGTGGTGGCAATTGATGGGCACAGTGGCTGTGTTTGACAGGCACAGTGACTGCGTTTGAGGGCACAGTGGTGGCAACTGATGGGCACAGTGGCTGCGTTTGATAGGCACAGTGACTACGTTTGAGGGCACAGTGGTGGCAATTGATGGGCACAGTGGCTGCGTTTGATGGGCACAGTGGCTGCGTTTGAGGGCACAGTGGTGGCAATTGATGGGCACAGTGGCTGCGTTTGATGAGCATAATGAGGCTGCAGTTGATGTGTTTCTTTTTAAGAATTTTTCAGTTTGCTTGCGTCCCCCCAAAAATTTTGAGCACCAGCATATATATGTGTGTGTGTGTATGTATGTGTGTTTACATGTATATATGCACATTTTATGTATGCGTTTTTAATCCTGACCCCCTATATGTGTTCCATTAGAACCGATTTTTTTTTTTTTGCTTGTTCATAGTACGAGCAAAAAAAAAATGCTGTTCCTCTGAAAAGTGATCCATGCTCAGATCGCTTTTCAGAGGCATTTGACAGCCGGTAAAGAGGCAATATGTTGCCTCCTGACCGCCTGTTTTAACCCCTTAAATGCATCATCACTATGCTGCAACTGCATGCAATGCACACAGTTGCAGGGTGGTTGCAGTGCAGCCCCATTCACCTAGGGGTGTACTTCAGGGGTGCCCTGACTGGAAAAAGATTGAGAAACACTGACATAGAGAAACTGATCTCTCCATTTTCCTCCTGCAGCCGCTGAATGCCTGTGGGAGGGAGAGGAGGAGAAGCAGGGGGGGGGGGATGGAGAAATCGTTTATTCCTTTATATGCAGCCACCCACTTGCGACCAGGCCCTCGGAGAAAAGAGCCCTGTCCGGGGATCAGGGGGGCCCTCCATGGTTTCTTGCATCGGGGCCTTGAAGGTTCTAGTTACGCCTCTGGCCCCCAGGTATACCATTTGCTGGGTTGGGGCAAGCTTGTTCTTCTTGATGTTGATCATCCAACCGAACTTCTGTAAGATGTCAATAAGGATCTCCCTGTGTCAGGAGTTCTCTACGGTCCCTGGCCAATAGAAGGATCGTCTAAATAATGATAGACCCGAAAACCCTGAACTCTGAGCGGGGCTAATACTGCAACGAGAACCTTCGTAAATGTTCTGGGGGACGTGCACATGCCTAAGGGCAGGCTGGTAAATTGCAGGTGTGTGCGACCAATGGCAAACCTGAGATACCCCTGAAAAGAGGACAGGATTGGGACATGCAGATAGGCCTCCTCTAGATCGAAGGAAAGCACCCAGTCCCCTGGTTGTACTGCCTGAATGATTGTGTCAATGGATTGCATCTTGAATCTTTCCAGAAGGATAAATCGGTTTAGCCTTTTTAGATCTATGACTGGACGCCAGCCTCCATCTTTTTTGCGGACCATGAACAGGGTGGAGTAGAACCCGGTATATCTTTCTGAAGACGGAACCTGTATCACGGCTTGCTGTGCTTGCAAGGTTTGTACATATTGTAGCAGAACTGCTGCCTTCTGTGGAGCCTCCGGGATCTTGGTGGGGGAGAATTGATCCGGAGGAGGGGTGCTGGGAAACTGCCAGAAATGGCCCCTGGTGACTGTTGCCTTCACCCATAGATCTGTGCAATTCTCCTCCCAGACATCCGCAAAACGTGCGAGCCCGGATCCTACTGCGAATGTCTGGGGTTGTACACCGTCAAAAGGGTTTGGTAGGCTCCTGTGGGATTTTCATGGCTTTTTGCCTGCGTGCCCTGAGGAAGGTAGATTGGGTACCCTCCCATCTGCCACCTGACCCTCTGGTTTGTTTGTTGGATCCCTGCTCCCTGAACCTGGAGGAATGAGATCGGTTAGGAAATTATCTTGCTCGCCTCTGTTTCCTGTCCTGTGGAAGTATGCCTGACTTGCCCCCCCCCCCCAATATTTTTGAAATGGTCGTTTCCATCTTACTGCCGAATAAGGCCATGCTGTTAAAATGGATCTTGCACCAATTCTGTGTCGATGATACATCAGCAGGCCAAGGTTTTAACTATAGGGCCCTTTTAGCTGTGACGGAGTGTAGCATAGCCCTGGCTGAACACTTGACACTTGATCGTGTCTATAGCCGCTTCACCAATGAAATGGGATGACACCTCGAGTTCTTCTACAGAATGAAGAGCTAAGGTAAAGGACTGATGTTTTTTATCTACTGTATGTGTGTTTATATGTATGTGCATGTATGTATGTGTGTGTGTGTGTGCATGTCTGCATGTTTGCAGCAAACATTGGTTGTCAATACATGTGTGTCACTTCTGTCTGTTACCCCATACTCAGTTGCTCTTCATTTTTGGCATTGTGTTGAAAATCAGAGCTACTAGAGGCCGATCTGCTGACTACTTTAAGATTTACTGCAGTACAAGAGCTCCGGGCTTCAGCAACATGGCAGCCTCCGGTAAAAGAAGCAGGAGCAATACTGGAGGCAATTTACAGCACACCCTGATTTTGGTAGCATTAATATTAATGGGGAATGTATATGCCTTGCCAAAGAATGTTACTTGTAATTATGGGCAATGTTCCACTTTAACCAGCTCAATACAGGGCACTTACACCCCCTTCCTGCCCAAACCATTTTTTAGCTTTCAGAGCTGTCACACTTTGAATGACAATTGCGCGGTCATGCTACACTGTAACCATGTGACATTTTTATCATTTTCTTCACACAAATAGAGCTTTCTTTTGGTGGTATTAAATCACTGCTGTTTTTTTTTTTTTCCTAAAAAAAAAAATAAAAAAGGCCAAAAATTTAAAAAAAAAAGTTTTTCTTAGTTTCTGTCAGTAAATTTTGTAAATAAGTAATTTTTGTCCTTCACTGATGGGCACTGATGAGGCGGCACTGATGGGCACTAATATGCTGCACTGATAGGCACTAATGAGGTGGCACTTATGGGCCTCACTTATGGGCACTGATAGGCGGCACTGATGGGTGGCACTGATAGGCGGCACTGGTGGGTACAGATAGGCAGCACTAGTGGGCACAGATAGGTGGCACGGATAGTCGGCACTGATGGGCATTGATGGGCAGCAGTGATAGCCAGCACTGACTGGCATCACTAATGGCCACTGATTGCTGCCAATTGTGGGCACTGTTTGGCACTGATTGCTGGCAGTGGTGGACACTCATTGATGCCACTGATGGCACTTAATTGTAATCAGGGCACTGATGATCAGTGCCCTGATTACAATCCTAGATGTCACCCTGTGATTAGATGTCGCTGATCGGCTCTCCTCTCCTCACACTCTGTCAGTGTGAGGTGAGGAGCGACGATTAACGGCATCTACCTGTTTACATGTGACTGGCTGTGATTGGACACAGCCGATCACATGGTTAAAGAGCCGCGGCCGCAGCTCTTTACAGAGATCGGGGTTGCGCCATGTCCTAGCAACACGGCGGGGCCACGATCGCCGCGTTGCGTGCCCCCGCGGGCGCACGAGAACGGTCGCTCTGGGAAGCCATCATATGAGGTCCACCCAGAATGAGAGCTGCAACGCCCAGTTGTCATTTGACTGTGGGCAGGCGGGAAGTTGTTAAAGAGGAACTAAACTCCCTAACATACTTACCTTCATCTTCCAGAGATACAAAGGTTACATCTGTTTCCGGCCATTGTCATCTTCTCCCTGGGCTCCTTTCATGTCAGATTTTCATCTTTTTGATTGCCGGTGGGGGGTGGCAACACCCCATGCATCCATGCATATGCACGGGAATCAGTCATTCTAGCATGGCTGGAGTGTTCTGAGGATGCATACTGAGCTGTGCATGTACAGCTCAGTGTACATTTAATAGAAGACCGTGGGCAGGTAAGGGTGTGTTATTGCAGAGTTATAGCATGTCCCTTCTGCAATAAAGAGCTGTGCACTCACAATTTGCAACAAGTTAGGTTTAGTTTCACCTTAAGGCTCGGTTCATACCATTGCGTTTTTTCATGCTTTTTGCAGAAACACATGACATTTTTAACATGGGTTCCTATGGAACACGTTCACAGGGTCAGGGACATTTTTAAAACACAAAACTTGCTTTTTTTGTTTTTTTTGGTTCAATAGACTTAAATGGAGAAGTTGCAGAAAAGATTTGCGTTTTGCATTTTTAAATCTGCCCAACAACAAATTTGCCTAAAAAATAAAAAGCCTAAAAAAATGCAAATCGCTCAAAAACTACATGCATAGGTGTGAATGGAGCATTAAATAAGAAGTAAACTTCCTCTGCTTACATTTTCCTATAGGTAAGCCTATAATAAGGCTTACCTATAGGTAGTGAAAATATCTACTAAACGTGCACCGTTTAGGAGATATTTACATTACATGCAGCCAGTGACATCACTGGCGCATGCGCTCTGAAGGAACGGCCACAGGTGCCGTTCCTTCTGATCCCCGTGCCGTGAACGGCGTCTCCCACGCACAAGCAGAGTGACGTCATCGTGGCTCTGGCCAATCACGGTGTCGGTCACTACTGGAAGGCTTCGTTCTAAGGTAAGTATTTCATAATGAGCTAGTATGCGATGCATACTAGCTCATTATGCCTTTGTCTTACAGGATTTTTTTTTCTTTTTTCCTGAGTTTACAACCTCTTTAAGTAAAAAAAAATGTAAGATATGTGACATTCTACTTAAATAATATGTTGAATGTGTTTTCTTACGATTTGGAAGTACGATTCCATCAGACCATTGTGTTTCACCAACTATTCCAGTACTTGATAGTAAAATAAATTTTACGCTAAAAAAAGAAAAGAAAGAGTAAATACTTAAAAAAATTTAAAACGTTATAATTATTAGACAAGTATAATAATCAAGTAGAAAATGGGTTTGCATTTTCTTTAGGTTATAGCTGGTTATAATGTAGTTACATAATTTTAAAGAATAAGGGCATGTTTACACATCTCTTGAGTTTTTCTGCTTTTAAATAGAGAAATTTGCTAAAATCTACCCATTCATAGCCCGCATATGCCTTAATAAACTTGATGGGTAATAATGCAAAGTACTAATAAAATTGTTTACATTCTGGTTTTGTGGAAACTTTGAACAACATAATTTGCTTCAGTTTTCTTCGGTCTTTCAACTTTGTCCCACTGTGTTCGCCACAGGGAAAGAAAATGTATGTACTGGTTGCTGCTGAACTAATTTCAGAAAGGCAGCACACATCCAGCAAATGCAGGAAGTATCAGACGTGTAAATAAAATGTATGTTTACTCAAAATGTTGTGTTTTGGCTAGAGTAGGGAAGGGTTAAAACCTCTGCCAGGCTATTTTTGCTGTCTGTGTATCATTAGGGAAATTTCCCCTCACTTCCTGTCAGAGGAAAACTCTAATGAGGCGATTTCCTCTCCTAGACCAAGTCCCTGTAACCGATGTCCCCATTAAAAGTTTTCCCTTTTCTTCTTATTCTGGGGACAACTCTACGATTTTGTATTTTACCTTTTTTATTTTTCAACTATACAAAAGAGAGGATAAACCTCCCTAATGGGGGCGAACCCTCAACCTGCTGTTTGGAAAGTAGATTAAAGTGGTAGTAAACCGCAAAAATGAAAACAAAAATGTATCCTCTCCCTGCAAGTTAAGAGCATAATGTGCTAGTATGCATCGCACACTGGCACATTATGAAAGAGTTACCTGAAAACACAGCTCTCCAGCAGAGCGCAGTCACGGCTCCCCTTGGACTTCCATCTTCACCCAATCTTCCTTCCAGGTTTGCGGGCTGTGTCTGTTTGACTGACCGAGCTGTGATGACATCACTTCTGCGCATTTTGGGCGTCACGGCCACGGCATGGCTATATCTATGGACAACACGCAGTCCGTTGAGAGCGCAGTGCGCATGCACCAGTGACATCACCACCGCTGCTAAAGTAACTAACTCCTAAACTGCACGTTTAGCAGATGTTTACTGTACCTACAGGTAAGCCTTATTATTGGCTTACCTTTAGGTATAAATCACTAAAAGGCCTTTACTGCCACATACAGAGCGCAGAAAAGAGTCACCACCACCACCACTTCTCATCATCCTCCTGCGGTGCCTCTGAGAACAATTGCTTACATCGTGGACCCAGGACGAATACCAGTACAGTAGTATCCCCCACTTATACGCTTATATATTATCTACTTTTGTGAGTAGCCATTTGGCTGTTTTGTCTTGTCCAATTAAACAGAAGTTCTCTAATATTGAGTCTGGCGGACCTTGTTCTTTTCTATTCCTGTTTTATAGAGCTGTGCTTCGCTCTCCAGGTTGCAGCCATCAGAGCAATCCTAAGCACCACCGCTTCTCATCATCCTCCTACGGTGCCTCTGAGAACGATTGCTTACATCGTGGACCCAGGACGAATACCAGTACAGTAGTATCCCCCACTTATACGCTTATATATTATCTACTTTTGTGAGTATCCATTTGGCTGTTTTGTCTTGTCCAATTAAACAGAAGTTCTTTAATATTGAGTCTGGCGGACCTTGTCCTTTTCTATTCCTGTTTTATAGAGCTGTGCTTCGCTCTCCAGGTTGCAGCCATCAGAGCAATCCTAAGCACCACCGCTTCTCATCATCCTCCTACGGTGCCTCTGAGAACGATTGCTTACATCGTGGACCCAGGACGAATACCAGTACAGTAGTATCCCCCACTTATACGCTTATATATTATCTACTTTTGTGAGTATCCATTTGGCTGTTTTGTCTTGTCCAATTAAACAGAAGTTCTTTAATATTGAGTCTGGCGGACCTTGTCCTTTTCTATTCCTGTTTTATAGAGCTGTGCTTCGCTCTCCAGGTTGCAGCCATCAGAGCAATCCTAAGCACCACCGCTTCTCATCATCCTCCTACGGTGCCTCTGAGAACGATTGCTTACATCGTGGACCCAGGACGAATACCAGTACAGTAGTATCCCCCACTTATACGCTTATATATTATCTACTTTTGTGAGTATCCATTTGGCTGTTTTGTCTTGTCCAATTAAACAGAAGTTCTTTAATATTGAGTCTGGCGGACCTTGTCCTTTTCTATTCCTGTTTTATAGAGCTGTGCTTCGCTCTCCAGGTTGCAGCCATCAGAGCAATCCTAAGCACCACCGCTTCTCATCATCCTCCTACGGTGCCTCTGAGAACGATTGCTTACATCGTGGACCCAGGACGAATACCAGTACAGTAGTATCCCCCACTTATACGCTTATATATTATCTACTTTTGTGAGTATCCATTTGGCTGTTTTGTCTTGTCCAATTAAACAGAAGTTCTTTAATATTGAGTCTGGCGGACCTTGTCCTTTTCTATTCCTGTTTTATAGAGCTGTGCTTCGCTCTCCAGGTTGCAGCCATCAGAGCAATCCTAAGCACCACCGCTTCTCATCATCCTCCTGCGGTGCCTTTGAGATTGATCCCTTATATCGTGGACCTCGGACGAATACCAGTACAGTAGTATCCCCCACTTATATACTTATATATTATCTACTTTTGTGAGTAGCCATTTGTAGGCCCCGAAAGTGACTCAAGCCCAGGGGCCCTCCACCAACCTAAGTCCTGCCCTGCTAATGCATATAGAAGGATTTGAGCACTGGCAAACAAAAAAGCACAAACCAGCTTGGTGTAACTCCTCCCAGGCTCCCACTCTTAGCATGTCACCATTTTTTGTTACCCTCCTTTTTTCTGTTGGTTTTCACAGAAAGTGTTTAATCAATGGCAGCACCCTCATGTTAGCATGTTCACTGTCAGCGCATGAGCACAAAAACAGAGTCAGACTGGCCTACTGGCAAAGTTAGCTTTGGGTTCAGGCTAACCATGAGTTTGAGCAGAAACCCAGTCATTCGCAGTTTGAGAATATGATGAACAAAGGCTGCTGTTTGTGCCCATAGCAACCACATACCAGCAATGCACTTCCTGGGATCTGAAGTGTGGCCAAGTGGCTTATGCACACACAGAGTAGAGGAAGTGAATTGAAATTTTCCATCGGGACACAGATGGCAAAAAAAACCTGGCAGGGGTTATTACCCTACTCGAAATAAAAGGCTTTAGTTCTACATAAGACTGTGCATTCAGTACAACATTCTACTGGCTCTTATCTGTAAAATACTGGCTCTTATCTGTAAAATAATACACTCTACACTGCCCGCCCTGGAGACATACAGAGCGCAGAAAAGAGTTACCACCACCACCACTTCTCATCATCCTCCTGCGGTGCCTCTGAGAACAATTGCTTACATCGTGGACCCAGGACGAATACCAGTACAGTAGTATCCCCCACTTATACGCTTATATATTATCTACTTTTGTGAGTAGCCATTTGGCTGTTTTGTCTTGTCCAATTAAACAGAAGTTCTTTAATATTGAGTCTGGCGGACCTTGTCCTTTTCTATTCCTGTTTTATAGAGCTGTGCATCGCTCTCCAGGTTGCAGCCATCAGAGCAATCCTAAGCACCACCGCTTCTCATCATCCTCCTGCGGTGCCTCTGAGATTGATCGCTTATATCGTGGACCCAGGACGAATACCAGTACAGTAGTATCCCCCACTTATATACTTATATATTATCTACTTTTGTGAGTAGCCATTTGTAGGCCCCGAAAGTGACTCAAGCCCAGGGGCCCTCCACCAACCTAAGTCCTGCCCTTCTAATGCATATAGAAGGATTTGAGCACTGGCAAACAAAAAAGCACAAACCAGCTTGGTGTAACTCCTCCCAGGCTCCCACTCTTAGCATGCCACCATTTTTTGTTACCCTCCTTTTTTCTGTTGGTTTTCACAGAAAGTGTTTAATCAATGGAGAAAAAAGTTCTGCAACATTAGGTGGAGTGTTTCATGCACGCACTCATGCTACCTCCTTTTCAGCATGAGCTAGTATTTTCCTGCCCTTGCTCCTGTTCAGTAGAGACATGCGTATTCACCTCAGTTGGCTGCTGCCTATTGTGATTTGGTCATCTCCAGCCATTTAAACCTCTCCTGCTAACAGCAGCTGGTTCATGAGTAACTAATAAATCTTTATCTGATACTGTAAATTAAATTGTCTCTGTTAAGCATGACTATTGTATAACAGATGTACCTTTTTCTTTAAATAACCCCTTTACTCCAACCTATAACCAATAACCTAATTAACGAGACCACACTGAAATTGGAGTAAAACACAGGCCATAACAGCCTTATTTATTAACAAATACTTTCAAATTAACATAAACACAAACATCTGTTATTAAACCCATCATTCCATCCTAGCGTTGGTCTTTGCAGGAACCTCAATTACCATCTGTGTAAATACTGCACTGCGGTACCTCTCAAATTTGTTAATAGCCCTCAAGCTGACAGGCTGGCTCAGAGATAACCACTGACCGCAGTGCACCCATTACCAGAACTTCCAGATAAACCTCCGTTAGCTGAAATACCACCATCAGGACCCATACCATTGACAGGTCCTGAACTCTTCTTTCCGAGGTCTCTTCCTTCACCCGCAAAGACCAACACCGGCCACAGCGCCCAAGTGTAAAACTTTACACTTGGGTGCCCCGCCACACACTGAAAGCTCGCTGTATGCCATCTTGCAGCCCCAATGCCCACATGTCAATCCCCACTGCATTAAGGTGCACTCCATTCCCCTGAAGGTATCTCCATGTCTCCACCTCCAACTCCAAGTGCCGTATCACCAATCCCCCGTTCCTCACCAGGAATCTGCTTACCTCCCGGTTAATCTTTTTACGAGCCCTATTAATGCCCTCCAATGACCTAGCCATTCGCCATGCAGTCTGAGCCACAATGTCAGATCACACGATCACCATGTCCGGGAATGCCATGCGGAGATGAAGTATATCAAACTTGATGTCCCGCGTGATGTCTAACATGGATCTAACTCCCAGATCATTGCCACCCACGTGCAAAATTAAACGTCAGGCGGCCTATTCAACCATGCAAAACGGTGCACCTCTGAAATCATCCTACTCCATAGCATCCCCGGAATTCCCAACAAGCGAAAACAAGCTTCCTGTCTTGAAAACCCCAATTGTCGGCCATCCGACCTAACATCTGCCCTTTTTGCTCTCCAAAATACAAACGAATGGCCCAATATCCAGACCAGGCCCTGCACATCACCTGAAAGAGAAAAAGACAAACGTACCACCAAAATCTCAACAAACCAAAAAAAAAAAATTAAACAACCATACATAAACCCCATCAGCCCATTCTCATTCCAACCCCACCAGCAGATGCGGGCGAACGTACAGTCAAAACCTACGTGACTCCAATCTACCAATGCGCTTGACGGACTCAGCATCCATCCCACACCGAGCCGCCTCCGTCGCCGCCTCTATCCTGAAGGAATGAGAAGAAAATTTATTTTCTTCTAAACCTAGCGACCACAAACATTTCCGAAAAACTGAAACAAATTGAAATCTGCATAATGGGGACCCGTCCGCATGCATTAAGAAGGACCCCGCAGTCTTGGGTCGCACCTCCAAAAACCCCCTCACGGCCCCCCCTCCCGGACACAGTGGCGAGCCCGGCAAAGAGAAAACCTGTACCGTCCTGCTCTTGCCCACCTGATCTGTCTTAGATCTATGCAACAATAAGGATACCCTATCCTCCCGGCCCATCACCTCATGTACCAAAATCTCCCCTTGCACCTTCTTAGAAGGGCTGACCAGCTCGCTGATCCGGAAGGCCCCAAAAAACGCCAACAAAAACGCCACCCTAAACAGCGCAACCTTATAAACAGATGAACATAGATCTGTCAACTGTGCCAAAATTCCCCTAAGGATACTAAACGACACTGGTCGCCTGGTGTCCCTATGCTGCCTGGACCGCCTATAACCTTTGAGCGACTGCCTCACCCAAAAATCCTTAGTAAAGTCCATCCAACCTTGCCATTTAAACAAAAATGCCAACCCCGCCATCTTTTTCCCCAATGCGGACACTGACACCTCATTCTCCATGTTCCTGGAAATAAAATACAATACCAGCAACCTCACCTCCAAGCCCACAGGATCCACTCCAGTCATGTGTACTAACGCCCACCACTCCTGCCATACCTTGCTATATGTAACCCACATAGTCTCACTCACCGACCTCCTGATCCATCCAGATACATTTCCAATGCAATCCTCCACAGCCAGTCGGGACATGGGACCCCCTGCTGCTCCGCTGCCAGCTCTCTGAACCTGTCCCACTGAAAGTGAGACAACGCGTCAGCTATGACGTTCTCCAATCCCGGAAGATGCACCGCATAAATAAAAAAAACATTCAGTTGCAGGCATCTCAACACCAAGTATTGTAGCAGCCTAACCACTGGGGGAGATGAAGCCGATACTCTATTGATCACCTGCACGACCACCAGGTTATCCCCGTGAAAACGCACCTTCAGATCCCTGAAAGATGAGCCCCACAATTCTACTGCCAGCACCACCAGAAACAATTCCAGTAGCACCAAGTTCTTTGTGAAACCTGCATCTATCCACGACTGCGTTCACAGGCCCACACTCCACCTGCCCTGAAAGAAAGCCCCAAAACTGGTAGAGCCAGCCAAAGTGCTTAGGTGACCTGATCCCAGCCGTACTTGCCGACAGCCAATGGTAAAATACTCTCCCCATCGGCAGCATGTGACATGCAAAGATGAACTTCCCTAACAACGATTGCAACGCCCAAAGCTGAACCTTGAGCAAGCCTAGCATGCCCTTAATCTCCGCCTTGAGAGCTGCCAGTTTGTCCTCTGGCAGACGGCATTCCATGGCACCTGAGTCCAGGACAATGCCCAGAAACGTGATGACCGTGTTTGATCCCTCAGTCTTTTCAAGTGCCGAGGGTATACCAAATCGTCCTGCGATGTGTTCCAGCGTAGCAGATCTTGGAGGAAGCCGGTCCCACGCAAAGGAAGTCGTTCAAATAATGGATGATCAAGTTCACTCCCGAAACATCCCTGACCACCCATTCCACAAAGGAGCTAAACTGTTCAAACAGCGCACAGAAGATGGAGCAACCCATCGGAAGACATTGATCGACATAGAACTCTCAGTTCCAGTGACACCCCAGCAACCAAAAGCTGTCCGGGTGCACCGGCAACAGCTGGAAAGCCGATTCAGACTTTGCCATCAATGTCCCCTGACCATAACGGCGAACCCAGAATACAGCCGCATCAAAGGAAGTGTAACTCACCGTACATTCCTCCGGGTCAATGGCATCATTGACCGACCCCCCTTTGGGGAAGGAAAGGTGCCTTCTTTGGCACGACCCCCAAAGGGAAAACCACCAAACCCGCTAATGGTGCGGATGTGAAAGGGCCACCCATGCGACCTAACGCAACTCTCTTACGCAGTTTCTCAGAAACTACCTCCGAATGTTGCATGGCCGATTGTAAATTGCGAGACACTGGGGGAACCACCTCTAAAGCGCATGAGATGTGAAAACCCTCAGCAAACCCCTGTTCCAACAACTGGGCCGCCTTCCTATCAGGATACCTACCTAGAAAGGTCCGCATCCTTTCCACCATCACCGGCGCACTCCCTTTAGTTTGCAGACGCTCCGGCGCGACCCTTTCCGTGTTTGAAGCATCTGGACAGACTGTGAGCCCCTTCACAACCAGAACACTCGTGCTTGTATCGGCATGCCCCCCCCAAACCTGCAGATACCTTCATTGTACTGCCAACAGACCCCCTTTTTCTTCCAGGGGAAGACGGTCCACCGGCCCCTCCCTGAAAAAAACTGACTCTGAGCGCTCGCCAAAGTCATTAGGTGCATCCACAAACTGATGTCCTTATGATCCCATCTCAACACCGGACGCATCGCCCTCCGCTGTCTGAACTGCTTGTCATACCGCAGCAATGCCGTGCCCCCGTAGACTCTGTGTGCCTCCCCAACTGCATCCAGGTAACAAAAGAGCGCCGAACAATGTTCAGGGTTCTTTTCCCCGATTACGCTTGCCATGGTTGCGAATGCCTGCAACCAGTTAGTAAACGTCTGCGGAATCAGCCAATACCTCCGCTTCTCCTCATCCTACTTTTTGGACTCCTCTGGTTTCACCCTGTCCAGGTTAAATTTTTCCAACGGCAGCAGCGAGAAAATCTCAACGTACTCTCCACCGGCTGTGCCAGCATTGGCCCCAGTGTCTCTTGAAGCCAACCTGGGCCCCGCGCTGCCGCTTCCGCCTGTAGCTGGGCCAGTAATTTCTCCACCTCAGCCATGTCACTGCTGCTTCCAACTTTCCCTCACACTGTAGTGCCAGGGGGAGGGGCCAGCTTAACTTGTTACCCCCTCCCACTTTATTCTACCAATCACAGCCTCTGTCTTATCCATGTACCCTGTTTCCCCTGTCATGCCAACCCTACGCCTATTTATTTTATTTACTTTGCTAAGTTCCCTTTCACACTGGATGCGTTTTTCAGGCGCTTTAGCGCTAAAACTAGCGCCTGAAAAAATCCTCATCTACAATCCCAGTGTGAAAGCCAGAGCAATGTGCTGGCAGGAGGTCAAAAAAAGTCCTGCAAACAGCTTCCTTGAGGCGCTTTAGGAGTGGTGTATACACCACTCCTAAAGCACCCCTGCCCATTGAAATCAATGGGCAGCACTGCTGAAGCGTGTGCAAAGCACCGTGGCAGCGGCGCTTTGCGAGCGCTCTTAACCCTTTATTTGGACGCTAGCAGGGGTTAAAAGCGCCCCGCTAGTGCCCAAAAAGAGCGTATGAGTACTTTAATTCCTTCTGCACCACAATTGTCCAATTTACATGCAGCTGTGGCAATCTCTGCACCTTCTGCAGCTGAATCTGATGAAGAATCCTAGAAATCCCTACAGGATCATTTTGTTCTGAGGAGTTGCAGACAGCTGCTTTTGCTCTCAGGCTTAATGAAACAATCTTGGTTCTTATTGATGAGGTGCATATCACCTTAAAAATGGAAAAAAGCCTGTAGCTTTTACTAGCACTGTTATTTGTCTGGGACCTTTAAGGACCCTAAGACTACTAAAACGTTTCTATTACACACCCTACTTGAAAGCATTTTGCATGGAGATTAGAGAACTCCTGAAAATCTATTCACAGCTCCTGAATGTTTTGTTAAAAGAGAAGTATGGCCAAAGCTTTCTTGGTCATACTTCTCTTCTGGGTCAGAGGAGTGCACTTACTTTTGCTCTCCTATGACCCAAGTTCAGCTAATAGTGGGCTTTTGCCAGCAATCAGCTAACATCACAGAGCCATTACACAGCCAGCCACTCCTTCTCTAGCCCAGCACTCCAGTGAGCCCTGGAAGGGTTTGCTGTGCATGGCTTTTGATGGTGAATGCCTCTTCTGAGCTGCTTTGGATGCCCTCACAAAAGATATTACGGGTGGTATGAGTACTCATTTTCCTCACCTGAAGAAGCTTAGAATGAAAGTCAAGATGGCTCTTACCTCCTCTGAGGCCAGAAGAAGCTCCTTTCATTACTTCAAGGTTTCCAGGCCAGGTACCCAGTTCAGTCCTAAACTCTGGGCTCCTAAATCCCTCAAGTCTGTAGACAAGTTCTCTAGCATTACGGTATCCCTCCACATTCCAAAGTGGGGTGGGAAGGGCTTCAATTAGCTTGTACAAACATCTGGTCAAGAAGCATTGCGGATGCTTGGGTAAGAGACATGCTTGAGTTCTAGGGCCTTTTCCCCCTCATTGTATGGTTCCCTGGCACAGAGGACATTTTGCAGCAGTATGTCTCCACTCATCGCAATGCCAGTGCTTTATTGGCTCCCTGGTCTTGCTGCACAATTGGACCATTTAGTGGCTTTTGGAGACCTCTCCTTTTCTTTCATTATAGGATCCTCCTTGTCCCTAGAAATGTGTCCACTGGTTACTGGAATAAGAGGAATAAGAGGAAGCCTCTGCTGTACATTTGCAGAGCTGATAGAGAGGTCCTCAGTGACTGCTTTACCAGATCCACCAGTTGGTCAGCCAACTTCAGGTCTGCCCGACTCACCTATGTATTTAGCCTGCTGGCTGCAGGCTCTTGGGACTTACCAAGTCTTTGAAGCACAAATACATAGTAGAATTTGGTGCACTGTCCCTTTAAATATTGCATATCCATTGGGTCTGCATGAGGATTATGATCTTTACTTTTTTCTATAAACAGTAGGGGGGGGGGTGTCATTAAGTGTTCCAATTTCTATTAATTTATGTTTTCATAAAAGTAATGAAATCTTTTAATGATGTATGAGATTGTGAATAAGAAATTACAATTTCAGTACTATTTTTTTAATATTTAATTACTATGTATCTGTTTTGTTTATACCAGTGTTCATATGTTTGTCTGGATTCCCAGTGGCTGAAATACAAATAACTTTTAGCATCTCTAGTATACAGGAATCTGTTCAATGTTTAGTAGTAATCCTGCCAGGGCAAACTATCACCTTGCTTTTTCCTCTGGACCAACCATGAGTCATTGCCCCCTAAAAATGTACACTTGTGGAACAGTGGGGAAGGGGGTGGAGGATAAAGCATTCGAATTACACACATATTTAGAGTATAATTTGCAGACATGTACTATCACAAAAGAAAAATCAGGAAAACATAAAATTTATTCCTACCTGTATGAATCATGTTTCAGTGGACCATTGCAGAATGCTTCTCCTGTACAGTTTATTTGTGAGCCAATTAGCAAAACATTAATGGAGTTGTTTGAGCATGGGTACGCACCAGCTGGCATAGGTAGAGTATGATAGTAATTTGAACGATTATTTATAAATGATGTATATGTGATTGGGATGCTGAGCTGTGTATCATTAATCTGGGAAACAGCTGCAACAAAACAAGAAATTGTTAAAATATATAGCTGGCCATTCTTTGTAAATTCAGTGCCTGAACAAATGTTGTTGGAAAGTACTTCAAAATGTTATTTATTTTCTTTTAACATTTGACTTTGGAATTAATCTAATTTCCAGAACAAAAAAAAACACTGTTAAAAATGTGTTCGTACAAGAAAAAAGTCCCATTTTGCTCCTTTAAATTTTCTTGTCACGGCCATTGAAAACAAACATCAATTTAACCCCACAATTATTAGAAAATTAAACAAACTTTCTTAAAAGAAAAATTTGGATGCAGGGAATGCTTTAAGGTTGGGGTCAGCAACCTGTGGCTCACGATCTACCTGTCGATTGCGGGAAGCTGATGGGTAGATCACAGAGGTCACTGCTTTCGGGGGGCACAGGACACTACTATGGGGAGGCAGAGGACACTGCTATGGGGGGTGGGGGCAGAGGACACTACTGCGTGTGTGTGTGTGTGTGAGGGGGGGGGGGGGGGGCGGTAGCAGCAGACACTGCTATCCACAACCTCCCCCCCACCTCCAGATCTTTGACTTCCTCCATGTTGTCCTGGTAGATCTTCTCAACCTCTCAATGGTTGACTACCCCTGCCTTAAGGTAACAAATCTTTAGGCCTTTAGAACCATCCTTTGGCAGATATAACAGCTATGATACAGTGTGTAAATATACTGTGTAATATATATATATATATATATATATATATATATATATATATATATATATATATCAGTGGTGGCTGGCCCTCCCTTGTTTGGGGGGGGGGGCGGCAAACAATCCACCGCCATCCTCCCCGGTCAGTCAATCGGATCACCCCTTGGTTGGTCGAATCACTAACATCTCCTGTAGCTCCATCTTCTGCCCACCAACCCCGCACTTACCCCAACTAGATCGCGGTCAGCTCTTCCTCCTCTGTGGCTTTACCCTGCGTCTCCTCCTCCTCGACTTCACGGTGGCTTCCCCTGCATTTCCTCCTCCTTGGGGGCCGATACGATCGATTCGCCTCTCGGCCAATCGGGTCTCGGGACCCGCTTTCTGATTGGCTGGGAGGAGAATCAGGAAAGCAATAGCGAATATTAATTCGCTATTATCACACAACTGGGTGGGCTTGGGGCACAGAGCCCACCCTTTTTTTAAAGCAATTAGAGACTCTGGCTCTAATCATGTGCTTAAGAAAAACCCAAAAAAACATTGAAATCAATGCATCCGGCGCCCTGCATGTAGATTAGGGGTCAGGCGCATGGATTAGGGGGGCAGCGCCCCAAATGGATGTGCTGCCACTGATATATATATACATATATATATATATATATATATATATATATATATATATATATATATTACAGTTGTGCTTATAAGTTTACATACCCTGGCAGAATTTATGATTTCTTGGCCATTTTTCAGAGAATATGAATGATAACACAAAAACTTTTCTTTCACTCATCATGGTTAGTGTTTGGCTGAGTCCATTTATTATCAATCAACTGTGTTTACTCTTTTTAAATCATAATGACAACAGAAACTACCCAAGTGACCCTGATCGAAAGTTTAAATACCCTGTTGATTTTGGCCTGATAACATGCACACAAGTTGACACAAAGGGGTTTGAATGGCTATTAAATGTAACCATCCTCACCTGTGATCTGTTTGCTTGTAATTAGTGTGTGTGTATAAAAGGTCAATGAGTTTCTGGACTCCTGACAGACCCTTGCAGCTTTCATCCAGTGCTGCACTGACATTTCTGGATTCTGAGTCATGGGGAAAGCAAAAGAATTGTCACAGGATCTGCGGGAAAAGGTAGTTGAACTGTATAAAACAGGAAAGAGATATAAAAAGATATCCAAGGAATTGAGAATGCCAATCAGCAGTGTTCAAACAAGAACTAATCAAGAAGTGGAAAATGAGGGGTTCTGTTGAAACCAAACCACGGTCAGTTTGACCAACTAAAATTTCAGCCACAACTGCCAGGAAAATTGTTCGGGATGCAAAGTAAAACCCACAAATAACTTTAAGTGAAATACAGGACTCTCTGAAAACATGTGTTGTGGCAGTTTCAAGATGCACAATAAGGAGGCACTTGAAGAAAGATGGGCTGCATGGTCGAGTCACCAAAAGAAAGCCATTACTACGCAAATGCCACAAAGTATCCCGCCTACAATGCGCCAAACAGCACAAAGACAAGCCTCAAACCTTCTGGCACAAAGTAATTTGGAGTGATGAGACCAACATTGAGCTTTTTGGCCACAACCGTAAACGCTTCATTTGGAGAGGAGTCAACAAGGCCTATGATAAAAGGTACTACATTCCTACTGATGTTTTGGGGATTTGTGAGCTACAAAGGCACAGGAAATTTGGTCAAAATTGATGGCAAGATGAATGCAGTATGTTATCAATAAATACCGGAGGAACATTTGCATTCATCAGCCAGGAAGCTGTGCATGGGACGTATTTGGGCATTCCAACATGGCAATGATCCAAAACACAAGACCAAGTCGACTTGTCATTGGCTACAGCAGAATAAAGTAAAGGTTCTGGAGTGGCCATCTCAGTCTCCTGACCTCAATATCATTAAGCCACTCTGGGGAGATCTCAAAGTGCAGTTCATGCAAGACAGCCCAATAATTTACAGGAACAGGAGTTTTTTTTCCCAAGAGTAATCGGCAGCTTTACCATCTGAGAAGATAGAGAGCCTCATCCACAAATACCACAAAAGACTTCCAGCTGTTATTGATGTTAAAGGGGGCAATACACGGTATTAAGAACTGGGGTATGCCTTTCAAGACAAGCTCCACCTCTATTCGCTATCTAGGAATTTACATCCCAACAGACGCATCCCAACTCTTCTCCAGTAACTTTACCCCTCTGCTTCTTAGAACACAAGCGGATCTGACTACCTACGCATCTTTTTTTTATATCCGAAAACAACTTTATTTTGTTCAACATAAACAATAATACATGTCCAGGCTTCAACAGTACTCAGTTACATTGCATAGTTTAGGAATTCTCAATACATTATAGCAAAACCACTATCCAAAGTACGGCTCATCATTCTAGTCAATAGTATATTCAAAAACATTTAGTCAGCATTAATACCCAATAATCTCTCCATCACCAGGTCCACGGGGACTAGTCCCGGTACATCTAGCCACGGTCCCCACAGCTTCTCAAACTTTCGGGTGCACCCCCTGTGCTGGTATACCATTTTCTCCATTCTGATCATGTTCCCAACTGCAGCTATCCACTCCTTGACTGTAGGAGGGTCCTCTGATATCCAATGCACCATTATCATCTTACGTGTTATCAAAAGAAGCCTAGTAACTGCTAGTCTGACACTTTCTTCCCATTCAAATACTTCAAGCACATTTAATAAACAGTGTTTTGGGTTGGTAGGCAAAGAGATCTGGAACACCCTATTAATGGTATCCACCACTCCACCCCAATAGGGATGAAGCTTCGGACACCGCCACAGAAGATGAATCAGATCTCCATGGTCTCTTTTGCATCTAGTGCACGTCGGGGTGGCTCTAAGACCCATTTGGTGCAGTCTGTGTGGGGTATAGTACACTCTATAAATAAGATACAGTTGTGTTAACCTCTGCGATACATTAAGTGAACTCGTGGGCACTGCTTGTAAGATCTCCTCCCATTGGTCCCCATCTATCTGTCCCACATCTCTCTCCCACTTCTCCATCATTTTCAAGGGGTGCTTATTCATGAAGCCCTGCAGGAGCATATTATAGCATTGCGAGATAAAACCTTTTGTATTAGTAGCTCTCAGGACTAAGTTAAATAGTGGTGTAGGTGAAAGAGACCACTCGGAAGCAATGCTCTGAGCCTTCACCGCATGTTTTAGTTGCATATAGTAGAACCTCATATTGGATGGCAAGCCGTGTCTTTCCTGCAGAGCCTCAAAAGATAGTAAAACACCGTTCTGAAAAATATCTTTAATATAAACCACCCCATATTTCTTCCATAGTGCTCCATGCTGTAACTGCGCTATTTCAGGGTAAGTCCCGTTTGACCATATCGGGCTAAAGTCAGTGTATCCTCTTATCCCCTGCAAGTATCTAATTTTGTTCCAAATTTTCTGGATAAGATTGTAAGTCGGGTATACCTTGTTTGGTTTTCCAAAGGCTAGAGACTCAAGTGCCGATGGCACCAAATCTCGCCTTACCGTATGTAGCATCACAATCTCAGAGGAGCTGCGAACGATACTCGGCCTATCTGTCTCTCCACCCATGGTCCCTATTAGGTCCTGAAGCTGGGCTGCTAAGTAATAAAGCCATGGGTTCGGTAGGGCCAATCCCCCCTCATCTTTAGGACGCTGTAGGTGCTCAAGTTTGATTCTGGGAGGGCGATTCTTCCAAATTAACAGACAGAAGAGGGAGTTTACCATTCTGCATGTTTTCAATTGGATCACCACTGGAGAATTGTGAAGTATATACAATAGCTGGGGCATGAGGATCATCTTGATCAGATTCACCCTTCCCGCTATCGATAAACACAGTGAGTTCCATGTCTTAATCCGGTCTCGGAATTTCTGCAGTAATGGGGATATATTCAATTTCCCATACTCTCTCACCATCGGTGTCACTTGAACCCCCAGATACCTAAAGGATGTAGACAGGGGTATGGAGTTGTTAGTCGGTGGCATGCCCCCTTCATCTAGGAACATTAAGGAGGATTTTGTCCAGTTAATCTGGAGTCCTGAGTAAGTACCAAATTCCGTTATGGTGGCCATGGTTTCCCGAGACTACCTACGCATCTAAACAGCTTTCTTGATTAGGTAGGGTGAATGTTTTGAAAATGGATGTTCTCCCTCGATTCTTATATCTCTTTCAAACCATCCCTATCTATATTCCCACCTCATTCTTTAAGAGACTTCGTCAGATTTTTTCCAAATTCATATGGAAGGTGGACCGTCCCAGGATAAGATATGATACAATGATCCTTCCGAAGGCCCGGGGTGGAGCAGGGGTCTCAGACACCTCCACATATCACAAGGCGTCGGTACTCACACATATCATAGATTGGTTTCACCACCCTTCGTCCAAACTCTGGGTTCAACTGGACAGTTATCTAAATGAGATTGATCTCTGCGCTTTACAGCTGTAAGTGGGTGGAGATTCAGACCCTGGAATAGGGAGAGTCATTGACGCCTAGCTCAGGTCCTTCGCGCGGACCCATCCTTGAGAACAGACATACCCTCCCAGCTTTGAGGCCCCCAACAATGTGGTTACAGAGAAGCCAAATAGTGTCCTACATCTGTACTTTCTCTTCCCTATTGGATATACTAGATGACCCATCAAACTTCGACGAGCTGCTTTTACAGCCCGACCCGACCGACACACGTAGTATCCCTACTGTACTCCCTACCTCCCTACTACTGAACATATCTGCCCCTGACCTTCCAACATACATGCAGAAATGGGAAACAGACTTACGGCACTCTATCTCACCTGCTGATTGGCAAAAGTGCCTCATCCTGACGCATAGGATTTCCCTAGCAACTAAGACTCAAGAAAAAGGGTTTAAGCTGTTGACAAGATGGTACAGATGCCCGGCGACTATTCAACGGTTTAACCCTTCTTTGCCAGCTACTTGTTGGCGATGCCTGTCCTCTAGAGGGACAATGCTCCACATTTGGTGGACTTGCCCTCCTATTAGGAAATTCTGGCAAAAGGTCTTTGACCTATACTGCAGGCTGATGGCGACCTCAATTAAGCCCACACCAGAAATAGCCCTCCTATCTATGATCCCAGGACCCCTCAAGTCGATTAAAAAAGATACATTGCGCCACTTTCTGGCCGCATCTAGGACAGTGATTCCCTGTCATTGGAGAACAGCAGATGTACCTTCCCTGGGCGATTGGGCTGTCGAAGTGGATCAGATAAGAGATCTGGAGCATCTGTTGGTGTAGGAATCCGGGAGGGAGGAACAGTTCTCCACCACCTGGACCTCATGGTCAATGTTTTGCTACTCTGAAGACTTTACTTTATGGACTGCTGATGACTGAACCTCATCTACCAGATAGCCATGTTGGAGTGATCCTTAACCTCTTTAACATCCCTTATTCCTTTCCTTGATATAATCCTCTTCTCTCTCTCTGCTTGCTTTTCTTCCCGCTTTGAACCAAGCACACAAGCATATGAATGGAGGCCTCATGCCCAGAATAGTCCAATGAACTAGATATCTACTATAAGACAATAAGAGATCCCTACAGCATATCATCCCGAATAGGATGGACTACATGACATCATGGATATGCAATACATTAGAGACAAATTATATGTTGGAACCTACCCATATGATATTATTCACTCATTTATGTGGCGTATGTTTACACTGTGATATACCATTATTTCGTCAGAGATTCTACAGTAAAGATGCCTCGGATTGTGCATATTTAGAAAAGGTTCAGCTCATGACTATTTGTAAGCTACTTGTGATAATATACTGTAAAGTGTTTACTTCATTTGTTCTCCCTTTACCTTGAAATAAAATAAGATGGAAAAGAACTGGGGTATGTAAACTTTTGATCAGGGTCATTTGGGTAGTTTCTGTTGTTATTATGATTTAGAAAGAGTAAACACAGTTGATAAATGGCTTCAGCCAAACACTAACCATGGGTGAAAGAAAAGTTTTTGTGTTATCATTCATATTCTCTGAAAAATGGCCAAGAATTCATAAATTAATTCTGCCAGGGTGTGTAAACTTATGAGCACAACTGTATATATATATATATATATATATATATATAGATATATATATATAGATATATATATACACATATATAGTCTGTGTATTTAGCTGTTTGCCCGGAGTTCAGCTTTAGAGTTCAGCATGCTGCTGAAAAAATTAGGTGATTATCAACAGGAGCCTAAGGACTCATACAAAAGGCCAATTAGGGCTGTATACATCCCAGACTAGCATATTTATGTGGTGAATCTGTCCAGGTGTTTCAGATCAGCTGCAGACAGGAAGCCTGTATATATCAATAATAGGCTGACACTGTCCATATGTTTGCATGTAATACTAATAGCCCATGGAATGATTACCTACAGTTAAGGATGGATGTGTGCCCCTGGATGCGGACTGTATGCATCCAGGGGTACACATCTACTCCATGCGCTATTACATGCAAAAACCCGCAGAAAGCCGTGGACGGCGTCAGCCTTGCATTGATTTGTATGGGCTTCCTGTCTGCACCGGGCCATACCCACCGCTGAAATACACTGATCTGGTAGGTGTATGGCCCTAATCGCCCATGTACATAGGCCTTAATAGCATGGTAAGTAGGACTGTACTTATTGGTTTAGCTGGCTATATTGATTGGTGCGTTTGGCTGCAAGTGGATCTTTTATGCAGTTATAGGTGAATGTTGTACACATTGGGCCACTAGGGTTTATGGAAGCAGCATCTTGGAGGTTTTCATGTTTCAACTCCTCCCCACTTCTATTACTTTGTGGCTTTTTCAATGCAAAGACTACTGACATTGTCAAATCAGTCTGGAGTTTCTATAATCCACACCTGTGCCAAACTGTGCAGTCCTCTAGTCGAGGATTCTAAAATATATTCACTACTGGAGAACGAGTACCTGCTCTATTGCCAGAACTTTCTATTAGTAGCAAGCTGCTCTGTGGCAGTCCATCTGTGAACCTCCTTGAAGTATTGTATTGATATGTAAAAAGCTTGTTTATAGAGGTCAGTTCATCAATTGGGATTTGGTTTAAAAGGGAATTTGGCTATTCCAAACGGGGGTTATCTATCCAAAAGAGGATCACTTATACATTTCAGGTGGATGCTAAATCAGAGACTTAAATAATACCTAAACCCAAGAACAAAATTGTAATATTGTATATAGCTTAGGTGTCCTTCAATGTGTTGGCTGCATTTGTTTTTGTTTTCAGGCTAAGAACATTTTCAGCAACTACAGAAAATACCAAAAGATCTTGCCAGTGACCTTTTAACTTCCTGTGAAATACACTAAAAGCCCAAACAATCTTATCTTTCTTCAGAGCTGTAACAGACCCAACCAGGACTGGGGCCTTTGGAGGGGACTGCAGGGTAGCCTCTTGCCTACTGACTATGGCCCTGGCTTTTGAGGGGGCTCTATTCTTGGGAGGTGTGTGCCTGGGGGACCCTTGAAGTGGGGTTGCTTCGGATTTGGGATTGTCTCCCCAAAATACACAGACTCTGGGAATCTAGGCCCAGGATACAGATTTGTGTCCAAACCAGCAATGACTACTTTAGATTGTGAGACTTAGAGCAGATGTTAATCTAATCAGTTCAAACCAATCTGATACTGGGATCTCCTGCTATAATCTGTTTAAGGTGTTATGTGTGTCTTTGCCCCATTGTGTGCCACCTAGGTGTGAATTCCCATTGTTAATTGAGTCACCTATTGTTTCTGTCTGTCTGCTCATCTCTTGGAGATCTGTATAATATTGTGTCCACTTTACCTAGTTATTGAACCATTGTGGGATGTTTATATGTTTATGCTTATAATAATGTGTTATGTACTTTGTGTATCCAGGGTTTGGTGCCGAATGGTCTGGGTGGGCACTGAGTCACTTAGGCTTGTCTAGGTGGCCAGTTGTTTAATTAGTGTACTAAGTATGCTTATATTGGCTGTTCCTTAGCTGTGTTAATTATATTCCTGTTTACAGTTTGCATTGTATACAATAATGAGCTCAGACTCTACCTGATCTTGTGTGCTATATATTCTGTGTGAATTTACAATAAAGTCAGTTTGAGTTCCAGTTTGCACCTAAGCTAGTGTCGTCTAGCCCTTGGTAATACCTCGTTCCTGGGTCCAGACTGGAGGAAGCTGTATACTGACAGAAACACCTAAGTTGGGTGCTGGACATTCCATCATAAATGCTATCTTTTGTAAACTAGAAATCCCTCTAAAAATGGAGAGAGGAAGTTGTTTTTGTAGCCTAAACCAGGAGAACAGAGTTGGGTGACAACCATGGCTCCCTCTATAGATACAATGGAGTGAATGAGTATAGCCATCTACAACGTAGGACAATAAGTATGTTATTTGCAGGATGGCCAGGTGAAAACAATGGGAAATAATGAAAAAAGAAAACAAATGCAGCCACCATATCTAAGGACTAGTAGGCTGCAATATATCACATTTTTGGTTTTGGGTTTAGAAACACTTTATGGTGGGCCATAGAAATTGATTTGCCACAGTAAAAGATTCATTTTAAATACACATAGCTTAATACCCAATATCCTTTTGTTTTACATTAAGAAAATACAAATGCAGATTATTCTACGTACCGTCATTTTTTGCAACAACTAGCCACACATTAGTTGTATTATACTGAGTAAAAACGCAGTTCGGTTGTTTCAGTACAAACGTATTGTATGTCACGTTGTATGTTGCGTCCGGCCAAAACCCTGGTTTATATTGTGACACATCTAAAAACAAACAACCACATTATTAATAAGCATTGGGAATTTCTTCATGCAAAAGTGCTCTTCTATATTCAGACTTTGTATAAGGGTTTGATGATTCCCATTAGGTTCATTGTTCAGGCCTGTTATCCAACCTATGTGATTCATTACAAATTCACTGCAGCATATTTGTACTGGTCCCTTCACCATTTAAAAGTAAATTAAAGTAACGCTAAAGGCAGAGCGTTTTTTTTATTTTGGATAGAGTAAGAGAGGGTTATAACCCCTGTCATTTTTTTTTGCCATCTAAATCAAGTAGGGGAGATTCGGCCAATCCCCAGGAGACGTCCATTTGTGACGAAACTCGCAGGGTGGAGCCTCCGATGGTGACGTGATCACGCTAGCCTTCCACGACGGAGGTGAGACGGACGCTCTAGCAAATAGGGAGAAGCGTATAAAGACACTGCGGCTTTTATATGACACAACCGCTTATGATGACACTTCGTTCCTGTAAGTGCAAACCTTTCTTTTAATAAATGATTTTGAACTGACATACTGCACTATGGAAGTTTCTATTTTTTATCTTTGAGCAATATTAGAAGATCAGCTGGCCCGGATAATCCTAAGTTCTGGGGAGACTTTTAAATTCCCTGTGCTGGGCGAGACTGCTAGCAGCAGTCATGGCTTTTTGGTAAGCAAGCTACCTCACTTTTGGGTGTTGACCTGAACACACGTTGGTTTTTGCTTTGGGAAGATTGGTATCACAGCTTTGTTTCCTGCAATTCATCCTTTCTCCTCTGGAGGCTTATTGCTCATGGATTTTCTCATTGATCACTATGGGACATTGCTTTAGTTTTTTTTTTTTGAATATTTTTTCTTTTTTCTTTTTTAATGTGGTATTTTTTTATTTCACCTATCATTGTATGTATCACTGTTGTTTTGATTATTTTACAATTTTTATCATCATAAGGATATCATATTTTATATCATTATTAGTGCTGCGCTCACTGTGTTATTTATTTTATTGGAAGTTTTTTTGGTATTGAACTTTAGGTGCTGGCTGCTTTACACTCATAATATTTTCATTATTTTTTTAGTTGTTGATTTCTATTTAGCACAGCGTTGACCTTAGGGTTTTTTTCTTTTATACAAGTAGGGGAGATTACCTTTCATTTTCTGTCCCATAGCCAAAATGAGACTAGAGAGCAAAGCCCTCCAAAGTGAGGGAATCCTAGGGTGTCACCAGAACCAATGGCGACCCTAGGGGGGGGCCAGAGGGGGCCCTGACCCCCCCAACATTATGGTGGGCCCCACCATGTGCCCCCCCCAAAAAAAATTTTTTTTTTAATTTTTTTTTTTTTTTACAAAAAGGCAATTTCTTTTTGTTTGTATTCATATCGGATGTGGCGCATCTTACTCGGGCCACCGCTGGGGTAACACAGTCTCTATTGAGAGGGAGAAGGTCCCCAGTGGGTGATTCCTCCCCCCTCCCTCTGCTCGCTGACACTGCATAATGCGAGCGCTCACACAACCACGGCCGCCCGATCTGCTCCTTCCCCTGCATCCTCATTGGCAGGGAGAAGAGCGAGTTGCAAGAAGGACTCCATCAGGACTCTCAGTTACTGAAAAAACAGACTGAGGGCAGGGGCAGGACAGCAAGAGGAGGCTGGGGAACCCCACAGTGGCAGAACACCAGGGCCCGGAGGCAAGACAACCTTTGCAACCCTGATAGTTCTCCCACTGCTTTGGATCCTTATATTTTCTTGGTATGTTGGTGACATATATCTCTTGTTCTCTGTCAACCTGGGGGGGGGCCCAATACAGTAGGAAGAGAGCTCACTGCAGAACATGTGAAAGGGCCGTTGTGGGATCGTAGTAAAGGGGTAAAGGGCCCCAGGATAGAGATAGATAGATAGATAGATAGATCTATATATATATATTTGCATTTTATATTGCCCCCCTATTTTTGGCCCTGTCCCCCCATGTGCCCCCCCTAAATATGAAAGCTGGAGACGCCACTGACCAGAACTAGTGTCCCCATGGGGAGTTTTCCCTTCTGTTCTAGTGTCAACCCCAAATTTGTGATTTTCCTATACTTTCACTTTCAATGCAGGTTGCGGGAATAAAGCCGCAGCTGTCTCCACACGTCTGTGATTCCTGCTACAGACAGTTCAGGTGTGAATGGGGCATAAAATTGGCCAAAGTTGGATCTAAATCAGGGTTCAGCAGGGTCTGGCCGAATATTGATCAGTGTGTGGCTGTCCATGCTCAACCAAAGTCAAGCATTAGACCCTCATTCAGCAATTTCATATTAAAACGACCCATAAACACTACAAGACCAAGCAGTTGGTCATGCAGGCACGCTTTACCTTTTTTTTCAAAGGTCTGTACATAATTGTGTGTTTGGAATTTCTGAACATACGTGTTTATCTATGGAGCAGGGAAGGAGAATGTAACCAAACACTTTCATCAAAGGCTAATCTTGGGAGTGGGCAACAGCAATCATTTGAAATAGTTAACAGAGTTGTTAGTTACTGCCAATGCAATCAAGTCACTGGAGCATCTGGTCTCTGATCTGGAAAAATCAGTTAGACTGAGCAATTTATTTATATTTTAATATTGGTCTTTACACAGTAAAGCTTAAGGTCGTACACCCTGTACAACCACTTTTACCTACATGTAAGCCTATATTAAGGCTTACCTGTAGGTGCTGGAAATATCTCCTAAATCTCCACGGTTTGGAAGATATTTACAATAAAGCCGTGCACCGAAAGAGCAGATCGTGACGTTTCTAAAGGGGGTTGTGCCGTGACTGGTGGCTCCTGCACGCATGCGCGGGAGTGACGTCACGCAACTCCTGCCAGTCACAGAGTCGGAGTTCGCGGCTCCGGAAGGAAGAGGGGTGAAGATGGACAATCCCTGCTAGTGGGGACAGCGGTGACATCGCAGGCTTCGTTTTCAGGTAAGTGACACATAATGGGCTACTATGCGGTGCATAGTAGCCCATTATGCTTTACCTTTGCAGGGGAATAAAGAGGAAGTAAAACCCATCAGGGTTTACTTCCTCTTTAAGTAAGATACAACTTTGTTTCTATTCACAGTTCTATACTATGTATTGTTTTTGTGTTTTCAGTGTGCCCAGTGCCTAAAGCGGAGTTCCAATTAAAAAAAAGTAAATAAAAGTCAGCAACTACAAATACTGCAGCTGCTGACTTTTAATAATTAGACACTTACCTGTCCCAGGGTCCAGCCATGTGGGGGAACGAAGTCCCGCTCGTCTCCCCCTCCTCTCTGCCGCGCCAGCATTGTCACTGTGGATGCGTGAGCCGCGCTGCGTGCTGTGACTGCCCGGGCAATCATCTGGGACCTGTGATGTGTCCCAGATGATTGCCGAGAGGGAGGGGGGAGAGGTGATCTTCCTTCTGGTGCCGCGGTGCCCCGGTGCCCCGGGAGGAAGTGGGAGCTGGAACCCTCTAAAAAGAGGGTTTGCACTCACCATCCCCCCCCCCCCCCAAAATGACATGCCAAATGTGGCATGTCAGGGGGTCACCTTCCCTTAAAGCGGAAGTTTCATTTTTGGGTGGAACTCCGCTTTAATGTACCTAAATAAGATAAATATATACCCTAATATTGTGTCCTGTGTTCTTGTATGTATACATCTTAATGCACATTTATATTACATACGAGAGATTGAAAACATTAATTTGTGTCCTTTAAACAATGCACAATAAGCAATACATACTTACTGTACATTCCTTTAAAAGCTCACTCCCAAAGTGCTTCTTGTTTTGCAGTTTGACCTTATTTTCCCACAGGCATTTGTTATATAGAATGTGAATATGCATTAGGGTGTTTACAAAACACAAGTTATACATTCATTTTATTCAGCTAAATTAATTGCTGAGTACACTGAAATTTTTTTGTCAGCATAGATAAGAACACAGCGGCTAGGTAAAGACTTCATTAGGTAGTTTAATTAGGTCATTTGATAAGGTAGTTTAGGTGGTGTCACATATACTATGTAATAATAAGATAATTGCAGTAGTATTGCCAAACTTTAGAGACCACTTTAGTTGCCTATCTCATGACTCATTTGTAGCTAATTTAGATGTTCAGAAACATACATATTCTAGCTAACATACCTATTTGCCCTACTTTCTCCTTAGTATAGATATGTAGCATTGAACTTCCACCTTACCCCTTTACTATTGCTATTCCTAAGTTTCTTTGTTGAAAGACACCAATATCTACCAAGGACTAAAGCCTATTACTAACGATGAGATTATCGGACAAATGATCGTCTGTTTTTTAGGTTTTTTTTGCATGATAGTCTCCATATCGAAAACTAATAGGTTACTTAAGTACGAAAATTCTCGTACAACAGAATACAATTTGAAAGTGATGTCATGTATTTGTATTGTATTTTCGAACAAAAACTGTATTGATTAAACGAAAATCGTACGATCTGGTATTGTAGAAGGAATATTTTCACGTGTGTCCCTTCAGAAAATTTCAGGCGAAAGTTGTAAACTAATGATCAGATTATCATACGATCGCTTCGAAAGCGATATTTTGGTCATGTGTACTAGGCTAATGTGTTCACCAGGCAGATTGAGTTTTTTTATCATTCTATACAGTCACTGGTCAAAGAAGGT
Source organism: Lithobates clamitans (assembly GCA_037952925.1). Classification (NCBI taxonomy): domain Eukaryota; kingdom Metazoa; phylum Chordata; class Amphibia; order Anura; family Ranidae; genus Lithobates; species Lithobates clamitans. The sequence goes on along the minus strand of JBBGZY010000251.1, from coordinate 12,305,901 downwards.
ACAAGGATTTTTATATTCAGCGTTCCTGAGTACAGGGTCTTAAAATATTGCATTCGTTTTTAAATTATTGACTAAGCATATGGAACTATTTATTAAAATTATATGAAATTTGAGTTCTTAATGTTGTATTTCATAATGCAGTTTTTGATGATCACACTTCAACATAACAGCTGCTGCTGGTATTTCTTAAAGCCAGTTCCTGAAATCCATTAATACATTGTATAATTGATTCACCGATGTTGCCTAAATTGCTTTAATTTTTCTAGCCTTGAGTTCATCCAAGAAAAAAGGTTTTGAATAGTAGACAAGGCCCCACATGGGGGATCTACCATAATCCACCTTTAGTAGGTCATGTTGCTTAGCCACTATTATCTGTTGAGCTGAGGTCAGAGTTGGTGGTATACATTGGATAGGGATAGGGAGGGAGAAGGGGACAGTGGGCCAATGATCTTCTACAAGCCTAGTTATACTTTACCCAACTTAATAATATTCCTGATAAAAAAAAATACCTAAAATCTGAACTAAACTTTATGTTTACTATTACTTCTGTTTCAATATTTTTTTTGAGATTAGATTGAAGGACAGTTTCAAGATACAAATAGGTATTTAGACCAAAAAGTGAAATAAGTATGTGTTCAGTATAGCAAAATAACAAAACTTTGTAGGGATTACTATTATTTCTGTTGTTTGTGATTCATTTTATATATTTACAATTTATAATTTTACAAAATACTATGAACAACAAAAATGATCAAATCAATAGAGTAGATTATTCATTCATTATATTTAGCAGCACAGTAGAGCAAGAAAGAGAGAATACTTGTTGGGATGTACCCGGCTTACAAGTTTTATGAATTAATAAATAAACCACTAATGTTCACTGGTGTGCACTCATCCAATTTTCTTCATCCACAGGCTGTACCCATAGACATCCAGGTGTATTCACAAAAATGACAGGTTGGGAAAACAACTGTCCATCCTATGTGTCACTAGAATCCTCAGCTGATTCCCATTCAAATCAGCTATATGATCAAAGTAATGCATGCATAGATAATAGTGAGTGATAACACCCAGTAAGGTTGCTCTAAACAGCCCATTCCTCAGCAAAGCAGTAGGTACCAGACCAGATGTGAGTTCATGTTATTTATTGCCACCATTTGCCAAAGACCAAGAGATATGATCCACCAAGATCCTAAACTTGATTTTCTGGCGTCATCGTGGCAGCATACATGTGGTAGGTTAAAAAGTATGCTGCCATGGATTGGTGCCAGGAAACGAAAATTATGGTAGGTATTTGAAATAATTTTCTGTTTTCCAAGTTGCAGCTGTTCAGGATCACAGCATGTTTGCTTTATTCTGATTTGCGAAATCCAAATCCAAATACCAGACTCAGGATTATCTATGCACATGCAGATTCAATAAAGTCCAGCACACATCCCAATGGTTGTAGAATATTATTTCTGTTTGTATACCCCCTCACTTCACAGAAGAAAGGAGGCAGGGATTTTAGAATAGTGGTTTATGAAAAATAACTTTAGAATATTTAAACTCAAGTTTGAAGGTAAATATTTCCCCATTGAAATCACTGAAGTGAACAACAGTGGTTTATGTTAAGTAAGAAAACAGTATTTAAAGGATAAAGTTTTCTGTTGTATACTGTTTAGATTATTTAAATTTTACATTTGTTGTTAAATATTGGAAACAAAAGTATTTATTTTAGAAAGTTTTATATTATTTTAGTGCTTTCCACGTTCCTATTTATATAATTTCTTTAAAAAAACGTGTGTTAAAAAATACTGAAGAAAGAACTCTTCTTTTTCTACTTGATTATTATGTAATCCCTTGTGGTAAGTTACATCACAAGGATCCTCAAATAAACAGTATTTTGTTGATGAGAGACAGTGAGCCCTGCTTACCACTGCTGGTAGCGTTAACTTTACATTGGTATAATAGATATTTTGCGTTGCACAAAACCACAACTGTGTTGTCCAACCACACTGTGGAACTATTTTGCGGCGCATGGGTGTTGATTTACTAAAACTAGAGAGTGCAAAATCTGGTGCAGCTCTGCATAGAAACCAATCAGCTTCCAGGTTTTAATGTGAAAGCTTAATTGAACAAGCTGAAGTTTGAAGCTGATTGGCTACTATGCACAGCTGCACCAGATTTTGCACTCTTCGGTTTTAGTAAATCAACCTCATGGTGTCTTACTGACCATTTGAAAGCAGCCTACTATTGTCTTGTGTGCAGAGAGGCACTCCTCTGGGAATTACATTAATTATACTTGAGCCACTGTCAGCATATTTCTCTTATTACACAGATCTTACTAAACTACCATACCAGTTACCGCGTGTTGAGCATGTCCACCATGAGTTTTGAGATGTGCTAGCTTTCTGGGGGTATTGTTTGGCCCTCCTGTGTGGCTCCCACCCAGGCCATGATATGATCCCTTGTTTCATTTGTCTGGAGGAGTAAGAGAGTAATTGACACTTGGGGCTCCTGATGAAGTTGATTTTAAAGTCCAGGAAACAGGTTCAGCCTAAATTGCCAGTGGTAAACTATTCCATTTTTGTTGGTCCTGTTGCTTGTTTCTTATAGCTCCGTACCCATGGGCCAAATATTGGCTGGTTCAACAGAAACCATCCGGCATTCGGCCTGTCAGAATAGCCCAGTTACAGTGAGCTCCTCTCAAGCTCCCTCGCTGGGTTAAACATAAAACAAAATGATAATGTGTACTTAGCTTAATCAACAGCCAACAGCAAATATCTATACCAACTTCTTCCTTAAGAAATACTCCTATTCTGATTAATTCAGCTGATTTGTTACCACTTTTTCTGCTTAATGTGTAATATCAGCTGTGAATTAACGTAAATGGCAGAGGCTTACCAATCCTGAAACCTACCTGAAACCGGGGTAAGTGATTCATTGCATTACACTGTGAGGTTACTCCTATGTCTCCCAGGCTGCCTAGTGCCTGCATTAAAACATGTGTTCTCTCTGACTACTAGGTTATCTGTGCCATACCAGAACATGTAGTTATATTTTTTAGTAACTAGATTCTTTTAGCTGCTAACCTTCTCTAGAATTGGAAAATGTGTCCAGACTAAAGTGACTAGGTATGTACATGGTGTCTTAATGAAAGCTTATCACTAAAAAATAGGTATCTCATGCTCTTACGACAGTATAATAGTGAATCTAGATATCTAATAATGCCTTTGTAGTGAATTCCTACCTTCTGTATATACAGCGGTGCACATTGCTAAGAATAGTCCCAGTTTAATAGTCAGATCCATCATTCCAAAAGATCAAGGTTTCTTGTAAGCGTTTGAAGTTGTAGTAGGTTTTCTATCGATACTTTTCACTGTTTGATATCCTTACATGCGGAACATTTGTTGCGTACTTTAGGAGAGGTGACATTTCCCAGCAGCACTTGTTCTCCCCTAAGGGGTGCAATGCTATTTATTAAAATTACATTTTTCAGACTTTGACCTAAGAATAGAATGATTGGCATACTTGTCAAACCTGTTTAAAAGGAAATTATAGGAGGAGACATGGTTCCTTAGGTGAAGGAACACTGTGGTATTAATGATAAAGTAGATCACAATGTCACTTGGTAACAGCAACTTAGATTCTTTGAATGGTCGAACAAAGTGAAAGATCATTTGTTTAAGCTTCTTTTACTGGTAAAAAAAAAGGGTTGGTTGAGTTTAAGAATTTCTATGCGTGGTTTAGATACCTTGAATTTACAGAACAAACTACCACACACCTGACTATTATTATTCTATTGTTCTAAACTACGGGGAGTTACAACTGTAACAAATGTAACAAATGATTGCGGCCTTAGCTGTGTGGGTAACTGAATTTTACTTGGTATTATTCATTTGATGTCCCCTCTATAGCAGAGCTCAGACTAGTAAAGGGGGAAGCAGCACAAAGAGCCAGTCAGTTGTCTTGCATTGTTCATGTGTTACGATAGAGAGCTCCTCAGTGTGCCGGTCTTCTTTCATTGGCTGGGAATGAACAAGACCTCTAAGTGTTTGTTTCCTAAAGCAATATCAAACCCAAAAGCAAACATTTATTATATAGCAGCTTACCAATTCTTAGATTTGATGGCTGCTTTAGTTTTCATTTTTTGGCATTCTTTTTCTTTTATTTTCATCTGGTTATCTTGCCGGTAAGTCTGTTGTTTTCAACAGAACAAGCTGTCATGAAGATGTGGCAGTTAGAGGGTTGAGACAACCTATTTACCACTGTCAGGAGTGCTTACAATGATCAGCTTTTATTCATTTGAGTAAATGTAAAACCTTTATCCCAAAAGGAACAAAACTGTTGCTGTAACTGCTTATAAAATATTAGCTGTAGAGTTCCGCTTAAGTTTGTTAATGTATCTTAACCACTTCCCGAACAGCCTATTGTAAATAATAAGTGTTGCGTTAAAAGTAAAAAATTAAAATTAGCAATGGAAAATAACACAATGTTAAACAAAGTGTAAAAAAGTGTACATAAAATTCAGAATACAAGATAACTGTAAAGTAATAAATAAGTAAATTCATATAGTGCACGTGTAATCCATAGTAAGTGAAATATAGTCCACAGAAAGTCCAATAGAAAGATCCAGTTGAATCTTGATATAGTGTTTCTCTGTAAATTTCACTCCAAAAGGTGTCACCAGCAACCACCATCACCCAAAGTGTAGTAGGAGTGTTTGCTTACCAAATTGCCATGACCCTCTTTTTACAAGAGAAGTCATAATAAGCATATGTGGTCACTCAAAGCTGCCACTGCACTTCCCAGACCGCTGTCTCAACATCTAGGATATCCCCAATAAGCAAGCATATCAGGACTCCAGCAAAAATATTCATGTAAAAAAGCATAGTCATGTCTCTCCAACTTATGATGCGTTTATTCAATATAAAAGTGCACTTACATTCACATAAAACAAATGCGCATAAATTGTAAAATTACCAAGCTGGCAACAGTTCCAGGAACGCGATGACTTTGGACAGATGTTAGAACGTCATTATAGTAATAAAATGGCCAGGGGCTTGCTCTGTTATTCCAGGTTGACGTCATATAATGTTCTCCTGCTCATGCCTGTCCTAGGGGCCATGCAGCGGCGTGATCTTTGACCCACTGTATCCACAGATTTTTGCACTGAGCTGCTGTGACTGGTCCTGGTACTATGTGATCGCTGTGACCAATCACATTGATCACATGTCAGTTGTAAACAATGGCTGTCATTCATAGCCATTGTGGACTATTGTGATTTCTGTGATCGGTCAAAGTGATCACATGGTACAGGGCCAATCACAGTGGACCTGTACCATGTGATAGTTATGGCCAATCACAGAAATGACAATAGTACACATTGGCACATGAAAGGATGCCATTCACAGTGTATAATGGTTGCTCATACAGTGATTAGCACTGTAATAAGCAATCATAATCATGTAAAAATAATCCTGATCACCTCCCCAGAGCAGTACAGTGTCACTATGGTGACACTATACTGCTCTGGTGACAGCATGTTAAAAAAATGTGAAAAATACAATTTAATTCATTTCTTTATTTTTCAAAAAAGTGTGACAATAAATTACAACTTCAAAAAACTCACCTTCCCTTTTAATGAATACCTTGGAATGTCAATTTTCCAAAAAGGGGTAATATGGTGGGTATTTGTACTATCCTGGCATTGTAGGGCCTCAAGAAATGAAAAATATATTGTATACCATATTTTGTAGACTCTATAACTTTCACATAGACTAAATAATATAGACTGATTTCAGTTATTTTTATTTTAGAAATGTAGCAAAATACATTTTGCCCTAAATTTATGAAGAAAGCTTGCCTAGTACTTATTTGCATTTTTGTATAACAGAAACGAAGAAAAGTGTTTTTTTTTTAATTTTCAGTATTTTTTAATTTATATAACAAAAAAACACTGCCAGGCCCTGCCGTCCACTTCAAAACTCAGGTGGCCGGACCATTTGTGCAATTTTTCAATTTATTTTTTTTTTTTCGCTTACAACTTTCAAAGTTTGTGAAAGATCCCATACATTTACAGAAACCATACATTTTCTGAAAGCACATGACCTGTAGAATAAAACAATGTTATTTGAATGATTTTTTTAGGCCCCGTGATATTTGTGCAAATGTTTATCAAAACAATTATTTCGCTAAAAATACACAAAAAATCTTATTTGCATACACAAACACAGCAAAACTTACCAAATTAATGCTAAATTCCTACTAAATATAAAATTTAAAACTGTATTGAGTTAATACATACTGTAACAAAATGTTTAAGTTTTTTAAGTTTTTTTTAGTAAGTATTTTCTGAAAGCACCTGTAAAATAAAAAATCACTATTTTCACTAAAAATACACTAAAAGCATTATTAGCAGACACAAACACAACACAACTTACAAAATTCCTGCTAAATTCCTACTAAAGCTGGATACACAGGGCCTGCCTGATTGCATACAATTTGAAAGTGTTTAGGTTTGACCTCATATTAGATGGTTTTGGTAAATCTAAAGGAAAGTTGTACAAGGAAATTGTAAAAACTTGTATAGTGTATAGCCAGCTTTTGTTCACATGGGGTGTACTGAAGTGTATGCTCATGGAGGGCCATGTTTACCTGCACAAGGATACCCAAGTGTTTTGTGCATCCCTGTGCAAAAAGTCTCATTCATGTTAATTGGGAAGCAGTGGCTGCACAGGCACAGCTGTTGCTCCCAATCTGTCATTTGTGTGGGTGAAGTTGTGGGTGCAGGGCTCCAAACACAGACAGTTTGAGCTCAGGGGCATGCACCCAGACTCACACGGATGTCAAATTGGGAGCAGCGGCTCTGCCCATGAAATTGCTACATCCCAAATGACATTAATGGAACTGCCTGCAGTGGGATGCATGGAACACCTGTGCATCCCTGTATGGATAAACATGGCCTCTCAGGGGCATAGGCTGTACTATGCCCTGTGTCAACAAGGCCTTACTATGTTTTTTATTTTATTTTGTATTTATTTATTTCCAATTTTATTTTTAATATTTTGTACTGGGGGGGGGGGGTTGAAATGGCGGGGATGTATTGTGATTTGTTTTTGTTTTTTTCCTGAGAGTCCCCTGCAGCACCTAAAGCCAGTGGGAGGGTAAAGGAGGGAAGTTGCAGCTGATCAGTGTTGCGGGCAGACAGGATCAGTGTGGGGGTGTAGGGGGGATGTAGAGAAAATCTGTGCTATGGGGATTGGTGCAGATGCCGTATGGACCACCAAAAGAAAGCCCTATCTGTCTCAAAAAATAATACATTTTCATTTGGTACAGTGTTGCATGACAGTAGGTGTCATGCAAAGTGTGACAGAGCCTGGGCAGGAAAGTGGAGAAAGTGTCTGGTATTGAAGTGGTTAATCTGATAGTGCATTTAACACTACCCCCCCCCCCCCCGGGAATAGTGAATTGGCATTTTCTTCATTGCATGCAGTATTTGGTAAAAATATGTCAGATCACCTAAATACCGCATGCGATCTGCTTTAGTGAATGGAGCCCCATATCGCATGTAGCTCTGGAGATATGTATACCCATTAGATCATAAGACATACTGTAAGTCAAAGATAACTAAGGATCTCCATTAGCACATATAGATCCCAGGCAAAGTATATTCAGATTGTTTGCATATTCCAATATGTTCCATTCAATAAAGGAACAACACAGTTGAGTACTGTTTGCGAGGGGGGGAGGAAGCTTGCTTGCTTCCTCCCCCCCTTCGCTGCCACATTTGGCACCTTTCAGGGGGGGGGGGGTAGCGGATATTTGTCAAGTACCCACTTCTACTTCCAGGTAAGATTGCCACAAGGCTTCACTTTCTGTTTCCCTTAGTGAAGATGCTGACGCCTGCACCTGGAGCCAATGGACGGATCGGTTTGGGGAGCCGACATCGCAGGCTCCCTGGACAGGTAAGTGTCCTTATATTAAAAGTCAGCAGCTACGGTAGTTTTTCTTTCCCCAGGCTGGAACACCTCTTTAAAGTTATCTTTAACCACTTCCATGCCAGGCACTTTCCCCCCTTCCTGCCCAGGACAATTTTTAGCTTTCAGCGTTGTCGCTCTTTGAATGACAATTGCTCGGTCATGCAACACTGTACCCAAACTCAATTTTTATCATTTTCTTCCTACAAATAGAGCTTTCTTTTGATGGTATTTCATCACCTCTGCGGTTTTTAATTTTTGCGCTATAAACTACAAAAGACAATTTAAACAACTGATGGGCACTGATAGGCAAAACTGATGGGCGGCACTGACGGCACTGATAGGCGGCACTGATGGGCACTGATAGGTGGCACTGGATAGGCAGCACTGATGAGGAGCTACTGAGGCATTACTGATGCCGCCTACACACGAGCGGAAAGTCCGACAGAAAAAGTCAGACAGAAGCTTTTCATCGTCTATTCCGATAGTGTGTATGCCTCATGGGACTTTTTTTTTCAAAAATTCTGATGGACCTAGAAATGGAACATGTTCTAAATATTGCCAACAGAACCAATTCCTATCGGGAAACCTGCTCATCTGTATCCAAAAATGACGCATGCTCTGAAGCAAGTACGAGAGGGAAGCTATTGGCTACTGGCTATTGCACTTGCTTTTTCTAGTCCCATTGTACGCGTTGTACGTCACCGCATTCTGGACGGTCGGACTTTGGTGTGAGCGTGTGTAGGCAAGACCGCTTGAGCGGAATTCCGTCGGAGTTCCGTTGGAGAAACCTTTGGAGTTTATTCCAACGGCAAAAACGGTCGCGTGTACAGGGCATGAGTGGCACTTGTATATAAAAATAAATATAAAAATAAAAGAAAAAAGTTAAAAGAAAATTATAATTAAATATATTAGAAAAAAAGTGCCAAAAACACCCATAGCCCCACGCACCTGCGCACACAGTATTTTTGCCTTTAGTAAATCAAACTCCCTGTTTATACTCGGGCCTGTGCCAGGTAGGTGCCATAGTAGGAATGCACCCAGTCCAAGAGGGGAGCTGACAGGGTAAGGACAAGCCTGCACCAGAATAATTTCTATAACTATAAAAAAAATTATTAAGATCCCTTTCACACTGGGGCGCTTTGCAGGCGCTATAACGCTAAAAATAGCGCCTGCAAAGTGCCCTGAAAGAGCCACTGCTGTCTCTCCAATGTGAAAGCCCAGAGGGCTTTCACACTGAAGCTGTGCGCTGGCAGGACGCTAAAAAAAGTCCTGCAAGCAGCATCTTTGGAGCGGTGAAGGAGCGGTGTATACACCGCTCCTGCCCATTGAAATCAATGGCGCAGCACGGCTATACCGCTGGCATAGCGCTGCTGCACCAGCGCTTTGCGGTGGTTTTAATCCTTTCTCGGCCGCTAGCGGGGGGGTAAAAGCACCCCGCTAGCGGCCGAATAGCGCCGCAAAATTGATGGTAAAGCGCTGCTAAAAATAGCGGCGCTTTACCGCCGACGCACCCACCACCCCAGTATGAAAGGGGCCTTAATAGAAAAAAAATGAAATCTAACTAATAATAATAAACCAATATTGTACAAAAACAAACTAAATTTCAAATGGTCGTTCAACTCCTGAGAGTGCGAGGCTTTGAGGTCCAAAATCCATTTAGTTTATCTTTGTAGAACAAAATGGTCCCTGCTCAATGACCCAACATCCCCATTAAGCTCCATTTTTTTAAGAGGCTGCACATGGAGTGGATGGACACACAGAATGACAAGGAAATGCTTATGTGGGGTCATTAGATTTTCATCTACCCAGCGTGGGAGGCTTGGGGGGCACCCTCTACCCCTTCCTCTTTCTGCACTTTCTCTTTAGGATGCACATTAGGGGCAGTAAGCAGAACTTTCCCTCTCGTGCATCCAGCTGTTACTGGTGAAGCTGGTCAGGTAGACGCTTGCCTTACCCTTCCAGCTCTGGCAGCATTCCTGGGGTGGCCCATTCCTGGCACACGATTAGTATACACAGTATATTTTGAGGCATTTTTGATTATATCCAGACTACTGGCAGCCATCCTCTGTTACTCCAGTTGCACTGAAATGCTAACTGTGCTCTGAACGATTAAAGCTTGGAGATTGCCCTTTATTGGATAGAATGTATTGAAGTATGCAAATATAGCAAAGTTCTGGGGCCCCTGAGGCCTAATGGTGACCTCCAGAGTTAGGGACAGCCGACATCCTTCAGTGTAGAGTGGGTTACAAGGCATGGTTGGTGTAATGGAAGATGAAATGGTGGGCGCCAGAGACTTTTTGAATGCAAAGAGATTTATTGTCTCTTAAACAGAACTGTGGAAAAGAGGGTTAGTGCCTACAGCCAGATACCACTTCTGTATAGGTAGGACCGCTGTCTCCTATGTTAACAATCTTGTAGCAGTTACTAACGGTAAAGGTATTCAACTATCTGCAACATGAACAGTTCTTTTTACCCCACACTCACTGTGGGTCTTCACTCAACGAGCTCCCAGTCTCTCTCACTAGACTTAAGATCCACTAGCACTCAGTATCTTCCTCAAGTCTCACCCCCGCTTCACTGCTGGGTCCCTGGATTGGCACTCGCAGATACTCTTCAAGCTTCACCCCTGCTGAAACGTTAGGTCCCTGGCTTGGCACTCTACAAGCGTCACCTCTGCTGTCCCGCTGGGTACCTGACTTGGCACTTGCTGAAGTTTTCCCACTTCTTCACCGTACCCGGCTTGCGAGAAGTCTGCTCTGGTACTGTCCTCAGCTTACTCAAAGTGATCTCCGGTAGCAAGGTGGATGGTCCCTTAGTGGCGACAGCTTCGTCTCTACCTCCAACCACAACTGGTTTCCCCGGCTGGCGGAACCGTTACTTCTGGTTGGACTTCAAGCCCGCAGTCCCAACCCTACGCTGCTTTCCTGCTTCTGGATAGGCCCTCAGACAGCCTAGCAGCCAGATGTCCCTGGGATAAGCTTTAGGTTTCTAGCCTAGCAGGCCGTGGCAATGCAACACACGTCCATCCAGACAGCCGTCCAGGTGGCACAGATCCTCGATCACCTGACTCCACCCAAATAAATAGGTTCTCCCAGCAGGCCAAGGGACCCAAGAAAATCCCTGCCCATTGGCTGAGACACCCCATTCCTTCCTAATCTGTCCTTGCAATGCCCTTGTCTTATCAAATGTCACCAGATACCCGGCCATCTAGCCACAGAAGAGAGAAGTGCAGCACTTCCAGAATTAGGGCGAAATTAATTGACCTCCTAACAATTGGCCACAGCAACTAACACTTGTGAAAACATTTAGTAGCAGCCCTGCCTAAACTTCATGGTGCTACACAAAAATCTGAATATGCCTTCCAAGAGGATCTTCTTGTGGGCAATAATGTGCATAGTGATCTCTGACCAATATCTTATCATTTGAATATATCCCAGCAACTACATGCGATAAGATTTTTAATATGAGTGAATAATAATAGGAGGACTGTTTACATTGCATTAATAGAGTGAAAGTATGTTATGAGTCACTTTGCTACTAGGGGAATGTGGAAGGGTGTGGATTCCTTGATACTTATGTGTGCTTACCATGGTTTTAACATGTGTTTTGCTATACAATAAATGATTGCGTGGGAAAGGAGAAGCAGCTTTTTTTTCTGGTTTGATGTTGCGTACACAAACACAGTTTGTGTGGCTTGTTGAGTCTATTAATCAGCTTTGCTTTATGTACCAATTTAGTCTTTTTAGTTGGCCATAGATGGATCGAAATTTAGTCAGTTCAACAGGGAATAGCCAAATTTTGATCCATGTGTGTCAATGCATGTTTGATAAAAATCGATCGTTAGTTTGACTTTTGTCGAAAGCGCTTGTTGAAATTTTTTTTTTCTCGATCAGCCGGCTGCAGCTACTGATCAATGTATTCTGAAATTCCCGTTGTCAAAATACAATGTCTCAGCAGATAGGATTTCTCTATCCCCTTGAAATGGATTTCAAACCACATGTCCCTAAGTTATAAATAATCAATTAACAGTGCTGCGCTATAAATCAAAAACCATCAATAATGATAAAAGCGTAACTAAAAATGGTAATCAATAAACATATATTGCTGAAAGTTCATATATAGTATTTGTGACTGAAGTGAATTAAAAAAATCAATAAATTAATGGTGGCGATGGTTTGACAGCTGGCAGGGCTGGCTGTCAAAATACAATAGCGCTAGCAGAAAGGACGTCAAACTGCACTGTGTAGCGTGGATGGAGGAACTTTAGACTTTTTAAATTCAGCCTGCAAGACTAAACAGAAAAAAATCTATATGTGTATGGCCAGCATTACACCTCAAGCTACATACTGTATGTATGACTATGAGGCCGTAGGGACAGGAGTGTCTAGGCACCCTCACATGCCAGGAAGTGTACTGCTATTTTTCAGGGCGAATTTCAGGCAAAGGTTAATTTTTCACTGCTTAGGTACAATACAGTTTCAAAATAGACCTTATACCTTATAACATAGCAAATCTTCACTTTTTGAGTTTAGTACCACTTTAAGACCCCTTTAACACTGGGGCGGTTTTCAGGCGCTTTAGCGCTAGAAACAGCCTCTGCAAAGTGCCCGAAAATCACCTCCCATTCACTGCAGTGTGTCTTTTCACACTAGGGCGGTGTGCTTGCGGGACGTTACGAAAAGTTCTGCAAGCAGCATCTTTGGGGAGGGTTGGGAGCACTGTATTTAGCGCTCACAAAACGCCCTGCCCATTGCAATGAATGGGTGTCACTTCCAAAGCGCCTTAAAAGTGATTTGAAAGCGCTGCAAAATTGGAGTTTTTTTACCTTTTTAGGGTAAAAACCGCCCCGCTAGTGGCCAAAAAGCGGCGCTTTTTTTTTTTTATAAATCTTTTTTATTAAATTTCTTAATAAGCAAACAAAACACAACATGACATCATACACATTGAACTTAAAATATAATGAGAAGCACACAGGATTCATCTTTTGAAGTCTGTGTGGCATGATATATGCTCTATGCAGGGCTGGCCAAACCATGGGACCCAGTGGGACCATTGTCCCAGGCGGCACTTTAAGAGGGGCGGCAGCTGGCCAGAGTGTGCAGTGAAAAGTTGTCAGGAGTACCCACCGCCGCATGCCGCCGCACATCCTAATCACCGGGCTGTCTTCCAATATCTACCCACTGGGATGCTGTGAAAGGCATCCAAGAGTGTACAGCTCATGCTGAGCAGATCGTGGGGCTTGTAAGAGCCGCTGAGTGTGTGACACTGTCAGATAAGGTAACTGCATTGAGGGAGAGAGATCAGCTGTCAAAACTCAGCGGTGATGTCGGGAGTGGACGGGACTGAACAGCTATCAAACACCAGCCAATGGGATGGGGTCTGGGCGGGCCGCTACATATATGTGGCTCCATCCCTTTCTTAAACAGCCCGATGATTGGCTGGTGTTTGATAGCTGCTCAGTCCCGCTGCTCCGCCCACCCCCGACAGAATTGTGACAGCTGATCTCTCTCCCTCAATGCAGTTACATTAAATGACATGGTCACACACTGTGGGGCTCCAGCAAGCCTTATGATCTGCTCAATGTGAAACTCCCCCTCTCCCCTGTCAGTGCCAATCAGTGCCACCTATCAGTGCCACCTATCAATGCCACCCATCAGTGCCACCTAGCAGTGCTGTCCATCAGTGCCAATCAGTGCTGTCTATCAATGCCAATCAGTGCCACCTAGCAGTGCTGTCCATCAGTGCCAATCAGTGCTGTCTATCAGTGCCAATCAGTGCCACCTATCAGTGCCCATCACTGCTGCCTATCAATGCCAATCAGTGTCACCTATCAAGGCCTATCAGTGACGCCTATAAATGCCAATTAGTGCCACCTATCCATGCTGCCTATTAATGCCGATCAGTGCCACCTATCAGTGCCCATCAGTGCCACCTATCAGTGCAAATCAGTGCTGCCTATCAGTGTCCATCAGTGCTGCCTATCAATGCCAATCAGTGCCCATCAGTGCTGCCAATCATTGCTGCCTATCAGTGCCCATCAGTGCTGCCTATTAATGCCAATCAGTGCCACCTATCAGTGCTGCCAATCAGTACCAATCAGCAGCCTTGTGGGGTACAACTAAAATCCATTGATGTTTATTAACTCCACATGTCAATCTTTAGTATAATAGGTAAACACCACACTACTATTTACAATAAACTACTGGAGATAAAATAAAAAAGTGTTAGTAAAAGACTTGCTGCTAAGCACTTACGTGTTCTCACACCACAAAAAAAAAGTGCAACCCTAACTTACTAATCAATAACTTAACAATAATGGTGAAATCCTCTAATGTATGGAAATCTCAATAAACTTCAATATTACCACAATACCGGTCTCTGTGATACGCAACTTCACATCTAATTCAAACTGAGAACAAGACATAAGAAATGGAACTTAGCAGGGATGGTGGAAACTCCTCAAATAATTGCAATACAAATTAACTTCAAGTGCAACAACTTTTTAGTTGGGAGGTTCAACTGACAATTGCCCGGTCGTGTGATGCTGTACCCAAACAAAATTTACGTCCTTTTTTTCCTACAAAAAGAGCTTTCTTTTGGTGGTATTGGATCACCTCTTCGGTTTTTTTTTTTTGTACTATAAACAAAAAAAGGTTTGGATTTGAACATAATGGTTTGTGATATAATTTTCCATAAGGACAAGGTGCTGTTGCATGTAAATGAGATTTTCTGATAAATTTAATTTTAGATATAATTATCTTGATATAAAATAATGAATGTGGGGGCTTTTTGGTGGGCGTGATTTTTTTTTTGGGGGGGGGGCAGCATTTCATTCTTGGGCCCAGGCAGCACAATGTCTTGGGCCGGCCCTGCCTCTATGTGCGGCCGTAACCAACTGGGTGGCTAAAAAGTATTTATATAAATCCAGAAAGGCTAGTCCTCCCTGCTCACGAGGGGGCATCAGGGTGGTTAATTTATACCTGGGGCTCTTTGAAAAATTTGGTTTGATTTTGTAAAAAAAACATAGGAAGCCACTGGGGAGAGTGTCTAAATAGATACATACATTTTGGTATAATTTTCATTTTTAAAATATTAATACGTCCCAATAAAGACAATGGTAGAGACATGCATACTTTCAATTTCGATCCAATATCTCCCAGAATCGGGGTCAAATTCAGGGAAATAAATTCAGAAGCTTGGCAGGAAATTTACAACTCCTAAGTATTTGAAATTCTCCACCCACTGCAATGGAATATCATTTGAAGCCATACTACGGGCCTCCATATATATTGGAAACAGCAAGGACTTGCTCCAATTTACCTTAAGCCCTGTGACTGTTGAAAAAGGGTCCAATATCTTTAAAGCCCCTTGGAGAGGGGGTCCAGCATCATTTAAAAATAGTAAAAGGTCATCTGCGTACAAGGCTACCATCCAACCATCCAACCAATCAATCCTCCATCCCTTAATATTGGGGGAGGTTCGTAAAGCCTCTGCCACAGGCTCCATAGCAATAGCAAAAAGGAGAGAGGGCAGCCACGCTTTAGCGCTAACACCCGGTGCTGCCAGTGTGAAAGTAGCCTAAGTGCTCGCTCTCAGATAGTACTACAGCTATTGACAGCACAGACTATGTACAATTATCAGTTCACTAACTGTGTATGTACAATGCATTGTTTTTGTGTGGGTTACCCATGCTTTCCCATCAACTTCTATCAAATCAGGCATTTATGGTGTGTTTTCTGGGCAAGGACTACTCGCCCTGCACGTGGGGGTACCTCTTTTCGTTTACGCCCCCACCAATGCCGGGACCAGGTAGGGCCACATTCCTATGAAAATGAACATTAACCCTGGCTTAAAAGTGAGCTGTACATCTTGTGCAACTGTGTGACAGCATACAGATTCCTACTGTGAACACTTTGTATTGCATCACTACACAACTCATCTCCCAGAATGTAGCATTTAGAGGGGGACACCACTGAGCATGTACAGTTAGGGGATAAAGTTTTTGACCTCATACTGATTTTGTACATTTGCCCACTGACAAAGAAATGATCAGTCTATAATTTTAATGGTTTATTTATTTATTTATTTCAGGTACTTATATAGCGCTGTCAATATACACAGCGCTTTTACATATACATTGTACATTCACATCAGTCCCTACCCTCAGGGAGCTTACAATCTAAGGTCCCTAACTCACATTCATACATACTAGGGACAATTTAGACAGGATCCAATTAACCTACCAGCATGTCTTTGGA
Organism: Lithobates clamitans; assembly: GCA_037952925.1. NCBI lineage: Eukaryota > Metazoa > Chordata > Amphibia > Anura > Ranidae > Lithobates > Lithobates clamitans. Next base: position 12,289,679 of record JBBGZY010000251.1, on the reverse strand, counting down.
GTGTGGGAGGAAACCGGAGTACCCAGAGGAAACCCACACAGGCACAGGGAGAACATGCAAACTCCAAGCAGGTAGTGTCATGGTTGGGATTCGAACCAGTGACCCTTCTTACTGCTAGGCGAGAGTGCTAACCACTACACCACTGCGCCTGGTAGGTTTATTTTAACACTGAAAGACAGAATAACAATAAAAATATTTAAAAAAACGCATTTCGAAAAAGTTATACATTGATTTGCATTTTAATGAGTGGAATAAGTATTTGACCCCTATCAATAAGCAAGATTGACAAAACCATCACCAAGCAGCTTGGTGAGAGGGTGACAACAGTTGGTGCAATTATTCACAAATGGAAGAAACACAAAATAACTGTCAATCTCCCTCCGTCTGGGGCTTCATGCAAGATCTCACCTAGTGGAGTTTCAATGATCATGAGAACAGTGTGGAATCAGCCCAGAGCTACACAGGAGAATCTTGTCAATGGTCTCAAGGCAGCTGGGACCATAGTCACCAAGAAAACAATTGGTAACACACTACGCCATAAAGAACTGAAATCCTGCAGCACCTGCAAGGTCCCCCTGCTCAAGAAAGCACATGTTCAAGCCCATCTGAAGTTTGCTAATGAACATCTGAATGATTCAGAGGAGAACTGGGTGAAAGTGTTGTGGTCAGATGAGACCAAAATCGAGCTCTTTGGCATTAACTCAACTCGCCGTGTTTGGAGGAGGAGGAATGCTTGCCTAAGAACTCCATCCCCACTGTCAAACATGGAGGTGGAAACATTATGCTTTGGGGGTGTTTTTCTGCTAAGGGGACAGGACAACTTCACTGCATCAAAGGGACGATGGACGGGGCCATGTACCGTCAAATCTGGGGTGAGAACCTTCTTTCCTCAGCCAGGGCATAAAAATTGGGTCATGGATGGGTATTCCAGCCAAGGCAATACAGGAGTGGCTCAAGAAGAAGCACATTAAGGTCTTCGAGTGGCCTAGCCAGTCTGCAGACCTTAACCCAATAGAAAATATGTGGCGGGAGCTGAAGGTTTGAGTTACCAAACGTCAGCCATGAAACCTTAAAGCGTTTGTTAACCTAAAAAAAAAAATGATCCTTCTCCTTTAAAGCATGTTCTACAGCACAGTGCTTGTGCTGTGTAATTTGGCCCCCTGTATCATCTGAAATACCTGGCTGATCCTGCCCGGCTATACCCTCCCCTCTGTAAACTGACCACGGTATATCATGGCTGCTGAGCCCTGATACAATGGTCAGTTTACGTGCTTCCATCATTCGCAGCCCTGCTCTCTGCTCTTCTGTGTCTCCTGTGTCCTCCTCCCCCCTTCCTGCCTGTCAGCTCTCACTAGCGCAGCTCGAGGCCAGGGCCCGCCCCAGTCAGTAGTGGGACGGGTGGTGGGTCATGGACTGGGCGCATCGCAACCCCGGGAAAAGACCAGATAGGTCCCGGCACCAACTGCATCACGGGAATGGTAGATAGATAATATGAATGATCGAGGAGAATAAAGTGTAAATAAAGTGTAAATAAAGTGTAAATTGGTTTTATGCCTCACACAAAGTCCCGCTTCCATCCTCTTTTTTTTTTCTGTACCCAATGGGATGGAGGCATGTTGGTGCATTCACACAAAAACAAGTGGACAGGTCACAACCCCATTTTTGACATATAACTACCAGGGTGGCAGACACCTGTTCCCTGTGACCTGACAATCCACCTATCAAGTTCATACCTTCCAACCCCATTCACTTTCCATATTCCATACCTACCCATTTCCTATCCTATCTACTCTTCACACTGTCTTATCATTTATCCCTCATTTTTGTTTTGCTTTGTCGTTTTCCTCCCTTCCTTGGTATCTTTCATGCTATAGAGACCCATGGTCCCCCTCTCGCCTACTGACTTACTTCAGTGCAAGAGTTACACCAACATAGTTATTGATACCGTTAGTATATCTAATATTCCTTTGTTTCCTTTGCTTCTGTCGTTTCCCTTTTTAGCTAAATTAATACTGATTCAATTCAGGGCTAAAAATCTGTGTCGTTATTGTTCTCCCTTTAGTCAGGCAAATACTGATTTAATTCAGGGCTAAAGTTGTTGCTTTTTGTTTTTCGTTTTTGTTTTTCTTTGTTTATTGGGTTTAGTTGTTTTTCCTTTAGTCAGACAATATAAACTGATTCAATTCAGGGCTAAAGCTGTTCTTTGTTTTTGTTCTTATTCATCTTTTTACCTTCATAATTTGTCTTCTACTTTTTACCTCCTTATTTTCTGTTTTCCCTCTAGTCATACCATATACTTATTCAGGGCTATAGCTAATTACCTCCACACTCTCTTGCTTAATGATTTTATTCATTGCAAGATTTTGTGGCTATCATGTTACTTTCTCTGCCAACCATTGCTTCTAATCAGGGCAGAGATTACTAGCCTTCATAAGGCTTGTTTATTTTGTCTATTTTGCTTTTTCCTTTCACTTTCCTTTTTTCATTTCCATAGTATTTACACTTTATTCTCCTCGATCATTCATATTATCTATCTACCATTCCTGTGATGCAGTTGGTGCCGGGACCTATTTGGTCTTTTCCCGGGGTTGCGATGCGCCCAGTCCATGACCCGCCACCCGTCCCACTACTGACTGGGGCGGGCCCTGGCCTCGACGCATCGGCGTCATGACTCCCACGAGCTTTTGGTGATTTACCAACCAGGGCCTTGACGCTGCAGGGCTGGGAGGTGGCCGCAGGACGTTCCTAGCTGCCCACCCCCCCGTCGCGTCATTATGTCCGCCCATGACATTGGCGTGAGCACGCCCCTAGCCCTCGGCTTTATGACGACCGTCATTGGCCGGGCACCTCGAGCGCTCACCATGTCTCCTCGGGGCATGTCACCTGGCCCGGCAGTCTCACCACAGGTAATCTCCTTGCACACCTCCACACTTCTCCACTGACACCTGCAGTGGCTTCCCTCTTTGCACACCCACATCTCGGCTCACACACCTCTTCCTTTTGTGATGGGTCACTTCACATATTCATACTCATGCACACCTTGGGCCCCATTCCTTGTCTTTCCTTCTATATTCACTCCCCACCTCTCACCCAGTTCACTCACATTCACATCTTCTCTTTTCATTCCTAGTGTTTTTCCTATTCCCTGGGCCTCATCATCTGTCCCCGCTTGGTGGCCCGTGTAGGTGCTCCGGCCACCCTGTCGGTCGGGGCCGACGGTCTTTTGGGGCGTGCTCTCTGCCTCAACCCCGGGGGAGATTCAGTGGACCCGGACCAACATTGCACCATAATGTATGGGTTATCATTCACCCATGCATCATTTGTGAGTATATCAAAATAAATTTGCATCTTTATGCGTCCATTTTCCCCATACTTCTACTGACATATAGCTATTTTTTCAATGCAGCTACACTGCATCAGACTCTTGACGATTGGTTTCAAGCCAAGAAACGTGTAGAGGTAACATCTATTGATGCATACATCTATCTACTGTACTATGTACCATGTATTACACCACTTTACCATGTCCTGTACATGTATAACCATTATTCGAACCATGTCTGTAAACCTACTTATGTTAACATGTTTTATCGTAGCCTAAATGTGTTCCTTTTATTATGTATTTGGTTTTATGATCTTTTGGTATTAAACTGTATACCATTTTCTTGCAACATATTTTGTGGGTGTCATCACTCGATACAGGATCCACTTTAGACATCCTATCATAATATTTTTTGTAATGTGGACATATTCACCAACATGCCTCACACAAAGTCCCGCTTCCATCCTCTTTTTTTTTCTGTAGGCAAAAAATTTGTTTGAACACGTGAACACCGTTAAAGTCTACAAAAAGTACACGAACATGAATAATCAAAAGTGCTAATTTTAAAGGCTTATATGCAAGTTATTGTCATAAAAAGTGTTTGGGGACCTGGGTCCTGCCCCAGGGGACATGGATCAATGCAAAAAAAAGTTTTAAAAACGTCCGTTTTTTCGGGAGCAGTGATTTTAATAATGCTTAAAGTGAAACAATAAAAGTGTAATATCCCTTTAAATTTCATACCTGGGGGGTGTCTATAGTATGCCTGTAAAGGGGTGCATGTTTCCCGTGTTTAGAACAGTCTGACAGCAAAATGACATTTCAAAGAAAAAAAAGTAATTTAAAACTACTCGCGGCTATTAATGAATTGCCGGTCCGACAGTACACATAAACGTTCATTGATAAAAACGGCATGGGAATTCCCCACAGGGGATCCCCGAACCAAAATTTTTTTTAAAATGGCGTGGGGTCCCCCTCAAAATCTATACCAGACCCTTCAGGTCTGGTATGGATTTTAGGGGGAACCACGCGCCAAAATTTAAAAAAAAAATGGCGTGGGTCCCCCCAAAAACCCATACCAGACCCTTATCCCAGCACGCAACCTGGCAGGCCGCAGGACAAGAGGGGGGGACGAGAGTGCGCCCCCCTCCTGAACCGTACCAGGCCACATGCCCTCAACATTGGGAGGGTGCTTTGGGGTAGCCCCCCAAAACACCTTGTCCCAATGTTGATGGGGACAAGGGCCTCATCCCCACAACCCTTGTCCGGTGGTTGTGGGAGTCTGCGGGCAGGGGGGCTTATTGTAATCTGGAAGCCCCTTTTAACAAGGGGACCCCCAGATCCCGGCCCTCCCCCCTGTGTGAAATGGTAAGGGGGTACAAAAGTACCCCTACCATTTCACAAAAAAACTGTCGGCCTCCACTGTGCATGCGCTCGGCGCGCTGTGATCACCGAGTCACTGAGACTCGGCTGATCACCCATCTGAGTAAGGGGCCGGTCCCGGCTACTTACCATGTGATCAGCTGTCAGCCAATGACAGCTGATCACATGATGTAAACAAAAGAACGCTATCAGCGTGAGTAGAAAAAAAAGCCGATCACCGGCTCAGATGAGAGGGACAAAGGTCCCGAAGTAGACGAGGCACATCTGTCTCATCTTTGCCAGCTAACAGTGCCACCTAACAGTGCCCACAGTGCCACCTAACAGTGCCCAAAGTGCCACCTAACAGTGCCCACAAGTGCCAGCTATCAATGCCCACCAGTAGTGCCACATAGCAGTGCTGCCTATCAGTGTAACAGATCAGTGCCCATTATTGCCACCCATCAGTGCCCATCACTGCCACCCATCAGTGCCCATCACTGCCACCTATCAGTGCCCATCAGTGCCGCCTCATCAGCGTACATCAAAGTGGTTAAATAACGGACGGGGACTTGACGGGGACTTCCCTGTGGCATTCCCCGTGATGTCAGAAGGGGGTGGGGTTACGTAACGGGTGACCCCGCCCCCTCTGACGTTGCGGGGAATGCCACAGGGAAGTCCCCGTCAAGTCCCCGTGTGTCACCGGGTTGCCCCGCCTCCCCGTTATTTAAGAACCATCAGAAGAGGAGAAGCGCCACATAGCAGGAGCCTCCCTCCATGCCATCATGGATGCGGAGCGGCCCGAGGAGAAGAAGGAAAGAAGACGCCGACGCCACGGAGGAAGATGCCGGACGAGCACACCGGAGGAAGAACCAGAAGAACCAGAAGAAGAAGAAGATGGAGGAAGAAACCGAAGGAAGATAGAAGAAAGAAGATAGAAGAAAGAAGAAGCATTTAAATAAAGGAATTGTCAAAAACTGTCTCTTGTCATTTTTAACATTTTTGACAGTTTTTTGTGAAATGGTAGGGGTACTTTTGTACCCCCTTACCATTTCACACAGGGGGGAGGGCCGGGATCTGGGGGTCCCCTTGTTAAAGGAGGCTTCCAGATTCCGATAAGCCCCCTGCCCGCAGACCCCCATAACCACCGGGCAAGGGTTGTGGGGATGAGGCCCTTGTCCCCATCAACATGGGGACAAGGTGTTTTTGGGGGGCTACCCCAAAGCACCCTCCCAATGTTGAGGGCATGTGGGCTGGTATGGTTCGGGGGGGCGCTCTCTCGTCCCCCCCTCTTTTCCTGCGGCCTGCCAGGTTGCGTGCTCGGATAAGGGTCTGGTATGTATTTTTGGGGGGACGCCACGCTATTTTTTTTAAAAAAAATTGGCGCGGGGTTCCCCTTAAAATCCATACCAGCTGAAGGGTCTGGTATAGATTTTGAGAGGGACCCCACGCCATTTTTAAAAAAAAATTTGGCCAGGGTTCCCCTTAATATCTATACCAGATCTGAAGGGTCTGGTATGGAATTTAGGGGGACCCCCAAGTGTTTTTTTTTTTTAAATTTTGGTTCGGGGTTCCCCTGTGGGGAATTCTCATGCCGTTTTTATCAATGAACTTTTATGTGTATTGTCGGACTGGCAATTCATTATAGCCGCGAGTAGTTTTAAATGACTTTTTTTCCTTTGAAATGTAATTTTGCTGTCAGACTGTTCTAAACACAGGAAACATGAGCCCCTTTACAGGCATACTATAGACACCCCCAGGTACGAAATTTAAAGGGATATTACACTTTTATTGTTTCACTTTAAGCATTATTAAAATTACTGCTCCCGAAAAAACAGCCGTTTTTAAAACTTTTTTTGCATTGATCCTTGTCCCCTGGGACAGGACCCAGGTCCCCAAACACTTTTTATGAAAATACCATGCATATAAGCCTTTAAAATTAGTACTTTTGATTTCTCCCATAGACTTTTGAAGGGTGTTCCGTGGCTTTCGAATTTGCCGCGAACACCCCAAATTGTTCGCTGTTCGGCGAACTGGTGGACAGCCGATGTTCGAGTCGAACATGAGTTTGACTCGAACTCGAAGCTCATCCCTAGTGTTTACTAACAAGGGTTTTGCCACTAAATACTAAGTCATATTTTGCGAAGGGGTCAAATACTTATTTCACACATTAAAATGCAAATCAAGTTCTAACTTTTTTGAAATGCATTTTTCTGGATTTTTGTTGTTGTTATTCTGTCTCTTACTGTTAAAATAAACCTACCATTAAAATTATAGACTGATCATTTCTTTGTCAATGAGCAAACATACAAAATCAGCAGGGGATCAAATACTTTTTCTCCCCCACTGTATTGTACCCACTCCAGTCCAGCATTTCTCTGCTACCTCACTCCCAGTGACAGAATGGGGACCCATCATGCACTAAGTGCGGACCTCATGCATGCACCTAATTAACTCCTTCAGCTCTTCCGTACCTGCGGCTAGGTCCATGGGGTCTCCATACTGCTGGTTTAGTCCTGTTTGCATTTGGGGAACTGACCGCTAGGGAGGGAGCCAGCACACCGACCCCATCGCTACCGGAGGACCTGTCAACCATGCCTGGTACCACTGACCACTGTCTGGCTGCTAATACATTTCCACCACTTCATGGTTACTCGTAGCAACTACACACTTCCCACCAATTTCTCTGCTAAATTAACCCTTAATGATAGCCTTCCAGTTCTTCCTCTTCACCCCATATGTGCTTACAGATCCGGTTCCTTTAGATACGCCATGTACCTCCATGCACCCCTTTTGTAATAACGTCAGACCAAGCATGAAAGAGTTGATCAGACTTTACTCGACACATCGGCAATACAGTCCAACATAGCAAAACAGTGTCTTTCTAACTACTAGATCCAGGTTGCCCAGTGCATGCCTTCCACAAGGTAAGAGTCAATAATGTGGAAGAGTCCTGAGTCAGGCTGACTTCCCTAAAGTGCACTCCATGTGTTCCTGGTGGTTACATCTTAAAGCTTGGCCTCTCAACTCAGTCACATGCAGGCCACGGCAAAGAGCGCCTGGGCAGAGCCTTCCCCCGTTTATTTACAACACAGGGTAGAGAGCAAAACTTTATTTAACCCCCTTCCCTTCTGGGCAGCCAGGTCAATTGAACTTATTCAGATACAACACCTGTAAGCACCTGCTTAAAAGCGCACCAAAAGGTCTGCATACTGCATCTTTGGTGTGCTTTCAGAAAACATCCCAAAAATGCCCAATCTAATAGAAGTCTATAGGAAAGCATGGGTAACCCACACAAAGACTGTGTGTATACCTGTAGTGCGAAACCGTCTTAACATCACATATAAGCTTTACCTTGTTGTTGTTGGTTCAAGGGTCATTCAATATTTTTATAATCTTCAGCATTTATTAACGAAATACATGATAGTTATGCCATGAAGGTCCCGGTTTAGGCACTTATTGTTATAGAGTGACAATGCTCTGTCTCAATACCCCACTTGTTCTTCTGCTTTATCACCCCGTCACACAGGCTTCTTCTAGAGACTGTAAATGGCCATTTCAACACACGTTGCACAGAAATGATTCACTGTTGAAACATGCCCAGAAAAATAGCAATGTTCACAGCATGCATCCCATGTTCCCTCCACATCAGGGCATGTTGTTCATTCCTGCAGGTGGCAAAAATAGATAGCAAGTGTCTTAATTATCACAGACTGTCTACGGTTCTAGTGTTTAGTGTGTTAATATTAGGTGAAAATACCTCCAATAATGGATTCATAGACAGGGATAGGATATTTTCTATGATTGGGCTATACGGTAGTTGTGTAGCAATATGGACTACAATTGCAACAAACAGTTATTCCCTGCCCTATCTGTATATTATGTTATCCCTCTAGTGTCCAATATTGCTAAATTTACATCATATTTGAGCCTAACCAACGGGATTGTGGGATTGGTAGTTCCACCAGATGGCTATTCCCCTGCATGGCTATACTCTCGGACCACATATCCCAGGGATCTTTGCTACCATCAGGGAGACTGCTGGGAAGGGCTATAAAAGAAACCAGAAATCCGCCCCAGGGTTTCTTGCTTCTCAGGCCTCGTGTGTGAGGGATCTCCCTGTGCGGGGAGAGCGGGAGCGCAGCCTAGCACGCAGAGTACAACATTCCTGCCCGACTGAGAAGGGGCCCAGCGCTGCCTGCTGTTCATCAGACATCTGACCAGCACCAACTTGACCATACAGCAACTTGCACTACGTGTGATCATGTGATCATCACAGGTGGGTCCACAGCCAGGATGTTGATTCGGAAGTTGCTGTCTGGAAGATGCTTGATCGGCCTGGTCGTTGGTGAGAGGGCAGTTGCCCACCTTTGCAAGTCTTTCCTTGGTTGTTTACTGGGACACTGTGAACAGACAGCTTTACTTTGGGAACACTTTACTGCGCTTCTATTTGAACACTCATTTAGGCATCCTTAGCTACATTAAGCATAAGAGATATTACCAATCTGTTACTACACCTTATTGGATACAGTTAATGAGCTCCGACTGCCAGTGAAGACCATCAGATCTGCAACATTCTGGAACATTCTGTCATTGCTGCTTAAAGGGCCCTCATGCCATCCTTGTTTAACTTCATCTCTCATTAGGATAAAAGGTTAAACGGGCCGGCCTGGGTTTCTATGTTTAGAAGTATTGTCAGAATCTATGCTTAACGTGGCTTTGTTCAAGTGGTATTCCATTGTACATATGTATATATATATATATATATATATATATATATATATATATATATAGTATCCTGTTGTTGCCAACTGTCTTAACTGTTTTACTGGGGGAATCATTCTACTGAGCTTGTGATGTTAACTAAAGCAACTAAAGCTCAGTTGAACCATTACCCTTATTATGCAACTATATTTTATCTGAAGCATTCCAGTAAACGTTAACAGAATATAAACATATTGAGTGTTGTCTTATTACTCAAGGGTGTTGCAAGGATGTTTGAACCCAGAGTGTCAGGTGGGTTGGAATGTTCACAGGGTCATGGCGATGCAGATGAGCAGGTAAATCCAAGCAGTCCTCAAGGGGGCCGTGCTACAGTTGCTATGTGCAAATGTTCCTTACCATGAAGCTGAAATCCAGGCAGATATAAAAATTACAATTTAATGCAGCTCTGTATTCATTACTACATCATTCCTACCCCTTGAAATTTTCCATATTTTGTCATGTTATTGTTATTAGGGATTTTATGTGATAGACCAACACAAAGTGGCACATAGTTGTGAAGTAGAAGGAAAATGATAAATGGTGAAAAGTGTAGCGTGCATTTGTATTCAGTCCCCCTGAGTCAATACTTTCTGGAACCACCTTTCCCTGCAATTACAGCTGCAAGTCTTTTTAGGGAAGTCTCTACCTGCTTTGCACATCTATAGAGTGACATTTTTGCCCATTCTGCTTTGCAAAATCGCTCAAGCTTTGTCAGATTTGATGGAGAGCATCTGTAAACAGCAATTTTCAAGTCTTGCCACAGATTCTCAATTGGATTTAGGTCTGGACTTTGACTGGGCCATTCTAACACATGAATATGCTTTGATCTAAATCATTACATTGTAGCTTTGGCTGTATGTTTAGGGTTGTTGTCCTGCTGGAAGATGAACCTCCGCCCCAGTCTCAAGTCTTTTGCAGATTCTTAACCGGTTTTCTGCCCTGTATTTGGCTCCATCCATCTTCCCATCAACTCTGACCAGCTTCCCTGTCCCTGCTGAATAAAACCATTCCCACAACATGATGCTGCCATCACCATGTTTCATGGTGGGGATGGTGTGTTCAGGTTGATGTGCCGTGTTTGTTTTCCGCCACACATAGCGTTTTGCTTTTAGGCCAAAAAGTTTAATTTTGGTCTCATCTAACCAGAGCACCTTCTCCCACATGTTTGCTGTGTCCCCCACATAGCTTCTCGCAAACTGCAAATGGGACTTCTTATGGTTTTCTTTCAACATAGTTACATAGTAGGTAAGGTTGAATAAAGACAACAGTCCATCCAGTCCAACCTGCGTAGGTGTACGTGTGTCAGCGTCGAAAATCATTTTCCATATCCCTTTATGTTGTGTTCTTTAAGATGCATGTCCAAAAGTCTTAAAAATTTCCATACTCCCCACTGACACCACCACTTGTGGAAAAGAGTTCCACATTCTTAATGCCTTGACAGTGAAAAACCCCTGCACTGCTTAAGATTAAACCTCTTCTCCAATCTTATGGTGTGGCCCCGTGTTTTCTTAAACCCCCTGACATTGAATAGCTTTTTTCCTATGCTGGGGCCACCATTGAGGCATTTGTAAATCGCTATCAGATCCCCTCTCAAGTGTCTTTTCTCCAGTTAGAATAAATTTAGTGCTTGTAGTCGCTACTCATATTCGAGTTCCTCCATCCCCCCTAATAATTTAGTTGCCCTTCTTTGGACTCTCTCCAGCTCCAGCACATCCCTTCTGAGGACTGGTGACCAGAACTGGACAAAATACTCCAGATGTGGCCTAAACAGAGTTTTATAAAGTGGCAGGATTATAGTTTTATCTCTGGCGTATATCCCCTTTTTTATACATGCTAATATTCTGTCCGCTATGGTAGCTGCAGCTTGACATTGCATGCTATTGCTCAGTCTATCTTCCACTAGGACCCCCAGATCTTTCTCAATCCTTGATTCCCCCAGAGGTTCTCCCCCTAATGAGTAGCTTGCGTTCATGTTCTTAGCCCCCAAGTGCATTATTTTAAATTTCTCAACATTAAACCTCATTTGCCATGTAGTTGCCACCTACATTATTTTGTTCAGGTCTTTCTGTAAAATTTCTATATCCTGCTGTGACGTCATTGCCCTGCTTATTTTCTATTGTCCGCAAAAACTGAGATTGAGCTATTTATCCCATCATCTATATCATTTATGAATAAATTAAACAGAATTGGTCCCAAGACAGGACCTTGTGGTACCACACTTACCATTCCAGATCTGAGTACATACTAATTATCACTACCCTTTGGACACACCCCTGTAACCAGCTTTCTATCCAAGAACAAACCTTATGGTCCATGCCTGCAGACCTTAGCTTGTAGATTAAGTGTTTATGGGGAACTGTATCGAATGCTTTTGCAAAATCCAGATACACCACATCCACAGGCACCCCCCTGTCTAGATGGCAGCTCACTTCCTCATAGTATGTTAATAGATTGGTCTGGCAAGAACGACCCTTTGTAAACCCATGCTGATTACTACTAATGATACTGTATTCATCAGCAAATTATTGGATATAAGTCCCTTATCATCCCCTCCTACCTACTATTGATGTTAGGCTGTGTCATGAACAAGTGTGACCAGAACCGTGATATCTGCGACAGAGGACACCAAAATGTATATAAGTGAAAATATAATAATTTATTAAAGTAAGTGAATAATATAGTACAACCACTTCCAATATGACACTGTAATAACCAACCAATGGACAGAGACCCACAAATAACAGACAGATACAGTAAGTACAATAAATGGGAAATACCAGGATTATAAACAATAGCTAGGCCAGGGTCATACACAGCAGATCAGCAGATGGACAGGGGATATTCCAGAGACATAAACGTAAGCCAGGCCAAGGTCATACACAGGGAGATCAGCAGATGGGGTAAGGGACACAGGACAGGGAGAGGATGGATGGATCAGACTGCAGGCAGGGATGCAAGGTGATAGGTGGGACAGGATAGGGATCGGGACAGGGAGACAGGATCAGATACACGGGTCACAGGTTCAGGGCACAGGAACAGGTTCAGAATCAGGATCAGATCACAAGCTAGCAAGTCAGGGCGCAAGTAAGAAACCAAGGCAAACATGTGAATGCTTGCTGGGTATTTATAGGCCTGTGATTGGCCTCAAGTGACACCTGATTGTAGGAGGTACTGTCTGCTCCACACTGCCAGGATCCATCCGCTGGTGGACGCCAGTATTGCGGCCCAAAGATGACATAACATCATCAGGGAAAAGCTCTCCTGACAGTTCCAAACTGCCAGGAGACACCTGCTGGTGGACCTCAGTACTGCATGCCAAATGACAGATATTACCAGTGGATGGAACATTTCCTGACAGTACCCCCCCTCAAAGGAGCGGCCTCCGGACGCTCCAACTGGTTGTAATTGTCCATAGTCTATGGCATCAAGCAGAACAACAGATGGGGGGTACGTCAGGCTGGGCAACAGGCACTTCAGGCTGGGCATCAGGCACCTCAGGGCAGACAGCGGGCACATCAGGGCAGACAGCGTGCTCCGGGTCGTCGAGCTGGGCAGCAGGCTCCGGGTCGTCGAGCCGGGCAACAGGCTCCGGGTCGTCGAGCTGGCCAGAAGGCTCCGGGTCGTCGAGCTGGGCAGCAGGCTCTGGAACATTAGGCCGAACAGAGAGCACTGTAAGGGCAGGCTGGATCACAGGCACCGGCTCAGCAAGCTGGGTAACTGGCCCCGGGCCAGTGGGCTGGGTAACGGGCCCCGGCTCAGCGAGTTGGACACTTGGCACTGGTCCGGCAAGCTGAATAACGGGTACTGGCTTAACAGGCCGAGTGACGAACTCCGGTTCAGCAGACTGGGTAACGGGCACCGGTTCAGCAGACTGGGTAACGGGCACCGGTTCAGCAGACTGGGTAACGGGCACCAGTTCAGCAGACTGAGACACGGCACAGCGGTTCAGCAGACTGAGACACAGGCAGACTGAGACACAGGCACCGAAACTTCAGGCTGAGACACAGGCACCGAAACTTCAGGCTGAGACACGGGCACCGAAACTTCAGGCTGAGACACGGGCACCGAAACTTCAGGCTGAGATACTAATTTCAAGACATCAGGCTGGAAGGCAGGCAATGAGACACCAGGCTGGAAAGCAAGCACCGAGACATCAGGCTGGAAGGTGGGCACATTAGACTGGGAAGCGGGCACATCAGGCTGGAAAGCGGGCACATCAGACTGGGAAGCGAGTACCGAGATATCAGACCGGGCAGCAGGTACTGGAACTTCAGAATGGGCAGCAGATACAGACGCTGACACATAAGGCAGAACAGCAGGTGCTGGCACAACAGGCTGCACAACGAGTGCATCGGACTGGGCAGTAGTCACTGGAGCGTCAGACTGGAACATGGACACTGGGAAGTCAGGCTGAGCAGCAGGCACTGGCACCTCAAACTGGACAGCGGGCACAGGCATTGGTACAACAGGCTGAGTAGCAGACACTGGCACATCAGGCTGGGCAGCAGACAGGAGCACATCAGGCTGGGCAGCGGACGGTGGCACATCAGGCTGGGCAGCGGACGGTGGCACATCAGGCTGGGCAGCAGACGGTGGCACATCAGGCTGGGCAGCAGACGGTGGCACATCAGGCTGGGCAGCAGACGGGAACACATTAGGCTGGGCAGCAGACGGGAACACATCAGGCTGGGCAGCGGATGGGAACACATCGGGCTGGGCAGCAGACAGGAACACATCAGGCTGGGCAGCAGACAGGAACACATCAGGCTGGGCAGCGGACAGGAACACATCAGGCTGGGCAGTGGACAGTGGCACATCAGGCTGGGCAGCAGATGGGAACACATCAGGCGGGGCAGCAGACGGGAACACAGGCTGGGCAGCGGACGGGAACACATCGGGCTGGGCAGGGGACAGGAACACATCAGGCTGAGACACTGGCTGGATAGCAGTTAGAGATTTGGCAGAATCAGATGGGTTATCAGGTTCAGCTAGCATGCAAGCAGACTGGAGCAGGTTGGTTGGTGTGGAGGCAGGTTGGGTTACTGGAAGGATCGTGTGGGTTGGAAAGAACTTCCGTTTCTTCTTTGTCTTAACTGCTGGAGATCTGTAGGTGACTGCAGGACTGTAGGTAGAAGGTGAGGCGTACTGAAGAGAAGGGCTGGGATATGGCAAGGAAGAGGGAACAGTGGCCAGAGGAAGTTCTTGTGGGGAAGTTGTAGGTAGCAGAGAAGAGGCAGGCAGGTTAAAGGCAGGATAAGTGCAGTGGGTAAAGACAGGGTATTGATATTTGGTGGGAAGCAGGGTATATTGGGCTGAAACGGAAGTTGCCATGGGTGAAGGGGAAAAAAAATCTTGGGCAGGCCAGTGTCTAATAGCAGGTCCGGGTTGTGAAGAGCTGACCGAGGCTGGAAATAATAAGTCTGACCATGCCTGTAGTACAGGTTGAACAAACGTGGGTTCACATACTGCCTGTCTAACCAGGGACTGCACCGAATCTATACAATCCACTAGCACCCGTTTAGGACAAGCTGAATACTGCTCCAGAAAGTATACAGCATTATCCTCCAACAGCCATACCAGAGACTCCACCTGATCACTACTGAAGGGGGGAGAAAAATCGTCACTTCCTTTAGGACTGCTAGACAAGGCGAGCTCAGCACACACCTGTATCATGGGCTGAACGTTTTTAAACAGTAATCTACCCTGATCAACCAGAGAATGGGCCAGACAGATACACTCCAGGAGCTGATTCCTGGCCCACTCTTTTAATACCAGACGACAGTAATTGTTATCCTCCAACACCAGTGAGGCAAGAAGAACAACTGTTTCTGATTGCATTTTAGTAGCAGTAACAGCACTACAGTGGTTCCTCTGCGCAGTCACTTCTGGTCAGAGATGGCCTTGGTTTACTGTCTTGAACAGGTGTGACCAGAACCGTGTGATCTGCGACAGGGGACAACAAAATGTATATAAGTGAAAATATAATAATTTATTAAAGTAAGTGAATAATATAGTAAAACCACCTCCAATATGACACTGTAATAACCAACCAACGGACAGAGACCCACAAATAACAACAGACAGATACAGTAAGTACAATAAATGGGAAATACCAGGATCATAAACAATAGCTAGGCCAGGGTCATACACAGCAGATGGACAGGGGATGTTTTAGAGACTTAAACGTAAGCCAGGCCAAGGTCATACACAGGGAGATCAGCAGATTGGGTAAGGGACACAGGACAGGGAGAGGATGGATGGATCAGACTGCAGGCAGGGATGCAAGGTAACAGGTGGGACAGGATAGGGATCGGGACAGGGAGGCAGGATCAGATACACGGGTCACAGGTTCAGGGCACAGGAACAGGTTCAGAATCAGAATCAGGATCAGATCACAAGCTAGCAAGTCAGGGCGCAAGGAAGAAACCAAGGCAAACCTGTGAATGCTTGCTGGGTATTTATAGGCCTGTGATTGGCCTCAAGTGACACCTGATTGTAGGAGATACTGTCTGCTCCACACTGCCAGGATCCATCCGCTGGTGGACGCCAGTATTGCGGCCCAAAGATGACATAACATCATCAGGGAAAAGCTCTCCTGACAGTTCCAAACTGCCAGGAGACACCTGCTGGTGGACCTCAGTACTGCATGCCAAATTACAGATATTACCAGTGGATGGAACATTTCCTGACAGGCTGACCGGCCGGTAGCTCCCCGGAATGTTTCTATGCCCTTTTTTGAATATTGGTACAACACTGGCTTTTCTATAATCAGCTAGTACACTTCCTGTCAGTGTGCTGTCTGTAAAGATTAGTCAACAATGGCTTTCTTGTTGCCACTCTTCCGGAAAGGCCAAATTTGTGGATTGCATGACTATTAATTGTCCTGTGGACAAATTCTCCCATCTGAGCTGCGGATCTCTGCAGCTCCTCCAGAGTTACCATGGGCCTCTTGGCTGCTTCTGTGATTAATGCTCTCCTTGCTCAGCCTGTCAGTTTAGGGGGATGGCCATGTTTTGGTAGGTTTGCAGTTGTGCCATTCTCTTTCCATTTTCGGATGATGGATTGAACAGTGCTATGTGAGATGTTCAAAGTTTGGGATATTTTTTATAACCTAACCCTGCTTTAAACTTCTCCACAACAATTTCCCTGACCTGTCTGGTGTGTTCCTTGGCCTTCATGATGCTGTTTGTTCACTAAGGTTCTCTAACAAACCTCTGAGGGCTTCACAGAACAGCTGTATTTATACTGAGATTAAATTACACACAGGTGGATTCTATTTACTAATTAGGTGAGTTCTGAAGGCAATTGGTTCCACTTGACTTTAGTTAGGGGTATCAGAGTAAAGGGGGTTGAATACAAATGCACACCACACTTTTCAGATATTTATTTGGAAAACATTTTGAAAAACATTTATAATTTTCATTCAACTTCACAGTTATGTACCACTTTGTGTTGGTCTATCACATAAAATCCCCAAAAAATACAGTTATGTTTATAGTTGTAACATTACAAAATGTGGAAAGTTTCAAGGGGTATGAATACTTTTTCAAGGCACTGTATACCCAGTGTAGTGAGCAGCCTCAGGTGATACACAGAGAATAAATAAATCCTCCTACATAAGTCGTACCTGTTTATCTCTAGATTCTCTTATCTATATCGATTCAGAATTTAAAAAGGCATGTCTGAGCTGTCAGAAAACAGGGGCAGAGAGATGAAGTTACACTCTGCAGGACAGTGAGGAGAGCTCTGAGAGCTGATTGGAAGGAAGGGACAAACCACAACAGAGCTGGGGCTGTCCAGCAGCTAGAGCTCCCTCCCTGTCACTTTTTTTTTTTTTTTTGGTGCCAAGAAAACTTGTCAGAAGTGATTAATGCTGATAGCAGAGGAATGAGGCAGCAGCTGAAATGACACTCACTGCTCCTATTTGAGACAAGTACACACTATAGAGGGATATTCTCTGTTCATATTTCATGTCTGAGGTTTACAACCATTTTAAATGTATTTTTCAAATGCAAGCAGTGTAAGTACCTGAATTTGACTTGGTGTCAGGCTCTTGCATTCTACTGTACAGCAGAGCTCAGAGAGGAAGAGCCAATCATATGTGCTGCAGTGGAAGGAGCCATGATGTTAGGAGAAGAGAGTAGAGTGACAATGAATTTAGCTATTTAGCATGCTGCTTCTCTTTTCACTGTCCAGCTACAGGGTGGGAAGGAGACCTGTAAATGAACGTTAAACTGCAACAAAGCAACTGCGGGTGTTTAAAAATTGGGACTAAATGGCAGTGATGGCCCGTCCATACGGGGCGCAGGGACGCCGTCCTGATAATCCATGCACCCGGCCCCTAATTCACATGCAGAGCGCTAGACGCATGGATTCCAATGGTATTTTTATTTAAGCACATGATTAGAGCCTGAGGCTCTAATTGGCTTAAAAAAAGGGTGGGGTGGGGGCCCACTTGTGTGACAATAGCAAATTATTATTCGCTTTTGTCTTCCTGATTCTCCTCCCGGCCAATCAGGAAGTGGGTCCTGAGACCCAATTCGCCAAGAGGAGAAGCGCTGGTATTGCAGGAGAAGAGGTAGAGGAGTAGGAGACGCAGGGGAAGCCGCCATGAAGCCGAGAAGGAGATGCCAAGTGAAGCCGTCGCCTGCTGCCTGGAAGAAGCGCTGCCTGCGACCTAGATGGGGTAAGTGCGGAGCTGGTGACCAACCGAAAGTCGGGGTACGGGTGATCCATCCAACTGACCGGGGGGGTCGGCGGTTGGTTTGTTTGCCTCCCCCACTTCGAAAAATATAGCACTAGCCGCCACTGCTGAATGGACATGTGCCTTTTTACCACTTGCAGACCAGCCGCAGTCATTATATGGTGGCAGGTCGGGTCGTTGCTGCGAATCACATACTGGTACGTCAGCTCCTTTAGGAGCCATAGCAGGTGCGCACTTGCACCCGATGCACGGCGGGGAACCCAATGCGCGTGGCCGGCAGGCCACCCGCGATCGCGGGCACGAGAGCCAGAACGGGGATCTGTGTATGTAAACACACAAATCCATGTTGTGACCGGAGAGGAAAGATAGATCTGCTGTTCCTAGTAATTAGGAACAGCGATCTGTCTCCTCCTCCAGTCAGTTTTATCCCCCCACAGTTAGAAGCACACATGAGGGAACACATTTAACCCCTTAATCGCCCCTTATTGTTAACCCCTTCCCTGCCAGTGACATTTACACAGTAATCAGTGCATTTTTATAGCACTAATCGCTGTATAAATGTCAATGGTCCCAAAAAAGTTTCAAAAGTGTCCAATCTGTCCGCCGCAATGTCGCAGTCCAGCTAAATATCGCAGATCGCCGCCATTACTAGTAAAAAAAGTAATAATAATAAATGATTGCCATAAATCTATCCCCTATTTTGTATACGCTATAACTTTTGCGCAAACCAATCAATATATACTTATTGGTATTTTTTTTTTAACCAAAAATATGTAGAAGAATACATATTGGCCTAAACTGATGAAGATTTTTTTTTTTTTGTTTTGTATATTTATTATAGCATTTCTTTTTATTTTTATAATTGTCACTCTTTTTTTGTTTATAGCGCAAAAAATATAAACGCAGAGGTGATCAAACACCACCAAAAGAAAGCTCTATTGGTGGGGAAAAAAAGGCGTCAATTCTGTTTGGGTACAGTGTCGCACGACCGCGTAATTGTCAGTTAAAGCAATGCAGTGTGGTATCACAAAAAATGGCCTGGTCATTAAGGGGAAAAATCTTCCGGGGCTGAAGTGGTTAAATAAGCATTGTTAACTTCTAGAGTACCTTTCAAAGGTCTGTCCATCCGTAACTGAACCTGAATGTTATGCTTCAATTACCCAAGGACTCAAGGTCTTCTACACTAGATTTAGCTGCAAGATCTTCATAATGAAGTCTCTAAGATATATAAGAAAGGTAATTCTACCAGTTGCCCTCATTCCATTTCCAAGATGATGAAGGGGATCATAGCCGTGTACTCCAATTCCTCTGCTTACATTTGTGTAAGTGGGTTCCTCTTCCTTGCAAAAATGGATTCCTCTTTCAGATATAAAGCAAATGTAAAGATCCAATCCAACAATATCCACTCATCACAAATTAAATTGATTTCAAACATACCCTTTGAATTTATTTCTAAAAGCAGTTTTTATTAGTGTTGCTTTGAAATATGGAAATAATGCATACAGTATCTCACAAAAGTGAGTACACCCCTCATATTTTTGTAAATATTTTCTTATATCTTTTCATGTGACAATATTGAAGAAATTAAATTTTGCTACAATGTAAAGTAGTGAGTGTACAGCTTGTATAACAGTGTAAATTTGCTGTCCTCTCAAAATAACTCAACACACAGCCATTAATGTCTAAACCGCTGGCAACAAAAGTGAGTACAACCCTAAGTGAAAATGTCCAAATTGGGCCCAAAGTGTCAAGATTTTGTGTGGCCACCATTATTTTCTAGCACTACCCTAACCCTCTTGGGCATGGAGTTCACAAGAGCTTCACAGGTTGCCACTGGCATCCTCTTTCACTCCTTCATGATGACATCACGGAGCTGGTGGATGTTAGAGACCTTGCGCTCCTCCACCTTCTATTTGAGGATGCCTCACAGATGCTCAATAGGGTTTAGGTCTGGAGACATGCTTAGCCAGTCCATCACCTTTACCCTCCGCTTCTTTAGCAAAGCAGTGGTCATCTTGGAGGTGTGTTTGGGGTCGTTATCATGTTAGAATACTGCCCTGTGGCCCAGATTCCGAAGGGAGGGGATCATGCTCTGCTTCAGTATGTCACAGTACATGTTGCCATTCATGGTTCCCTCAATGAACTGTAGCTCCCCCGTGCCAGCAGTACTCATGCAGGCGCAGACCATGACACTCCAACCACCATGCTTGTCTGTAGGCAAGACACACTTGTCTTTGTACTCCTCACCTGGTTGCCCCAACACACG
This sequence comes from Lithobates clamitans, assembly GCA_037952925.1. Lineage (NCBI taxonomy): Eukaryota > Metazoa > Chordata > Amphibia > Anura > Ranidae > Lithobates > Lithobates clamitans. Next base: position 12,269,267 of record JBBGZY010000251.1, on the reverse strand, counting down.
CTTGACACACACTGAACCAAATAAATTTATCTTGGTCTCAGACCACAGGACATGGTTCCAGTAATCCATGTCCTTAGTCTGCTTTTCTTCAGCAAACTGTTTGCAGGCTTTTTTGTGCATCATCTTTAGAAGAGGCTTCCTTCTGGGACGACAGCAATGCAGACAAATTTGATGCAGTGTGCAGCGTATGGTCTGAGCACTGACAGGCTGACCCCCCCACCCCTTCAACCTCTGCAGCAATGCTGGCAGCACTCATAGGTTTATTTCCCAAAGACAACCTCTGAATATGACGCTGAGCACGTGCACTCAACTTCTTTGGTCGACCATGGCGAGGCCTGTTCCGAGTTAAACCTGTCCTGTTAAACTGCTGTATGGTCTTGGCCACCATGCTGCAGCTCAGCTTTAGGATCTTGGCAATATTCTTATGGCCTAGGCCATCTTTATGTAGAGCAACAATAAATTTTTTCTAATCCTCAAAGAGTTCTTTGCCATGAGGTGCGATGTTGAACTTCCAGTGACCAGTATGAGAGAGTCAGAGCGATAACACCAAATGTAACACACCTGCTCCCCATTCACACCTGAGACCTTGTAACACTAACGAGTCACATGACACCGGGGAGGAAAAATGGTTAATTGGGCCTAATTCGGACATTTTCACTTTAGGGGTATATTCACTTTTGTTGCCAGAGGTTTAGACAATAATGGCTGTGTGTTGACAGCAAATTTACACTGTTATACAAGCTGTACACTAACTACTTTACATTGTAGAAAAGTGTAATTTTGTCAGTGGTGTCACATGAAAAGATAGTAAAAAATATTTACAAAAATGTGAGGGGTGTACTCACTTTTGTGAGATATTGTATATGCAGAGGCCCTGAAGAATAAAAAGGTTTTTGTTGCAATTTATTATGTAGAACAATATTTATGCAACAGTTTATCAAACGCAAGTTTTCAGAAAAAATACACTTTAATGAATGTTAGTGCACGCGAGCACAGTATAATACCAAATTTTTGGATAAAATATAGAAGATGATGTTACGCCAAGTAAATAGATACCTAACATGTCATGTTTTAAAATTGCAAACGTCCTTTGAACGGCAACAAACTATGGTACCTTAAAATCTCCATAGGCGATGTTTTAAAAACTGGTTAACAGTTTAAGGTTACTAAGAAGGTCTGATGCTAGGAATACTGTATTGTTCTCACTTTGAGGTTTGTGACAATAGCTCACATATGTGGTGCGATTGCTGTTTACATATGCGTGCAAGACCTACATACACTTTCACATTTGTACGTAAGCATGGAGGGAGCTTTACATTTTTTTTTTATTGTATTTATTTAGTTTATTTAAATGTATTTTTCTACACTGTACCTTTAATTTTGTTTTGATCAACTGTATTGCTATCACAAGGGATGAACAACATTCCTTGTGATAGCATGGGCCATGGCAGGTCCTCTTTTTGGAGAGATCTGGAATCTTTTAGAACCCATATCTCTCTTCTGCCTTCCAAAGCATCTGACCAAACTGAGATTGGGCTCTTCCCCATTTACAGTCTTCTCTGGACCCTCCCCTCCAACAGGCCTAAGGTCAGCGATCCTCACTCTTTACACATATTGGACTCTATGATATTCTCCTGTGGATTACTTTCTTCCCATCTACCTTTCTCCAGCATCCTGGACACTCCACAGTTCACACCTGTATACGATAACCAGTTGGCTTTCGGATAGTGGTGTAGGAGAGGACTTCGATATGTATTCAAACTCCTTGCCTTGGACTGGGTAAAGTCCTTTCAATACCTGCAAGAGCATTGGTAACTACCATCTAATGAGTTCTTCCGCTACATTCAAATCAACTATTATATCCATAGTTTGCTCTGATGTTACAGGTGTTTAGAAGGGGCCTTCTAAACACCTGACTCCATTTGAGAATTGCTGTCGTAAAGACCCCAACTTGAGAGGCCTGGTCTCAGACCTATACGCTTCTCTGATCAACACGATGAGTTCTGGTCTACCTCCTTACACGGCGAAATGGGCGGCTGACCTAAACAAAAACCCCAACTATGCCACATGGGCCAAAACTTGGCTTGCCTCCTCCAAATGCTCCCGAAACATTTTTTCGAAGGAAAACACCTACAAACTGCTCTTCCGGTGACATATGACCCCTGACTGTGTGTCCAAGTTCATCCCAATGGTGTCCTCCATGTGCTTTTGAGGCTGCAGAGAGTGAGGCACTCTATTTCACATTTGGTGGTCCTGTCCCAAGGCCATTCGGTTTTGGACATGGGTCTATACCATGATTAGATTAGTCCTTCACATCACTTTAGCCCGCAACTCCTGGGAAGCTCTTTTGCTAGAACCAATTACACCACTAACTGCAAATTGGAGAAAGCTTCTGGGATTTGTGTTTCTGCTGCTCGACAAACCCTGGCTAGAACATGGAAACAACGGTTCCTCAATTTCACAGAAGAGAGACACAGGCTCATGGGCACAATGGTGCATGAAAAGCTCACCTCTATTGAGGACACCCATACTAATTTTCTTAAGGTTTGTGATCCCTGGATTGTATACAACTACCAAGTGAACATAGACAGGACTTTACTTTCAGTTTGACCGTACCTGCAAACGCAAATTATTGTGACCTAGCTGGACCAAGTGGGAGAGCCCCCCCCTCCCTTCTTTTTTTCTCCCAGGCAATTCTTTCCTGCTCTTCCTCCTATATGATATTCTCTCACTCCACTCTTCCCCAGTTTTTCTTCTCTTTCTTTCCTCTGCCTACCAAAGCTTCCCCAAACATTTGCGAGTTTTCTCCCCTCCCCCTTTTTTTCCCCTTCTCCCTCTTTACAACACATTTTAAGGTGTTGGCTATCAATGGCAAATGGCATTCTTTATTGATTATTGCACTGCATTGTTCTCTGGTTCCTACCTTCCTGTGCATACCAAGGCAACAATTTCAACTCCTCTCTAATACATACTGAGACACTGTAGTACCTGATGAGATGAGTCTTTCTGAGCCACAATTTTTGTATTATCCAAATGTGCCTTTATTTTTTTTTATTTCTCCTTATTGTAAAAATCAATAAAACTCTGTAAAACAAACCGAGATCAGTTTGATCAGATGAAGCCGATAACGACTTGTGAACCAACAAAGTGGAGGTGACGAAATCCTCGTTGCTTCCAGTTTCTGACATCACAGAGACTGGGAGGAACTATGACAGGTCACATCGGTACTGGGCTCCCCAGTGGAATGGAAGAGCCTAATAAAGGCAGTAGTGTGTGCAGGAGGGGGTAACCCCATATAAGTTATTAAGAGGCTGTATAGGTCAATAATAGGTCCTATATATACAGTACGCACAGCGAATTGAGGTGGATAGGGCAGCTATACATATAATTTAGGAGATCTACTTTAGATGATTTATTTCAAGAGATTTACAACAAAAAAGCAGAAGATTCAAAGGACCACTTGACCTTTTTTATCTATCACTCTTCCAGGTTTCTTTCAGGTCTCCTGAATGAGCCTTGTTTTCCTTCAATGGTCTGATATTATTCGCCAGCATTTTCTACCTGGGTTCTTCATTGTCCTGGGCTGTGGCCATTTTCATTGCCTGACACAGAATGACATCACTTCTGTTCATGGGCAAGAGTTCAGTCATCAGGATATTTGCCGGGATGTAAAATGAGCTGTGTTTGCGCAGCTCAGTGTACATTCTAAAGTAGACTGAGCAGGCAGATCGGTTTATTTTACTGCAGAAGAAACATTGCATGTCTCCTCTGCAGTAAAGAGCCTGTCTGCTCACAGCCTTTAATGGATAAGTTCCACTTTCATAACATGTTACATGTTCTTCCCATATTCAGGGTGTAACATGTAACATGTTCCGAAAGGACTGAACCCCTCTCCCCTGCTCTGACAACTAGCGGAGATCTTCACCCCCACTAGCTGTCACATAGTTACATAGGTGAGGTTGAAAAAAGACACACGTTCATCAAGTCCAACCCATGTGTGTGATTATATGTCAGTATTACATTGTATATCCCTGTATGTTGCGGTCATTTAGGTGCTTATCTAATAGTTTCTTGAAACTATCGATGCTCCCCACTGAGACCACTGCCTGTGGAAGGGAATTCCACATCCTTGCCGCTCTTACAGTAAAGAACCCTCTACGTAGTTTAAGGTAAACCTCTTTTCTTCTAATTTTAATGAGTGGCCACGAGTCTTGTTAAACTCCCTTCTGCGAATAAGTTTTATCCCTATTGTGGGATCATCAGTATGGTATTTGTATATCGAAATCATATCCCCTCTCAAGCGTCTCTTCTCCAGAGAGAATAAGTTTAGTGCTCACAACCTTTCCTCGTAACCAATATCCTCCAGACCCTTTATTAGCCTTGTTGCCCTTCTTTGTACTCGCTCCATTTCCAGTAATCCTTCCTGAGGACTTGTGCCCAGAACTGGACAGCATACTCTAGGTGCAGCCAGACCAGAGTCCTTTAGAGTGGGAGAATAATTGTTTTATCTCTGGAGTTGATCCCCTTTTTAATGCATGCCAATATTCTGTTTGCTTTGTTAGCAGCAGCTTGGCATTGCATGCCATTGCTGAGCCTATCATCTACTAGGACCCCCAGGTCCTTTTCCATCCTAGATTGCCCCAGAGGTTCTCTCCCCAGTGTATAGATTGCATTCATATTTTTGCCACCCAAGTGCATTATTTGACATTTTCTACATTAAACCTTATTTGCCATGTAGTTGCGCACCGCATTAATTTGTTCAGATCTTTTTGCAAGGTTTCCACATCCTGCGGAGAAGTTATTGCCTTGCTTAGCTTAGTATCGTCCGCAAATACATAGATGAAACTGTTTACCCCATCCTCCAGGTCGTTTATGAACAAATTAAATAGGATTGGTCCCAGCAGAGAACCCTGGGGGACCCCACTACCCACCCCTGACCATTCCGAGTACTCCCCATTTATCTCCACCCTCTGAACTCGCCCTTGTAGCCAGTTTTCAATCCATGTACTCATGAATCCATGCTGATTACTGCTAATGATACCGTTGTAATTACGAAAATCTTGTATATAATCCCCTCCAAGAGTTTACATGCTATTGATGTTAGGGTAACTGGTCTGTAATTCCCAGGGATGTATTTTGGGCCCTTTTTAAATATTGGTGCTACATTGGCTTTTCTCCAATCAGCTGGTAACATTCCAGTCAGTAGACTGTCAGTAAAAATTAGGAACAATGGTCTGGCAATTACTTGACTGAGTTCCCTAAGTACCCTTGGGTGCAAGCCATCTGGTCCCGGTGATTTATTAATGTTAAGTTTCCTAAGTCTAATTTTAATTCTGTCCTCTGTTAACCATGGAGGTGCTTCCTGTGATGTGTCATGAGGATAAACACTGCAATTTTGGTTAATGAAGCCCTCCGATTCCCTCGTGAAGACTGAGGAGAAGAATAAATTCAATACCTTCTCCATCTCCCCATCCTTTGTAACCATGTCCTTCCTCATTCTTTATGGGGCCAATATGGTCTGTCCTCCCTTTTTTACTGTTTACATACTTAAAGAATTTCTTGGGATTTTTTTGCTCTCCTCCGCTATGTGTCTTTCATGTTCTATCTTAGCCGTCCTTATTGCACCCTTACATTTCTTGTTGCATTCTTTCTAAAGTCTGAATGCTGATGATGATCCCTCAAACCTTGTATTTTTTGAAGGCCTTCTCCTTTGCTTTTATATGCATTTTTACATTGGAGCTAAGCCATCCAGGACTTTTGTTCGCTCTTTTAAATTCATTACCCAATGGGATGCATTGGCTAATGCCCTTATTTAATATGCTCTTAAAGCAAACCCATCTCTCCTCAGTGTTCTTTGTTCCTAAGATTTTATCCCAATTTATGCCTTCTAGCAAGGCTCGTAGTTTAGGGAAGTTGGCTCTTTTGAAATTCAGTGTCTTTGTATTCTCCTTATGTTTCCTATTTGTGTGATTTATACTGAAGCCAATTGACCTGTGATAGCTGTTATCTAAATTGCCCCGTATTTCCACATCCGCGATCAGGTCTGTATTGTTGGTAATCAGTAGATTCATTAACGCTTTATTTCTAGTTGGTGCATCTACCATCTGACCCATAAAATTGTCCTGCAAGACATTTAGGAACTGGCGAGCCTTAGATGAATGCGTGGTTCTCTATGTCCAGTCTATGTCTGGATAGTTAAAATCCCCCATTATGATAACACTTCCCATCCTTGCTGCTGTCTCCCCTTCCTCCCTCAGGTTAGGGGGCCTATAGCATACTCCCAGTATTATTTTCCCCTTAGCTTCATCCCTTTGGAGCTCCACCCATAAGGATTCCACCTCCTCCCTTAGTGATGTCATCTCTCACACTCATTACTACTACACTACTACTACATTATTCTTGATATATACGCATACCCCTCCCCCTTTTTACCCTCTCTATCCTTGCGATAAAGGGTGCACCCTTGAATGTTTGCCAGCCAATCATGAGAGCTGTTGAACCAGGTCTCTAAAATCTCTAGTTCACCCATCTTGTCCGCCAGGCTCCTGGGATTGGTGAGTATGCCACGTAGTTTAGACAGGTCGCATATTATACTCTTATTGGGCCAAGATTGCAACTATGACTTGCTACTATACTTACCTTGGGTTATGTGCTTTGGTCAACCTACCACTAATGCCCCCCAATACTACCCTCTGAAATATGTTCCGCGCTGACTATCTCTACTTCTGGACCCTCCCCGCCATCGCCTAGTTTAAAAACCCCTCTAACTTTTTGGCCATCTTCATTCCCAGCTGATCTGCACTCTCCTCATTTACTGTAGGTGCAGTCTGTACCTTCTATAGTACTGGTTATCGACTGAGAAGTCGGCCCAGTCCTCCAGGAACCCAAACCCCTCCTTACTACACCAGCTCTTCAGCCACTTGTTTACTTCCCTAATCTCCCTCTGCCTTTCTGGTGTGGCTCGATGTACCAGTAGTATTCCTGAGAATACTACCTTGGAGGTCCTTTTCCTAAATTTAGCTCCTAAGTCCCTAAAATGGTTCTTTTGGACACTCCATCTGGCTCTGACTTTGTCATTGGTGCCAACGTGCTCCATGACAGCAGGGTCTTCCCCAGCCCCTCCCAGTAATCTGTCCACCAGATCCGTGATGTGCTGAACCCGAGCACCCAGTAGACCACATACTGTTTGGCGCTCCAGGTCTTTGTTACAGGCCTCTCTGTCCTTCTAAGAATTAAGTACCCTACCACCAGAATCTGTCTTTCCTTTCCCCTTGCTTCCCCCCCTTTCTCACTGCAGGAGTTCTTCCCCCAGCATCTAGGAAAGTCCCTCAGCTCCAGCAGTGCTGGTCCCTGACTGGTTACACCAATGTCACTCAATGGAGCATACTTATTGGGATGCTCCAGCCCTGGATCGGCCTCCCTGGCAACTCCCCCTCTACCCTTCCTGACTGTCACCCATCTACTCTTTCCTAGTGCCTGCACCTCTTTGTCTCCACCTGCCTCTGTGCTGCTGGCACCTGCCATGTACATTCCTGGCTCTCCTTTAGTATAGAGGGACTTCTCAGTGCTGACAGTTGCTTCCCCAGATTCAGAACCTGAGCTTCCAGGAAAACAATGTGCTTATATTTTGCACAGCAGTATTTACCCTCGATCAGATGATCAAGGAACGCATACATGCTGCAAGATGTACAATGAGTCGCCTCTCCACACCCGCCGGGCATCGTACCTATTAAATTTAAAGAGGATTGGGGATTATACCCTGTCCAAATTACCTAACAACTAGCTTCCTGACACTAATACTCAACAAGACAGTACACAGATACTCGCAAACCACTCGTAGACCTACGTGCACTCGCAGATCACTCGTAGACCTACGTGCACTCGCAGACCACTCCCAGACATACATGCACTTGCAGACCTACATGCACTCGCAGACCACACGCAGACCTACGTGCACTCGCAGACCACTCGTAGACCTACGTGCACTACGTCACAATTTTGAAAAAGACATGGCCGAGCAGGGCTCCGCCCACTCAGCCGCATCACTCATATACAGTCCTCTGTGAATGGAAAACTACAAGTCCTGATAGCCTTAGTTTTCAATGAACTACCAGGGCGCCGGGGATCTCTTTGGTAGTACATTGAGTCTTCCTGACCGATTGTATCTGCTTGCTCATATGAGGTATGGGCTCACAGATACACAGACCACTCTGCAGGAGATTTGCTGATCACTGGTGCAATGCTTTAGAGGCACCAGAAACAAAAAGTAATAAATGCATTTTTTTTTACCTGCAAAAAAATGTGCATTTGTTATTTTTTGTCAAAAGGTGAACTTATCCTTTAAAATTCAGATTTTAGCTATGCTTTAAGAGTAGTATTATTTCTTCAGATGGCTCTAACTATAGTGAACACTGGACTGGTTGAGGCAGCTTCATCACATTATCAGAGGATAGTTTCCCATGGCAAGCAAAACATTTAGGTAAGTGTTTACAGGGCCGTCTTTACCGCAGGGCAAACGGGGCAGCTGCCCAGGGCCCTTTCACTGTTTGGGGCTCAAATCAGAGCTGCCCCTTAAGCCCATGCGGTGCCCGTAAATCAGCAAAATCCCCACGCACTGTCTGTCTGTCACAGACAGTCATCAGCCAGCATCAATTCAGCATGCACACAGTGCAGCAGCGCCAGTGCTGCTTTTTTTTCACCAAGGAGCAGGAAACGGGTGGGCGGGGCCTTGAGCTCCACTGACGCTCTGGCCCCGCCCCTTGCTATGCTGCCTGCAAGCAAGTGTACCGTACGAGATCGGACTCGGAGGAGCGGAGGCCTCGGTAGGAGGAGTCAGACAGCGGCGCAGAGTGGAGTGCTGGTGCCTGCCCGGTGGTCACGTGAAACTGGCAGTAGCAGTGTGGAGGAATTGGTCAGATTAGGAGCTGAGCTGGCCAGGAGGACAAGGTAGGTCTTCTTTCTCCTCCCCTGGCTCCCGTACCCCATGTATAGAACAGTAGAAAGTTTAAAAACCTGCCACCCCCTCTATCACCAATAGATAGATTCATGCATTGCATAAATATATATCTATGGCCGCCGCTGCCACTCCCTATTCTGCGGCAGGGTGGTGTTTTTGAAGCACCAGATTAGAGCCATAGGCTCTAATAAGCGTAAAAAACAGTCACCTGCGAGCGTCATGCTGGGCGCTTGCAGGTCGCTCAGCTGTGTTGAAAAGCAAATAAATATTCGCTTTCCTAACACTAAAGCGCCTCTCCGCCAAGCAGGTGCTCCGGTCTGTTACCTGTCACCTGAAAGGACAGGTGCCGCTATTGGATTCCTATCAGGAGGAGAGGACGGGAGATGAGGACAGCAGGAGATGCATGAAGGACACCACTCGTCGTTGTCATCCGCTGCCCCACCAAGACAGAGTAAGTGCCGGGCAGACAGCGAGCGGGCGGGGCACACTGGGGGCATTCAAGGGCACACTGGCAGTATTTAATGGGCACAGTGGCAGCGTTTGATGGGCACAGTGGCAGCGTTTGATGGGCACAGTGGCAGCATTTGATGGGCACAGTGGCAACGTTTGATGGCACAGTGGCTGCAATTGATGATTTTTTTTTTGCGCCCTCCCCAAAAAGATTTGAGCACCACCCGCCACTGAGGCTGAGTGAGGCTGTGGCTGTATTTTTTTATTACAGCGCACACAGCATTATAGCACATAGATAGCATTAGTGTATTTAACTGCTTGATGGGCTTATTTTGGGCCTGGCTGAGTCACATGTGTGTGTTTTGGAGGCCCACATTTGCGCAGGCACAGCAGCCCATTCATTTGAATGAGCTTCCATGCCTGTGTTTCCTGCAAAAAAAATGTGCATGCATCATGTAATAGGCTGCGCACACCTGCCCATCAAGCAGTGAAATACAGCACTGTCTGTCCATTATGCTTTTGCACCATGTGACTTACCTGCAGTTCCTGCACCGGCAAACTTGCTGCGTTTTTTAGATGTTTTGGCCACTCTTTTAAAAACACATTGCGTTTGTGTGTGCAGAAACTGCAGGTAAGTCGCATGGTGCAAAAGCAGAATGGATTTCAAAGTCACTACATTTTTAAAATGCTGCATGCACCTTTTTTTCTGCAGGAAATGCAGTCATGGCAGCCCATTCAAATGAATGGACTCTGTGCCTGTGCAAATGTGGGCTGCCAAAACACCTACATGTGAATGTGTGATGTGACAATGGCTGCAATGTAATTGGGGTGCTGTGATGTGTAAAGGGGCACTATGACATGAAGGGGACTCTAATGTGATGGGGGCACTGTGATGTGTAAAGGAGCACTATAATGTGAAAATGTCTGCAATGTAATGGGGCGCTGTGATGTGTAAAGGGGCACTATAATGTGGAAATGTCTGCAAAGTAATGGGTCACTGTGATGTGTAAAGGGGCACTATAATGTGGAAAAGTCTGCAATGTAATGGGGCGCTGTGATGTGTAAAGGGGCACTATAAAGTAAAAATGTCTGCAATGTAATGGGGCGCTGTGATGTGTAAAGGGCCACTATAATGTGAAAATGTCTGCAATGTAATGGGGCGCTGTGATGTGTAAAGGGGCACTATAATGCGAAAATGTCTGCAATGTAATGGGGCGCTGTGATGTGTAAAGGGGCACTATAATGCGAAAATGTCTGCAATGTAATGGGGCGCTGTGATGTGTAAAGGGGCACTATAATGTGGAAATGTCTGCAAAGTAATGGGTCACTGTGATGTGTAAAGGGGCACTATAATGCGAAAATGTTTGCAATGTAATGGGGCACTGTGATGTGTAAAGGGTACTGAGGACACCATGGGAATGCTGTGAAGGGGGTCTGCAAAGTTTTTTTTAGATAATTCTATGTGTGTGTCTATTTTTTGAGATGTTGGGGTGAAGAGCAAAATTGCATGGGGGGGGGGCAAAAAAAAAATATTTGCCCAGGGCCCAAACCATATTAAAGCCGGCCCTGAGTGTTTAATCTCGTGCAGGCAGCAATGATATCTGTGATCATCAGAACATCCACCCTGTATCTGGATCTCATATTTTTGGCATCTCTACTATTTTTTATCTTGGCTAAATGCACTTATGAAGATATGCTTTGCAAAAGACTCATGTAATACAAGGCTGGATTACTTTCATTGCAAATGATTGTGTCGTGATTTCGGTGGTGTAATTTCTTTCAATACATTCAATTGACAAGCTTTAAATTAGCATTTGATATACCTGATTACATCTTATCTTACCAAAGCCAGTTACTTTTCGGCTATAAACTATGAGGGAGGCACCTGTATCATTGAATATACATAATATATCAATTTTGCCTTATTGTATATGGGCTGTGTGAATAGATAATGCAGCATTTGTCTAATGGAGATGTTATGCCTTTCCAATCCAAGCACTGAAAATGTGATCTCTCTAATGCCCTGTACACACGGTCGGACATTGATTGGACATTCCGACAACAAAATCCTAGGATTTTTTCCGACGGATGTTGGCTCAAACTTGTCCTGCATACACACGGTCACACAAAGTTGTCGGAAAATCCGATCATTCTAAACGGGGCAGTGGCCAATAGCTTTCATCTCTTTATTTATTCTGAGCATGCGTGGCACTTTGTGCGTCGGATTTGTGTACACACAATCGGAAATTCCGACAACGGATGTTGTTGTCGGAAAATTTTATAGCCTGCTCTCAAACTTTGTGTGTTGGAAAATCCGATGGAAAAAGTCTGATGGAGCCCACACACGGTCGGAATTTCCGACAACACGCTCCGATCGCACATTTCCCGTTGGAAAATCCGACCGTGTGTACGGGGCATAACTGTTCCAGTTGTGGCAAGATAACTGTAACTTGTAGCTGACCTTGGGCCTGGGCTTGGGTGCAGACAGAACCCTCTTCAAGACACACAGAGGTGTCCTGGGCAGGAGGCACTGGGAGCAAGGAGAGGATAGTGGAAGAACACTGCCGGGTGAGTCTCCAGGAGCAACAGGAACAGTGAGTGACACACAGTCAGAAGGACTGGGAGGTACGCCTGAGAGGACTGGGATGGAGCAGTATGGGAGGGGCGCAGAGCCTGTCAGGAGGCTATTTGTTATTAACAAAAAGGTAATTTTTGACAGCAAAGAAATCTGGTTATACTCTTGTTATACAGTATTTGGGTAGGTGGATCCATAACTATCTTCTAAGGCCCTAAATACTGTCTCATATCTTTTTATTATGAAACATACAAATGTACATATATATTTATATCTATATGGCAAGTGAAGGGGAGTAGAGGAAATTTTTGGAATTGGGAACACACTAAACCAACTTGTCTTTTTATGGTAGAGACAGACTTCTGTAGGCCAAGGAAAGTGTCATGGTACCTTATTTATGGTTTATTGTGGGAACTTTTGTTATTTAGTCAAATGACTAATGACATGTAAGAAATGTTTGTGCTGGAAGACTGGAAGACCTGCCACATGCTGTGATCGTAGGTCTGAACTAAAAAGTAATATTAGGCACAGAAAGCAGGTCCCACACTGATCAATGTCTTAATAGTGACTCAATGCCACCAGCTTAGCATTTACCCTTCTGTCCACAGCCAACTCCTCCTCTGGACAGTTGATAAATTTTTACCTGCATCCCATTATATTATAATGGATATGCAACTTAAAATCTACATAACACAGCTTTTCTGATAGACGACAATTATTTACCCCTAGTAGTCACATTGGATCTCATACACAAAAATTATCATTAGGGAAAATAAATGCCCATTTTTCTTAGAGCAGTCCATCAGATTATATCTGACATTATTCTAGTACAACAGTTTATAACCCAAAAAAGGGGGATTGAATAACCAAGTTTAGACATTTGTGTTGTGAAGGAAATATTTTATTAAGCCAATTAAACAATATCTCACTAGTCATATAAATTATTATTATTGTTTTAAAAATCCCCAGAACAATCTTTCAGAGAATGTACAGGTTTAATTGGTAACATATTCAAGGTTTTAATTGGTTGCTCTTCGCACTATAGTCTGTTTGCACACATTATTTTGGCAGAGTTCAAGTAATACACTTTGCATTCACACAAGACAGCAATAGAATACTGCTCACACATTTCCAAACCCGCAGACTGACTTTTTGATCTTTTTTTGTATGCCATAATAATCCCAGTATACTAGAAATAGGAGAATAGAACAGAAGGGCACTATAAAACCTCTGTTTTATTAGGAACACCCTTGAAAGATCTCTAGAACCCAAAGAAACTTGCTTAATGTATTAAAAAAAAAAAAAAAAAAACAATACAAACAGCAATTTGCATTTACCTTAAAGTGGGGTTCCACCCAAAAAAACATACATATCTAAAAAATTCTAAAAAAAAAACCAAAAAAACATTTGGATATTTTTTTTTTTTTTTACTTACCTCTAAATGCCTGTTGCTAGGGGGTCCCTCGTAGTCTGCCCCTTCGTCTGCCTGGGCTGGTGACATCACTTCCCCCTGGCACAGGAAGGGCTCGGCTCTTCTCCCTCCCTCCTGTCAATCATCTGGGACCCATTGCAGGTCCCAGGTGATTGAGCGGCCAATCACGGCGCTCGGCGCCGCTCGCGCATGCGCAGTGGGTGCCAGGCTGTGAAGCCACAGCCCGGCGCCCACAGTTGAAATGCCGGCGCCGACGAGCGGAGGGGGGGGACGAGCGGGGCTTCGATCCCCCGCACCGCTGGACCCAGGGACAGGTGAGTGTCCAATTAAAAGTCAGCAGCTGCAGTATTTGTAGCTGCTGACTTTTATTTTTTTTTTTTTTTAATGGCCCACCTGGGTGGAACTCCTCTTTAACAACCAACTAAATATGACTTTTAAAGAAAAAAATATTTGGACACTGGTGGGTTAAATCACCCATTGGCTTTTTATTTGTCAGAGACTCAGGTGGCAACATTTGTCTACAGAAAGTTGTCTTTGGAAAAAAAAAGTCATAGAAGGCATCATGAGGGTGTCAACATCTTTTAACTCTATTCTCCAACTATTTGTTTACTCCATATAAAGCTAGTTGTTTATTCCACTATCAGATTGGAAATATGGCACTATACTTTTTCTTTGTAATAGCTGTAGTAGTTGGCAAGCAATAGGAATTCCTATGGTTAAATTTAGCCATTAGTATCTTTTAAATCCCAAGAAGTATTCAGAATGTCATTCGGGCCTCATACAGGTTCCCACTAGCAATTTTGAATATGTGATTCGCATGCGCGTCTGCGTATCACGCAAAAGGCAGCCCAGTCACTTTAATAGGCTGCTCTATGCATGTTTGTCGCAATTTGGAATCATGGGCAGGATCGCATCTATTCTGCCTGTGATTCCTAATTGCCAAAATGTAAACAGGGCCTTAGTTTGCCGGTAACCACTTAAAACTGAAACCTAGAATTTTGGGAAAACCGTAAAATTAATCTTTAATCACTCCTTGAAGGTGACTTTCTTTTAAAGATTTGTGTAGATGGTATCGCATAGAAAATTTTATTTCTCCATATCTCTGTAACATATACAACAACTGTAAAAACAGGTAGATCTTCATAGATATTCATTGCTAAAGATTTTAAGATGCAACATTTCAATTTTTAGGTATCTTTAAAAGATATTACATATGGGAGCACAAAGGCCCACTAGGTCATTTAAACACGGTGTACACTGTGCTGGGTCTTGTTGATTGTCGTTTTGAATGGGTCATGTACAGATTATGTGGAATGTATGTGGTATTTATTACATATTCACCCATGTCCACCTCTTCTTCTTTCACCAAGAATCCTTCATTTTCGATTGTGTGACACCAGCAGATGTCTTTGCTATAAATAAAAGTAAACGTGCAAAATGTTAGAATTTATAAAGCAGATAATAATGACTAAAGCTACAAAAATGATCACAAACTTCTAGAATAGCATCCAAACTGGTAAAATACACAAGTGAATCAGTATTTTGTAGAAAGACCTGCTATGCATAAGATTCCAGATTTTTTTTGTAGAAATTCTGCTAATTTAGCTTCTAAACTTGACATTAGGCATACAATATGCCATACTCTAGACTTGAGCATTCCTGGAGCCCCAACAAGAGAAGTCTGAGGGGAGCATCAACTTTCAGATTTGTATAAGAAGTCAATCTGTTTTCTGATCTATCGAGAAAGATATCAAAACTACCTCATGGCATCTGGAAATGTCTGCTATGGGATAACAATATTGAAGAGCAACTTTGAAACCACTGCAGGTTTTCTTTAACAACTTCAGGAAGGCACATTAATGGATCTGTTACTTGTTAGTTGGCAAGCTTTACAATACATTCTTTCCTGAAGATGAGCATGTGGCTTCTAGAAGGATGGCATAGGATGATTTTTTTTGTGAACAATCTGCCTTTTAAATCATTAGATGATACGCTAACATTCAGATATACCCGCATAACACTCAAGCCTACTCTGCTAACACTGCAACAATACATATTTTAATTGCTTTTGTAACTCTTTAAAGGCGAAGTACAGCCAAAGCAGATTTGACTATACTTCTCCTGTGGATAACAGGAGTGCCATTCGTTCTGCACTCCTGTGAACCATTTTCAGCAGACATCGGGCTTCCGTCACAGAGCCTGTCCAGGCTGGAGAAAGATTGCGACCATATGGTTGGGATCCACCCAGAACCATGGACCGGAACCTGGCTGAGGGTCTTAGCAAACCGTTGAGAGCTTGGGCCAGCCGCTCCCACACCCTCCAAAGCCCAGTGCTACAGTGAGCACGGGGGTGCAGAGCCAAGAGCTGGTGCCTGACAGTCACCAGCTCTCTGCCACGGACCACTGAGAACGGAGCTATCAGTGGTGTTTGGTCATGCGGTTCTCAGTCTTGGAGCTGGCAGAGGACAGATGCAGCATCCATCTAGGCAAGTATGATTCTTTAAAAAAAAAAATGCTGAACTTTTTAATTTTGTGTTATCTTTGGTCAATGGAATTGGCTATACTAATTACATCAAATTTGAACTCTGGGCACAAGCGTTTCTATTTAAATATTCTTCGATAGCCACATCGGATATAAATCTACTTCGTGCGCACCAAAAACCCTTGCAAACCTAGCTATTGACTTGTAAATGTAGCAGTGACATCATCACTGTAAAGTACATAGTCTGTGCAGAGAGCAGAGCTGCTGGCTGCAGAAAGACTGGTCTCCCTGCACAAGGAGAGAGAGCAGAAGTCTTATTTACAGGAAGCTTCTGCAAAGAGGTAAAGTTTCATGTTCGATTACTGCACAGATCTGGAAGAAATACAAAAAGCACACCAAGATTCAAGTAAGAATACACAGGCCTCTTGTATTTAGACAGTATTCACTTACCATGAAGTTTAGATTTAGAAAACAATTTAGTTCTGGATGCTTCAAATCAGAATTAGTGCCATGGGTCAAGAGAAACAAGTAATAGGTGCTGTATATGCAGTTAAAATGAATTATGATGGGGCATGAACTTTAGTTCTTTTGCCAAATACTGAATGCCCCATGATGCCAGATGTTCAGACTTTCCTCTAAGCCTAGGTTGACACATGTGCGGGTCGGAAACAAGTGCATAATGCGTGCATTCTCAAGCAGCAGGCAAAATGTGCTGCTCTTTAGCAGATGCATGGGAGTGCCATTAATTCATAATGGCACTCGCACACATCAGAGAATGTGAAGAGAAAAAAAGTATTCCATCATTAGGAGTATGGTTTGGATACTACAACATTATTGGTACACTAGTAAAGAATAAAAATACTATAAAAAAATGCAAACTCTATATGTATAAAGTAGGAATTTTAGGTTAAAGGGTCAGTTCACCTTTACAGAAAATCTGTAATGCTGACCTAATACCGGACTCTCTCCCCACCTCGCCAGGCCCTGCTGTACTTACCTCCTACAATCCTGAGTTGTCAGGGTTCCCGCAAGTCTCTTTACCGCTCTCTATCATGTGAGGTACAGCAAGAAACCCGGGGTAGTCCGGTGTTAGGTCACTTTACCAGATTTTAAAGGTGAACTAACATTTTAGGGCATATTAAGAAAGAATAGCAATAATGTGTACTTACCTGCCCACAGCAAGTGCAGCTATGAGGCATGCCAACAAAATAGCCAGAAGGACAGAGAGGATGACAACAAGTACAATCATTCCAGCGCTGCGACCTTGAGGCCATGGATTCAGAATACTTTGACTTATTCCTAATGGGAAAGGAACAAAATAGAATATATGGATATATGATATTATTTTATGTTATTAAGGTACAGTACTTGTATGACTGATCTTTTATAAGAAACTCATACACGTATTTCAGTGTACTTTTTCCACCCTATATGTTACTTTAATTCCTTTTATTAAGTTAATATCTAACTATTATGTTTAAAAAGGGCATGAACCCTATGAACCTGAATCCCCAATGCAGAGCCCTTTCTTACCTCAATACACCCAGAACATTCCTTTTTTAGCACCACTCTTCCTTAATAAAAGTGGTTGTAAAGGCAGAAAGTTTTAAAGTGATACTAAAGTCTGTTTTTTTTTTGCTTTAAAAATAACAAACATTTTATATTTGGTGTTTTTTTAAATGGTTTTGCACAGATCCTCCTCTTCTCGGGTCCCACGCTGGTGCTCCTAGTCCCTCCCTCCTGCCAAGTGCCCCCTCTCTCTCCTGATTGGCTAACCGACTTTGACAACAGCGGGAACCAATGGCGCCGCTGCGGTGTCTTAGCCAATCAGGAGGGAGAGTCCCGGATGGCCGAGGCACTTGTGCACATCGCTGGATAGAGATGGGGCTCAGGTAAGTATTAGGGGTGCTGAGGGGGACTGCTACACACAGAAGGCTTTTTATCCTAATGCATTCTTTGCATTAAGATAAAAAACCTTCTATGTGCAGCAGCTCTTCTCAGCCCCCCTCATACTTACCTGAGCCCCATCTCAATCCAGCGATGTTGTACAAGTGATTGGCTGAGACACAGCAGCAGGCACTATTGGCTCCCACTGCTGTCAAAGCGAGTTAGCCAATCAGAAGAGAGAGGGGGCAGGGCCGGGCTGCAGCTCCGTGTCTGAAAGGACACAGGGAGCTGTGGCTTGGCTCGAGTGCCCTCATGGCAAGCTGCTTGCTGTGAGGGCACTCGGCAAGACGGAGGGGTCGGGAGCACCAGTGAGGGACCCAAGAAGAGGAGGATCTGGGCTGCTCTGTGCAAAAATATAGCACAGAGCAGATAAGTATAACATGTTTGTTCATTTTAAGCAAAAAAAAAAAAAAGAAGCCTTTAGTATCACTTTAACTTCACATTAAAAGCAGCATGCGAGGTCAGGGATGTTTTATATTATAGATTTTTTACTGCTTGCTAATAATATGTACATAGTTTAACTTCTGAAGCCTGGGCACAGGTGCAGTTTAGAGGGGCCTGGAGGAAGGCATTAACCACTTCAATACCAGGCACTTAGACACCTTCCCACCTGGGCCAATTTTCAGCTTTCAGCGCTGTCGCAATTTGAATGACAATTGCGCGGTCATGCTACACTGCACCCAAACAAATTTTTTATCATTTTGTTCCCACAAATAGAGCTTTCTTTTGGTGGTATTTGATCACCTCTGCAGTTTTTATTTTTTGCGCAACAAATAAAAAAAGACCGAAAATTTTGAAAAAAAAACAAGTTTTTCTTTGTTTCTGTTAAAACTTTTTGTAAATAAGTACGTTTTCTTCTTCAATGACGGGCACTGATATGGCTGCACTGACGGGCACTGATACAGCGGCACTGATGGGCACCGCTGAGGTGGCACCAATGAGGTGGCACTGATGAGGTGGCACTGACGGGCACTGATGATGGGTGCTGATAGGCGGCACTGATGGGCACTGATAGGTGGCACTGATGGGCACTGATAGGTGGCACTGGTATGTGGCACTGATGGGCACTCATAGGTGGCATGGATGGGCACTCATAGGCGGCACTGATGGGCACTCATAGTTGGCATTGATGGGCACTCGTAGGTGGCATTAATGGTTACTTATGGGTGGCACTGATAGTTGGCACAGATGGGCATGGATGGGCACTGATAAATGGGCACTGACAGGTGGCACGAATGGACACTGATGGGTGGCACTGGTGACCCTGCTTGTTTGCAGTGATGCCCCTAAGGGTGGCATTGCTGGGCATCACTGCAACATAATAGTGCCAATCAGTGCCCATTTGTGGGCACTGATTGGCACAGATTTGGCACACTGGGCACATGTGGATGGCCATGGGGTACATACCTGTCCATCCACATGTTGCCCCTTCCCTGGTGGTCCTAGTGGCGATCCCTGGTGGTCCAGTGTGGTGATCTGCGGGGGGGCTGCGCTGATAAACAATCAGCGCAGACCCCCCCTGCCAGGAGAGCCGCCGATCGGCTCTCCTCTACTCGCATCTGTCAGACGCGAGTGAGGAAGAGCCGATCAACGGCTCTTCCTATTGACAGCGTGATCAGCTGTGATTGGACACGGCTGATCACGTGGTAAAGAGCCTCCGCCGGAGGCTTTTTACCAAGATCAGTGTAGCGGTGTGTCAGACTGACACACCGCTCTACCGATCGCCATGTTATCCTGCTGGACGTCATATGACGCCCAGTCAGGATAACAGAACCACTTCCCGGACGTCAATCCGCCATAGGGCGGGCGGGAAGTGGTTAAGGCTGGATTCACACCTATGCATTTTTAGTGCTTTTTGCATTTTGCAGATTTGCACTACAGAACGTGTTCCATAGGAAACCATGGTAAATGGACAGTAGTGCAAATCTGCAAAATGCAAAAAGCACTAAAACTGCATAGGTGTGAATCCAGCCTAAGGCCTGATTCACACCTATGCATTTTTAGTGCTTTTTGCATTTTGCAAATTTGCACTACAGAACGTGTTCCATAGGAAACCATGTTAAATGGACTGTGGTGCAAATCTGCAAAATGCAATAAGCACTAAAAATGCATAGGTGTTTAAAAAAAAAAAAAAATGCATAGGTGTGAATCAGGCCTTCTCAAAGATCCTCAAGGACTGCAACAAAAACTCTAAGGCTGGATTCACACCTATGCATTTTTAGTGCTTTTTGCATTTTGCAGATTTGCACTACAGTCCATCTACCATGGTTTCCTATGGAACACGTTCTGTAGTGCAAATCTGCAAAATCCAAAAAGCACTAAAAATGCATAGGTGTGAATTCAGCCTAAAGCCCCATACACACTATCAGATTTTCTGCTGATGTTTGTCTTCAGATTTACCAAAACCATGTAGTGCATGGGCCTTGTATGCCATGTAGTGCATACAAATTGAAACTCCTAAGGTTTGACCTCATATTATATGGTTTTGGTAAATCTGAAGGAAAAAAATCAGCAGAAAATCTGATAGTGTGTATGGGGCTTAAGGCCGCATTCACACTTGAGCTAATTGGTAGCTTGAATTTCCAAAATGCTCAACATCCAAAATCCCATGTAGTTTAATAGTGGCTGTTCACATTTGAGTGATTAGGCACCTGCAGCTTGACACCTAAATTTCTAAAAGCTACAAAGTTACTTTTGAAGCAGAACTGGACATTTTTGGCCCCATAGACTTTAATAGGATTGCCTAAAAAGAGAGAATCCAGCATTTTACGCACATTTTTTTTAGCCTGTAAAAACTGGTCTCCTATTTAGTGCATTGCTATGGCTAAAACAAAATTGCCCGAAGGTTGAATACACATGTAAAATGCTTGAAATAGGCTTCTAAAACGCTCATATTTGCACTCAAATATGCCCAAAAAATGTATACCTGTAAAACGCTCTGCTCATGTGTGAAAGTTGGGATTTATTCAGTTTCTAAGCCTAGGTGCACATATGTGTGTGCACTTTTGAGTGCACACGTGAGTACAGAAGCCTGTTCACTTGAATGGACTGCTGTACCCATGAGAAACGTGGAGAAAGAAGTCCCTGACCTTTTTTAAAAATGCAATTTTACACTTGGGTGCCAATGCATAGGGGTGTCATTAAGAATTGATGGCACCCCTGCACATCTACTAAGAAGCAGTGCGTTTATGTGCGGGTTGGGAGTGTGCGTGATTATGCACACGTTCTTGACTCACACATATGTGAACCTAGCCTTATGCCACGTACACACGATCGGAAATTCGGCCAGCAAAAGACCGATGAGAGCTTTTGGTCGGAAAATGCGACCGTGCGTATGCTCCATCGGACTTTTGCTGACCGAATTCCAGCCAGCAAAAGTTTGAGAGCATGTTCTCAATTTTTCGGTCGGAAAAAGTTCCTATCCAAAAATGCGATCGTCTGTAGTAATTCCGACCCGCATTAATTCCTATGCATGCTCGGAAACAGTTCGACGCATGCTCGGAAGCATTGAACTTCATTTTCTCGGCTCGTCGTAGTGTTGTACGTCACTGCGTTCTTGGCGATCGAAAGTTCAGCGAACTTTTGTGTGACCGTTTGTATGCAAGGCAAGCTTGAGTGGAATCCCGTCGGAAAAGCCGTCATATCTTTTTCCGACCAGAATCCTGATCGTGTGTACGCGGCGTAACAGCTTAGAAACACCAGATATCTGCTTACATTAGAAGGTTGGCAGCCTGCCAGGATCTGCCATGAGAGGAAAAAGCTAAAGTTTCAATGACTATGTTGGGAATTTTGAAAGTTAATTTTTTCCACAATGCTATAGTAGATACAGAAACGAATGAGAAATGTTTTAAAGTGCATGTACTGTTTGGTTTAAATAGGTACCAGTATATACTTTAGTGTGCATGATCTGGGCACAGGATAAGTTCTAAGTGGCCCATTTGTCTGAGGGGCTTGCTTTTGTTCTAAGTGAAAGCTCCATCTTGGTCCCACCAGCCACTTGGTACCCTGTTGTTTCACTTGTTTTCTGTAGCTGACTGTCTGAGTAGCCAGTCAGTGTGTCTGACTCATGTAGAGCCATAGTGAAAAGCTTGAAAGGGGATGTTTCTAAATTCACCATGCTCATGTCCTCATTGTCTTTTGTCATTATGTATTGTCACAACTTTATCATAAGTGTTTAAGGCTACTTTCAGACTGGGGCGGGCGGGCGTTGGCGGTAAAGAGGACTTTTTTGGCCTGTAAAGCGCCTCAGTGTGAAAGTAGTCATACTGCCATTGCTTGTTGTTTTTCTCTGGATGTTTCCCTTTAGGGAATTTATGTACCCTGTCTAGCTCTAAAGATAAGGCCCAGACTATCGTATTATTTATTAGGTAGATTTTTTTTTACATTTTCAGTAGTCTATTTTGTTTTCCGTGACCCCTGATTCCCAATTTTGATTTTGGAAAAGAGGTGTATACTTTTGTTTTGTTTTATGTGATGTATTATAATTTTCTATAATATGATGTTATACAGTATCTCACAAAAGTGAGTACACCCCTCACATTTATGTAAATATTTTGTTATATCTTTTCATGTGACCACACTGAAAAAGTTACACTTTGCTACAATGTAAACGAGTGAGTGTACAGCTTGTACAGTGGGGACAGAAAGTATTCAGACCCCCTTAAATTTTTCACTCTTTGTTATAGTGCAGCCATTTGCTAAAATCATTTAAGTCCATTTTTTTCCTCATTAAATGTACACACAGCACCCCATATTGACAGAAAAACAGAGAATTGTTGACATTTTTGCAGATTTATTAAAAAAGAAAAACTGAAATATCACATGGTTCTAAGTATTCAGACCCTTTGCTGTGACACTCATATATTTAACTCAGGTGCTATCCATTTCTTCTGATCATCCTTGAGATGGTTCTACACCTTCATTTGAGTCCAGCTGTGTTTGATTATACTAATTGGACTTGATTAAGAAAGCCACACACCTGTCTATATAAGACCTGAGAGCCGGTTCACACAGGGGCGACTTGTCAGGCGACCTAGCCGCCTGACAAGTCGCCTCCCGTTCTGTACAATGGAACCGTTGTTGCGTAAAAAGGTTCCTGTACTACTTTGGGGGCGACTTGGGGCGACTTGCATAGACTTTTATACAGAAGTCGTTTTGCAAGTCGCCGCGGAAGTCATTTGCAGGTCGCCTCGCTGAGGCGACCTGCAAGTCTCACCGCCCCTGTGTGAACCTGGGGCTTACAGCTCACAGTGCATGTCAGAGCAAATGAGAATCATGAGGTCAATTGAACTGCCTGAAGAGCTCAGAGACAGAATTGTGGCAAGGCACAGATCTGGCCAAGGTTACAAAAAAATTCTGCTGCACTTAAGGTTCCTAAGAGCACAGTGGCCTCCATAATCCTTAAATGGAAGACATTTGGGACGACCAGAACTCTTCTTAAAGCTGGCCGTCTAGCCAAACTGAGCTATCGGTGGAGAAGAGCCTTGGTGAGAGAGGTAAAGAAGAATGCAAAGATCACTGTGGCTGAGCTCCAGAGATGCAGTCGGGAGATGGGAGAAAGTTGTAGAAAGTCAACCATCACTGCAGCCCTCCACCAGTCGGCGCTTTATGGTAGAGTGGCCTGACGGAAGCCACTCCTCAGTGCAAGACACATGAAAGCCTGCATGGAGTTTGCTAAAAAAACACCTGAAGGACTCCAAGATGGTGAGAAATAAGATTCTCTGGCCTGATGAGACCAAGATAGAACTTTTTAGCCTTAATTCTAAGCGGTATGTGTGGAGAAAACCAGGCACTGCTCATCACCTGTTCAATACAGTCCCAACAGTGAAGCATGGTGGTGGCAGCATCATGCTGTGGGGGTGATTTTCAGCTGCAGGGACAGGACGACTGGTTGCAATCGAGGGAAAGATGAATGCGGCAAAGTACAGGTATATCCTGGACGAAAACCTTCTCCAGAGTGCTCAGGACCTCAGACTGGGCCAAAGGTTTACCTTCCAACAAGACAATGACCCTAAGCACACAGCTAAAATAACGAAGGCGTGGCTTCACAACAACCCTGTGACTGTCTGGAGAGACCTAAAAATGGCTGTCCACCAACGTTTACCATCCAACCTGACAGAACTGGAGAGGATCTGCAGGGAGGAATGGCAGAGGATCCCAAATCCAGTTGTGAAAACTTGTTGCATCTTTCCCAAAAATGGCTGTATGGTAATGACTCATGGCTGTATTAAATCAAAAGGGTGCTTCTACTAAATACTGAGCAAAGGGTCTGAATACTTAGGACCGTGTGATATTTCAGTTTTTCTTTTTTAATAAATCTGCAAAAATGTCAACAATTCTGTGTTTTTCTGTCAATATGGGGTGCTGTGTGTACCTTAATGAGGAAAAAAAATTAACTTAAATTATTTTAGCAAATGGCTGCAATATAACAAAGAGTGAAAAATTTAAGGGGGTCTGAATACTTTCCGTCCCCACTGTATAACAGTGTAAATTTGCTGTCCCCTCAAAATAACTCACACAGCCATTAATGTCTAAACCGCTGGCAACAAAAGTAAGTACACCCCTAAGTGAAAATGTTCAAATTGGGCCCAAATAGCCATTTTTCCTCCCTGGTGTCATGTGACTCATTAGTGTTACAAGGTCCCAGGTGTGAATGCGGAGCAGGTGTGTTAAATTTGATGTTATCGCTCTTACTTTCTCATACTGGTCACTGGAAGTTCAACATGGCACCTCATGGCAAAGAACTCTCTGAGGATCTGCAAAAAGAATTGTTGCTCTACATAAAGATGGCCTAGGCCAGGGGTAGGCAACCCCCGGCACTGAAGCGTCTTTTGCCAGCACTTGACTCCCTCCCCATCAGCAGAGCAGCACAGGGCAGTGTCAGTGAGACACTAATGCATTCCAATTTCAGAGTTCCCCACGCCTTACCTGCACTGATTGTAAAAGATGGGAAACATTGTTTGGTTCTCTAACTTTGCTGTAGCTGCGATCGTCAGCTTTTGTGATGGGGAAGAGATTGGGTGCAGTTCTGCTAGGGGGGGTGGTCCATGTTTCCTGGAGGAGGAGGAGGACTGTCTTGGTCACGGCTAAAGCCAACCGTAGTCCTGCTTGCCCCATCCACCATCTGGAGGAAGATGACTCGCTTGGTTGCCACTACCAATCTCAGAAAGAAGGGATTTCACTGTGATTGAGAAAACCACAATCAGGTAACAGTTTGTGGAATTACTGTTGAGCTTCTGAGAACTTTGTTGAAATTATTCCTGAACCTTTGCGTCACTTACTACTGAATCCCTACACTCTGTGTCCCTTTAAGCCCCAGCCAGTATTCAGTGCAATGAAAATCACACCCAACCACTTTTTCTCAGCTGCCGGGCCCAACTTATGATCCTGCACACAGGCCCACTGCTTTCAGAAAATGCCCCTGACCTGAGCTCATCATTGCGCATCCATTCCATGAAAATCACACCCAACCACTTTTTCTCAGCTGCCGGGCCCAACTTATGATCCTGCACACAGGCACACTGCTTTCGGAAAATGCCCCTGACCTGAGCTCATCATTGCGCATCTATTCCATATGCTTGTATGTGACATCACATACATCACATACAAGCACGTGGGCTGGTTGCGAGAGGTGGATCAGCAGGATGAGTGTGCCAGGACAGGTAGATGTCTCTCATCTCTGCTTCCTTTCATCATTCTGCATATCACGCATATCATAGATGAGAAGAGGGTACAGCGGTGGAGCAGATGAGCAGGAGGGTACAGTAGTGGGCAAAATGAGCAGGGGGGAGGTTCAGAGGTGGAACAGAAGAGCAGGAGGGTACAGCGGTGGGGAAGATGTGCAGGGGGGTACAGTGGTGGAAGAGATGAGAATGGGGCTTTAGCAGTGGGACAGAAGAGCAGGGGGGTACAGTAATGGGTCAGATGAGCAGGGGGGTTCAGTGTTGGGCAAGATGAGCAGGGGGGTTCAGTGTTGGGGCAGAAAAGCGGGGGGGGGGGGGGGGGGTAGAGCAGTGGGGTAAATGTGAAAGGAGGTGTATTGGTGGGGCAGATGAGCAGGGGGTTACAGTGGTGGGGCAGGAGAGCAAGGGGAACAGTGGTGGGGCAGGAGAGCAGGGGGTACAGAGGTGAGACAGATGTGCAGGAGGTACATTGGTGGGGCAGATGAGAAAGCGGGTTACATTGGTGCGGCAGATGAGCAGATGGTTCAGTGTTAGGACAGATGAGAAGGTGATTCAGTAGTGAGACAGAAGAGCATGGGGATACGGCAGTGGAGCAGAATTGCAGGGAGGTAAAGTGGTTGGGCAAATGAGAAAAGGGGTACATTGATGGGGCAGATGAGCAGGGGGGTTACAGTGATGGGACAGAAGGGCAGGAGGTACAGTGGTGGAAGGGGTGAGAATGGGGTACATTGGTAGAACAGATGAGCAGGGGGTTACAGCGGTGGGGCAGAGGAGCAGGGGGTACAGAGGTGGGACAGATGTGCAGAGGGGTGCAGAGGAGCAAGGAGGTACATTGGTGAAACACATGAGCAGGGGGTTACAAGGGTGGGTCAGAAGAGCAGGGGGAACAGAGGTTGGACAGATGTGCAGGAGGTACAGTCGTGGGGCAGATGAGAAAGGGGGTTACAGTGGTGGGGTAGATGAGCAGATAAGTTCAGTGTGCGGAAAGATGAGAAGATGGTTCAGTGGTGGAGCAGATGTGCATGGAGGTACAGTGGTGGGGTAGATGAGAAAGGGGGAACATTGGTGGGGCAGATGTACAGAGGGTTACAGTGGTGGGACAGATGAGCAGGGGCATACAGAGGTGGGGCAGATGTGCAGGGTAGTACAGTGGTGGGGCAGATGTGCAGGGGGTTACAGTGGTGGGGCAGATGTGCAGGGGGTTACAGTGGTGGGGCAGATGAGAAAGGTGGTACATTGGTGGGGCAGATGAGAAAGAGGGTACAGTGTTGGGGCAGATGTACAGGGGGTTACAGTGGTGGGGTCAGATGAGCAGGGGGGTTACAGTGGTGGGGCAGATGAGAAGAGGGTTAGAGTGGTGGGGCAGATGTGCAGGGTAGTACAGTGGTGAGGCAGATGTACAGGGGGTTACAGTGGTGGAGCAAATGAGCAGGGGGGTTACAGTGGTGGGGCAGATGAGCAGGGGGTACAGTGGTGGGGCATATGAGCAGGGGGGTACAGTGGTGGGACAGTTGTGCAGGGTAGTACAGTGGTAGGGCAGATGTACAGGGGGTTACAGTGGTGGGGCAGATGAGCATTGCTGCAGAGGTTGAAGGGGTGGGGGTCAGCCTGTCAGTGTTTAATCCATACGCCGCACACTGCACCAAATTGGTCTGCATGGCTGTCGTCCCAGAAGGAAGCCTCTTCTAAAGATGATGCACAAGCCTGCAAACAGTTTACTGAAGACAAGCAGCCTAAGGATATGGATTACTGGAAGCATGTCCTGTGGTCTGATAAAACCAAGATAAACTTATTTGGTTCAGATAGTTTCAAGCGTGTGTGGCAGAAACCAGGTGAGGAGTACAAAGACAAGTGTGTCTTGCCTACAGTCAAGCATGGTGGTGGGAGTGTCATGGTCTGGGGCTGCATGAGTGCTGCCGACACTGGGGAGCTACAGTTCATTGAGGGAACCATAAATGCCAACATGTACTATGACATACTGAAGCAGAGCATGATCCCCTCCCTACAGAGACTGGGCCGCAGGGCATTATTCCAACATGATAACGACCCCAAACACACCTCCAAGACAAATACTGCCCTGCTAAAGAAGCTGAGGGTAAAGGTGATGGACTGGTCAAGCATGTCTCCAGACCTAAACCCTATTGAGCATCTGTGGGGCATCCTCAAATGGAATGTGGAGGAGCGCAAAGTCTCTAACATCCACTAGCTCCGTGATGTCATCATGGAGGAGTGGAAGAGGACTCCAGTGGCAACCTGTGAAGCTCTGGTGAACTCCATGCCCAAGAGGGTTAAGGCAGTGCTGGAAAACAATGGTGGCCACACAAAATATTGACACTTTAGGCATAATTTGGACATTTTAATTTAGGGGTTTACTCTGTTTTGTTGCCAGCGGTTTAGACATTAATGGCTGTGTGTTGAGTTATTTTGAGGGGACAACAAATTTACACTGTTAAACAAACCGTACACTCGCTACTTTACCTTGTAGATAAGTGTCATTTCTTTGGTTTTGTCATATGAAAAGATATAATAAAATATTTACAAAAATGTGAGGGGTGTACTCACTTTTGTGAGATAATATAGGAATAATACCACAACCGACATATTTCTAAAAATAATGTTGTTATTGTACAAAAATCTTTGTGACAATCAATCAAATTTGAAAACTGTACCTGTTCTCAGACTGATGAGTTCAGACCATCGTGTTGATGTGACCATTGTGTTATTATTTAATATAACAAATTTAACCCTGCAAACAAAGGAAGAACACAAACAATTGTGAATATTCTTTCAAGCTCTGTTTGATTATCAAGACAATTTTTAGACATCCTCAATGTGCTAGGTACACCAGAATGATGATGACCTTTTGTACAAACTCTGCCTCTTGTGACGTGATAATTTTAATAATAATTATTGCTAGAATGCGTTTAAAAGCATCATGAAGTCTGCCTTTTATTCACAGCTACTTTCAACTGCACATACCACACACCAAACAGACGAAAAGAGAGATGGTTTTATGTTTCCTAACTCTGAAAAGTCCTTGGACTCCTTTCCACAAGCTAACTCTCTACAGTTTTTTGCTGAGCTTTCCCACAGAAATGAGAAGTAGTAGAAAAATGAGTCAAAAGTTATCAATTTTTGAATGTTTAGTCCGAATACTCCCCTCCCCCCCCCACACCCCTACACCCTGATGTTCAGGCAATGACCCACAAATGACATTATGGTGAATACAACAGTGTCATGAAACTTTGCTAATTGTCACTGTAACACATTAAATATATCCTGGTGATTTTACCCAAGGAGCAGGAACAATAACAGAGCAAATGTCTCCCAAAGTTCATCTGTGAGCTCCGCTCTGTTATTATCTGTGAAGAGGCTGCTGTTGAGTGACATCACTAGCAAAGGAAATGCAGAATCCAGCACTGTGGATTGTGCCAGAGAACCAGGGGTCGGAGGAGGAGGCAAGGGATCCTACGGGGCAAATGGGTACATATAAGGTACAGTCATAGGCTTAGATTGCTAAGGTCATTGAGGAGGAACCAGGAGCTTTGTGGGGAGCTCCTTTTTCTCAGGTGGATGAGGAGAAGCTTCGCTATCAGAAGGTGCCAAACCCATATGCTGGTCTGTGTGTACCGGTGGTCATGGAGGATGAATCGGAAGGTGTTGAGAAGCCAGTAGGAGTTGTAACAATGGGACAGGTGACAAGTTCCTATTTGTCTCCTTGTAGGGGGCATGGGTGCCGTTTGATCCTTTTATCACAGTTCCATGGTTACAGTATGTGGGTTGCTGTTTGATCCTTTTATCACAGTTCCATGGTTACCGTATGTGGGTTGCAAGACCTGTATTGACTAGACTTCCCATATGCTTCGGAAGCCTTGTTTTTAGTATTGAGGCAGAGCGGCAGAAGATCTATGAAACGGCAGTATGGGAACACCACCCTGTCCCTAAGTATCGCCGCTCCCTTGTTGGAGACTTTACCCTCATTCATGAGTTCCATCTGTGTCTTACTAAGTGGAACGATGGAATGCATGTCTGTTTGGAACCCATCCGCCACTCACTCTCAGCATAGGACATAGGACCAGGAGAGCCTGAGTGCTCTGTTTCCAGCTGCTTCAAGGGGTCTTCCCGATAAACGACCTCTTCCAAGATAGAACAACAAGGATGAAAATGACACTACGGCTACACCTAGTACAAATTTGGCTGAAAAAGGGGAACTGAAATTTGTTCAATTCCTCATTTAGACATCACGTACCGTCACCTTAGCCTGAATGGAAACTTAAGGTGTGTCCCTCTGAATTAGGGTAAGCATACAAAAAAAGAGGGGAGAAGGAAAGGTTTCCCAAGTAATTCTTCAAAGAGGAACAGTCGGTATTATCAAAAAGATGTACAATTCTTTATTGAAAGATCCACATGAACACTGAGAGCTAGTAAAAATGTATCTATAACAAACCTCCACCACATTCAATAAAATTAGACAATGTTGTCTGAAGACACATATGGCCACCACAAGCAGATGTACAGTCCTCACAAATCGAATGAACTTCTAATCCTCATAGATGGATCCCAGTGGGAACATGAATGGATATAGCCTTATGTCGCGTACACACCAGCGGACTTTTAGACCGGACTGGTCCGACGGACCGAGTCCGGTGGACGATTCGACCGTGTGTGGGCTTCATCGGACCTGCAGCAGACTTTTTGGTTGAAAATCTGACGGACTTTAGATTTGGAACATGTTTCAAATCTTAACATCGGAAATCCACCGACCCCAGTTCCTATCGAAAAGGGCGCTCGTCTGTATGCTCGTCAGACGGACGAGCGAAAAGTCCGCTCGTGTGTACGCAGCATTAGAGCGATTCGCTCAATATCTTATAGATGCAACACCTTGAGCTTTTACCCATTCCACAACTGGGTTAAATAGGAGATATTTAAGAGCTGTTCAAAGACTTGACCCCGGTAAGGCAGATAGGAAAATAATGATGCATCTATGGCAAAAATAATAATGATATTGGAGTATGGTTTCCTAATGATGTAAACAGAGCAGGCATAAACACGGCAGGCTTATTCAGGGTTCCCCCAGGTAGCAGCATGTACGGTGATTGTCTGGAAAGTTCCTGTTACAGGTGGGGACGGGCTACTGGATCTCTAAGGGGCAGGTGAGTATGTGTATATGTGTACACTTCCCAGCCGGGAAGAAGAAATTGATACAGCTCACGACTCTCCAGATCGTCTGCAGCCTCCAGGCAATCAGACAGACAGTATACCCGTTTCCAAAAAGGATGGAAACCACAGAGGAGAGAATAAAGGCTCCGTCCACTACTCCATGTGTACCGTGAGCGTCCAGTGCCATTAGCATCCAGCGCCATAGTTTCTGCAAGTAGCTGTAGTGCTTCCGTATTCTTTCGAACCTCCCGGGATATGCGTAGTAGGTGATCTGTGCCCTCATTGCAGAGAGCGTGATGGCGTCATACTGACGCATTTCACTCGTGACTCGAGTTTCTTCAGAGCATGCGCAGATGTGTGGTAAGTATCCCTTTTTAGCCAGTGCGAAGTACAGCATATGGTGTCTCCACAGAGTTCATCAAACGTCCACTTCCGGTTACTCCGCCAGTCACACGATAACAACAGTAATGCCCCATTCACACCATCTGATTTTCATGTGTAGGCTCCATGGGACATTTTCCATCGGAATTTCCGTCACACAAAATTTGAGATCTGGATCTCAAATTTTCCAACAATAAAATCCGTTGTCAGAAATTCCGATCGTGTGTACACAATTCATATGCACAAAGTTCCACGCATGCTCGGAATCAAGCAGAAGAGCCGCACTGGCTATTGAACTTCCTTTTTCTCAGCTCGTCGTACATATTGTACGTCACCGTATTCTTGACGTTTGGAATTTTCGACAAGATTTGTGTGACCGTGTGTATGCAAGACAAGTTTGAGCCAATACCCGTCAGAAAAAATCTATGGATTTTGTTGTTGGAATGTCCGATTGTGTGTACGGGGCATTAAAGTGGCCAGCAATGGAGTACAGCAGGGCTCCATGCACATCATAGGATGTAAATAAACATGGAAATAATAATAGTAAAATAAAAATAAAAAATAAATATAAAGAAAAAATAATAAATAATAATGATAGTAGGAAAATTAATATAGAAATGAATATATAAGTGAAAATAAGGGGAAAGGAAATAGAGATGTTGGGGGGATAGAGGAGACATAGAAATCCAACACAGCATTATAGCAAGTCCTCAATTGAGCACAGATTAGAGTCACTGCCGTGAAAAATTTCGTGCCAGTGTAAAGGATACCTCTAGGCATAGGAAAGGAAATTGCACCCAAGTATGGATCTTTGATGGTGGTTGACAAGAGTAAGTATATAGTCCAACTTAGGAATTGATGAAAGTAGACGGAGCAGGGGTCTAATTAGATTGGAAAATTATTTAAACTCATATTGATCTTTGCTAGGGAGAGATTGACAGAACCAGATAGATAGATAAACACTAGGGCTCAAGAAACACAGACAAATTGCATTCATTGTTTAAATAAATAAGCTGTTTTTTTTTTTTTTTGAAAAGAACATGTTTATTGTTGTCGGAAAACATCATACAAAAAATATAAGCATGTCATGTCATCAGCATCAGTGGTTACAAGCATTACAGATATTCTAGCTTGCTTTTCCATCATTATTTACATCGGGCTAAGGAGGTACTGGTACGTGCATAATTTGGACATTGTAGCTAGGTTAGCCATTTACATTGTAACGTTCATATTAAACTAGGCATTTCCCCAAACTACTTATCTAGGATAAGGAAAGTCGTAGCCTCTATAATCTTGCAGGTATACCTTGGTGATCATGTAGTACAGGTATTATCGTTGGTTAGCCATGCGCTCCATATTTTATGGTACTTTTTAGGACAACCCCTATGTATGTAGAGTACTTTTTTATATGGCAGGGACGCATTTACCTCTCTCAACCAGTCCTGGACAGAAGGAGAAGTGGTTCTCAACCAGTGTTTGGCAATTAGTTTCCTAGCACTAAAGAGTGTTTCACTGAGGAGTGTATCTAGAGGCCTGGACAAAGTGTCTGAGAGTAGGCCCAGTAAACACGGTCTGGGGTCTAGTTGTAGTGGTGAACCCATATGGTCATGGAGGAATTTTATAATCTGCGTCCAGTATTCAATTATTACTGGGCATGACCAGATCAAGTGAAAAAAGGAGCATGGGGTGCCTAGGCATCTTGGGCAATTTAGATTCTGGCTTGAAGAGAATTTGGCTATTCTGACAGGTGTGAGATAAGACTTATGAATAATGTACAGTTGGGTCAGGCGTTCGGGTAATTTAAGTGAGGTTTTCCGTACATTTTCCAGTATATTTTCCCAATCAGAGTTGTCAATTTGGCCAAGGTCTGCCTCCCACTTGAATTTTGCTATGTCTACTATTCTGGCCGTGGTGTTAGTACGTAGTACGGTGTACAGGTTGGATATAAGTTTTTCTGGAGAGGAACCTGTGATGATGTCCACCAGTGGGAGCGTTTGTGGATTGGGAAATCCGTTTGTAAATTGCGCCTGAAGCGCGTGTTTTAGTTGCAAATAGCTAAATTGCATGGTAGAGGGAAGGTCAAACTCTTCACAGAGTGTTTGAAAGTGTCTTACCCCAAATATTGTAATAACCTGGAAGAGGAACACTATGCCCCTTGCAGCCCACCTGTTAGCCCCCTGTAGGGTCAGTAGTTCCCTCAGAAGAGGGTTGTGCCATAAGGGTGTGTGTGAGTGGAAAAAGTCGGTGCTGGACATTTTGATCGCTTTTCCCCAGACATAACAATGCTGGTGTAGCAAAGGGTGCCGTACCTTATTTGTTCGCCTCCTGCTCTCGTTCCTAAATAGGACTTGTAGTGGGGAGTGCATATCATCATTTGGTCTTTCGCATACCAGTGTTTGATATCTGAGTTCGTCAGTCTTGTGAATATGATAGAAATGTGAGAGTTGTGCAGCTATATAATAGGTGTGTAAATCTGGTATGGCCGCTCCGCCTGATGAGGTTGGGTTTTTAATCGTGTTCCAAGCAAGTTTGTGCCTATTAGATCCCCATATGAAAGAGTTGATGATTTGATCCATCTTTTTGAAGATTTCTAGTGGGATTAGCACTGGGGAGTTCCAAAATATATACAAAAGTTTAGGCAGGAGTATCATTTTAAATAAATTAATTCTCCCCATTACTCCCAGAGGGAGCCTGGCCCAGGATTGTGTGCGAGATTTTAGGAGGGGGAAGAGTGGTTCAATGTTATTTGCTATGAATTCACGGAGATCTCTTGTAATAGTCACGCCCAGATATTTAATTGAGGCCACTCTTTGTAGTGGCAGGGAGGCCGCATGATGAGAGGGGGGCGAGTGGTCAAGGGGGAGAATCTGTGATTTGGACCAGTTCATAGTCAGCCCCGAATGCTTCCCAAATGCCCCGATAATATCAAGAACTTTTTGGAGAGAAGGGCCAGTGTCCTCTAGATATAGAAGCATATCATCGGCGTATAAACTCAGTTTTTCTGTTAGGGGTCCCTTGGTCAGTCCTCGTACATTTGGGCTTAATCTGAGTGAAATGGCCAGGGGTTCCACAGCCAGGGCATAGAGCAATGGGGACAACGGGCATCCCTGTCTGGTTCCGCGTCCCAGGGGGAAAGGGTCGGATGTGTGTCCATTAACTACCACTCTAGCCAAGGGGGAGTAGTATAGTAATTTTACCCATTTGATAAACTTGGGCCCGAATCCGAACCCCTTAAGGCACTCCCACAGGTACCCCCATTCCACTGAATCAAAAGCTTTTGCGGCGTCTAACGCCATCACCGCCCTGTCTCCCACATTCTCATGATCAGCTTGAATGTTCATGTATAATCGTTATAAGTTCATGGCTGTATTCATGCCAGGCATGAACCCCGTTTGATCCGAATTTATTAAGGAGAGAATACTTTGGTTAAGACGCATGGACAAAATTTTGGCTAGTATTTTAATGTCTGCTTGTAGGAGCGAGATTGGGCGGTAGGATTCTATGTGGTGGGGGTCCTTGCCTGGTTTGGGAATCACTATGATCACCGCTTGGCGAAGGGATTCAGGTAGGGTCTCGGTTTCAAATATATGGTTAAACAGCAGTAATAACTCGGGGATAAGGATTTCCGAGTAGGCTGCATAAAAGTCGAGTGGCAAACCATCGCCTCCAGGGGCTTTTGCTGGTGCCAGGGATGCTATGGCGAGTGCTATTTCATCCAAATTAAGGGGGGCTTCTAGCTCAGTGACCTGAGATTCTGACAATTGGGGAAAGGGGATGTCTTTAAGAAAGGTCTGGGTCTCTTGTATAGTGACTTGCACTTTCGAGGAGTATAGGTCCATAAAGTATGTTTGAAAGGCTTTTGCCACTGTTGGAGGGTCTGAGTATGTGACAGAGTTTGGACCGAGAAGTGTAACCACCACTGGTGGACTCATATCCTGTCGAGCAAGGTATGCTAATAATTTGCCCGCGCGTTCACCTTGTTCAAAAATACGTTGCTTCACAAAAAAAAGTTTTTGTTTAGCTTTTTCAAAGTGTAACTGGTCTACAAGGCGGGTTTGGAGCTTGAGTGCAGATGCCCTTTCCTGTGAGGGATCATTTTGGAACTCCCTAGTGATCAAGTCCAATTTGTCTGAGGCTTGGCACAAAATAGCTTTGGAGGAGGTTTTGGCTCTATTTATCCGGGAAGAGAACATAGTGCGTGCATGAAGTTTAAATGTTTCCCATACCATACCCACAGGGGCTGTGCCCCTATTAGTATTAAAGTAATACTTCCATTCACTGTGAATGTCCTCTTGGTCCTTTAGTGTAGCTAGCCAAAAAGGGTGTAGGCGCCAAGTGCGGGGGCCACTATTTGGGGCCAGCTTTAACGTGGCCCAACATGGGGCGTGGTCTGAGTGGGATCTAGTGTGGTACCCTGAGTCAGTCAGTAGGGGGAGTAGGATGTCTGATATTAGGATGAGATCGATCCGGGACATAGTAGAATGTGTCGCCGAGAAGCAGGAGTATACCGTGGTATTAGGGTATTTATATCTCCAAGTATCAGTTAGTGAAAATTCTGTTAGTGTACGCCCAAATCTAGTGGTGTCAGGGGGGTGGGGATTTGGGTGTGTTTGTAGTCTGTCTTTGCGGGGGTTGAGTACCATATTGAAGTCCCCTAACCAGATGCTTTGGATGTTGGGGTGTTGTGTCATGTATAATAGTCCCTCTGTGAATAAGGTGGAATTGTATGGGGGAGGGATATAAAATGCCATTAGTAAGTACTGTATTCCATTAAGTGTGCAGTGTAAGAATATATACCTGCCCTGTAGGTCTGTACGAACCGAAATTATTGCAAATGGGGTAGTTTTTGCTATGAGAATTGAAATTCCCCGGGAATACGGAGTATGGGTGGAGTGGAACGCCCAGCCAATCCAGGGGCGCCTCAACGCTCGTTGAAGTTGTCCTGTGGCATGCGTTTCTGCAAGGACTATAATGTCCGCTCTGTATGATTTGAGTATATTAAATATCGCCGTGCGTTTGATTTTGTCCCGGAGTCCCCGGACGTTCCAGGAGAGAAATTTTACATTAGCCATAGTACTCTGTTGGCAAATATTGGAAGGATGAACATGAAATATTATGGGGGCGTGCACCCCAACACACTCCGTACCCCGGTAGATATATCTCTGTCCCTCTCCTTGCAGGGAAACAACTATGCATTAACATTCTGAGACATGAAATAGCACTAAACATGTTTCTTAAATTAACCTTACCCTTTACCCCCCTCCCTACCCTCAGCCTCCCAAACTTGACTGGGGTGTACATCCCAAAACTAGTGCAATGGCAAAAAATTGAACGCATATAGCTATCAAGGATCAAAAGGAAAACAAAAAAAAAAAAAAAAAGGAAAAAGGGTATTGCACTTTTGAACGTACCCCCACCAGCAGGAGCCTATTTGGCAACGCCGGTGGCGGTATAACCAGCAACCTTTGGGTGCGAACAGATTCTGGATAGAAATCCAGCAATGGAGAACGTGTAACCTCTGCGGCCCACTGCCGTGGGAATGTCTCATTGACCGGAGCCTATGCTCCGCTGTGACATCAGAACTTAAGGTATTGTCACCAAAAAGGAGAGCAAAAAGAAATAAGAAAAAATAAAAAAGGGGAAAAAATGAGGATAGGTGTCCAGGGTTATGGAGTGGTCTTGAAGTACCCCCCGTGTCTGGGTGTGATGATTTAGCAATGGGGGGAGACGAGCATTTCCAAGTTCCAGACTGTGTGTCGTCACCAATTGCAGCATGTCTACTACGGAAACTATCTATTGAGGTTAATTTGGCGGCCCTGAATTAGGGCTAGCGGATATTCTGAAGATTGGAAAGACATGGTGTCGGAAGTCCCATCAGAACTACTTCGGGTCAGGGGACCAAGTAGCATGTAGGTGTTGGGCTTGAGTCATTGTGGATTCAAAGTATTCCTGATTGTGCGGTGGTGTTGTGGAGGTGGGTCTTATATGGTGAAGGACGGAGGGTATAATAGGTGAGGTAGGAAAATGTCCTGGTAGAATAGAAGAAGGCACTTACATCAGTGTTAGGGCGATAGTGCTGTCATGCTGGGCGATTCCTTGCAGCATCTTGTTGATCTATCCATTCCGAGGCCATAGCAGGATCCTCAAAAAAGTGTACTCGATCCTCTCCAACCACGCGGAGACGAGCTGGAAACAGCATTGCATATTTAATGTGATGTGCACGTAGGCGGCGTTTGACCTCTGTGAAAAGTGCTAGCTGCCTCTGCACCTCAGCAGAGAAAGCCGGGAATGCTGATATGAATCCAGATTGAAAGGGAATGTTGCCCTTGAGCCTGGCCATTCGCAGTACAGCGTCACGATCTTTCAAGTTCAGTAGTTTTGCAATAAAGGTACGGGGTGGTGCTCCTTCAGGTGGACGGCGTGCCGGCATGCGGTGAGCGCGCTCCACCACAAAAGTAGTAGAGAAGGTATCTCTGCCGTATGCGTTTATCAGGATTTTCTCAAGGAAGGTGGCGGGGTCTGTACCCTCCGCGCCCTCAGGCAGGCCAATAAATCGCAGATTGGATCTGCGAGACCGGTTCTCAAGGTCATCATGCTTCTGTGCGAGTTGCTGCATCTGTCTCTGCAGGTCCTCATAGGAATGTTGCAAAGGATGTAAAATGTCCTCCGCCCGCCCTATCCTGGTCTCAGCTTCAGTGACCCTCTCCCTTAGTTTAGTCATGTCATGTCTAATAAGGGATATGTCCACCTTAACTTCCTCAATTTTAGACGTTAGGGTAGTCTGGCATAGTGAGATAGCTTCCAGTACCTTAGCCGTTCCGTCTGCTGTTGGGTCTGAGGGAGGCGCCGCGTGTATTGCTGGCGCGGTGCCATCTTGCTCCTTTGTGTCCCGCTCCGTCCTCCGGTATCTGTCCAGGGAAGAGGAGCCAACGGTGTTTCTCTTTGGAGGGGACATGATCCGGTATGTCTGCGCCGCTGATACACAAAGTTTTGGGTAAGTTTCAGGCCGGTTTTAGGTGCAGGATGAGGGTAGAAGGATCGCCACGAGCGGAGCTCCGGTCACACACGTCCTCTCACATTGCTGTCCAGGCCACGCCCCAAATAAATAAGCTGTTTAAATAAAAAATCCACTTTTTTTCTTTTTGGTAAAGAATTCTGTCAAAATCGCCTCTCCTTAAGGGTAAATTAAGTTTGTAAATGCCTTTAAAAGGAGTGTTCCCTAGGGTCACTATCATGAAAATTAATGAAGTGCAGAGCGAGGGGACGCTCATCATCTTTCTTGAGGATGCTCTGGATGTGTTCACCGACCCTGATCTTCAGCTGTCTTTTGGTCTTACCCACATATATCTTACCACAAGGGCAAGTTAACATGAATACTACAAATTTGTAGTGGAACAGTTGATAAAGTTATTAATTTTAAAATTCCTCTTGCCGTCAGAGCTGGCGAACACATCAGTTTTTTTTGCATATTTGCAGACAGTACACCTACCACAGGGGTACATACTCTTCAAGGATGGAAGATCAGTCAACCAATTGGTTTTAAGGTGATCTTTGATATTCAGAGTGGGTAAGGCTGTCCCTAAGATTTAAAGATCCCCGTGCTATCATTAGGGTCGATCACCGACAATCTCTCCCAACATGGGAGATCATGACAGAATATGTCAGTGATGGCTGAGGATACATTTAACCTAATCCCATTGTGCCCCATATTTTGTAATTATCCTGATGGGGGCCTGTTGTTGGGTTTCATGTCTTATACTTTTAGTTTTGTCCAGGAGATCTCTTCTATCCACCTGTATGGCTCTTTTTTGGCCCTTCTGATGCATTTGTGCGAATGGCCTCTTTTTTTAAACCTGCCATACATTTCTCTTGCTTCGATCCTAAAGTCATCTTCTTGTGAGCAATTCCTTTTAATTCTAAGGAATTGACCAAATGGTATTCCCTAGATAAGCGATCGGGGATGGTGACTTGTCAATCTCTCCCTAGCGAAGACCAATATGAGTTATTAATATTTCCAATCGAATTAGATCTCTTCTCCGTCTACTTTCATCAATTCCTAAGCTGGATTATATACTTTCTCTTGTCAACCACCATCAAAGATCCATACTTGGGTGCAATTTCCTTTCCTATGCCTAGAGGTATCCTTTACCCTGCCACAAAATATATCCCAGCAGAGCATGCATGACTCTAATCTGTGCTCAATCGAGGACTTGCTATAATACTGTGTTGGATTTCTATGTCTCCTCTATGTCTCCTCTATCCCCCCAACATCTCTATTTCCTTTCCCCTTATTTTCACTTTATATTCATTTCTATATATTTATTTTCTTACTATCATTATTATTTTTTCTTTATATTTTTATTTCACTATTATTATTTCCATGTTTATTTATTTACAGCCTATGATGTGCATGGAGCCCTGCTGCACTCCATGGCTGGCCACTTTTTTTTTTGTTATCGTGTGACTGGTGGAGTAACCGGAAGTGGACATTTGCTGAACTCTGTGGGGACACCATACGCTGTACTTCGCACTGGCTATATAAGGATACTTACCACATGTCTGCGCATGCTCTGAAGAAACTTGAGTCAGGAGTGAAACACGTCAGCATGACATTATCACGCTCTCTGCAATGAGCGCACAGATCACCTACTAGCTGACATCCCCCCTCCGCATACCCCAGGAGGTTCGAAAGGATACAGAAGCACTACAGCTACCTGCAGGAACTATGGCACTGGACGCCAACGGCACTGGATGCTCACGGTACACGTGGAGTAGTGGACAGAGCCTTTATTCTATCCTCTGTGTTTTCCATCCTTTTTGGAAACGGGTGGATTGTCGGTCTGTTTGTCTGGAGGCTGCGAACAATCTGGACATTGGGAGAGTGGTGAGCTGTATCGATTCCTTCTTCCCGGCTGGGAAGTGTACACATATACACACACTCACCTGCCCCTTAGAGATCCAGCAGCCCATCCCCACCTGTAACAGGAACTTTCTTGGCAATCACCATACATCCTGCTACCTGGGGGAACCCTGAATACTGCTGCCGTGTTTATTCCTGCTCTGTTTACATCATTAGGAAACCGTACTCCAATATCATTATTATTTTTTGCCATAGATACATCATTATTTTCCTATCTGCCTTACCGGGGTCAAGTCTTTGAACAGCTCTTAAAAATCTAATATTCTATCTAATATCTAATATTTAACCCAGCTGTGGAATGGTTAAAAGCTCAAGGAGAGGTGACGGCGTTAACGAATTAATGAGAATATGTTATTCACGGTGAGCAGGAAATACATACTCGTACAGCGTTAGACACATTTGTCTTAAAATTTTTTAAGCATTACATCATATATCAATATTGTTTAAGATATGTTCAAGGCTCATGCAAGGAGGCCCATGTGTAGGCTACCTTGCTTTATTATGTTTAGGAATGATGTATAGTTGGCTGGTACACACATGTATTGCCCCACCTGTTTGGTGGATAAATTGATCTTGGTCTACGGTCTCAATCTACCGGATCCAAAACGTGTTAATGTATGTCAATGTATGACCTGCTTTATACTGGACTATGTATCTACCCTGTTTCCCAGAAAATAAGACCTAGTGTGATTGTTGGTGATGGCTGCAATATAAGCCCTACCCCCCCAAATAAGCCCTAGTTAAAGTCCTTGTAGGTCTTATTTTCAGGCTAGGGCTTATTTTCGGGGAAACAGGGTAGGGCTTATTTGGGGGGATAGGGCTTATATTGCAGCCATCACCGACAATCACGCTAGGTCTTATTTTCGGGGAAACAGGGTATGCCTTCTTTATAATAAAATAAAGGAATTTTTAAAAAAAGCTCAAGGAGTTGCATCCATGAGATATTGAGCGAATCGCTCTAAGACTTTATCCATTCATGTTCCCACTGGGATCTATTTATGAGGATTAGAAGTTCATTCGATTTGTGAGGAGTGTATGTCTGCTTGTGGTGGCCATCTGTGTCTTCAGACGTTGTCTAATATTATTGAATGTGGGTGAGGTTTGTTATAGATACATTTTTACTAGCTCTCAGTGTTCATGTGGATCTTTCAATAAAGAATTGTACATTTTTTTGGTAATACTGGCTGTTCCTCTTTGAAGAATTACTTGGGAGACCTCTTCCCAGATGGCGGCCTCCTCCCAAGGCACTATCCACTCACAGGGTGGGTCAGGGAAAACCTCAAATTGGAAAGCTTGGCATCTTCTGTAGTGCACCAAGGGTGCAGTAGTCATAGTCAACTGCCCAATACTGGCACTAAGGTTTCACCCACCCTATTACTACAAATAGCAAATCCTTTCCACAGGGCCACCTCCGATCATAAAGGAGTGTCCACATGAGCAGCCTTTAAACAATTCTACTTAGGTAGAAACAGATTAATGGATCTTTAAATCACATTCTTCACCTCTATAAATCCCTATAAATTCAAGTTCAGTAGTACAATCCACGCTGGGTAGAAATATATAAACAAAGAATGTCTGGCCAACTCTCCCACAGTCCTCTAAGTAGGTCCTCCATAAGTGGGTTTTCTTCCAGAGTCTCTACAGCCTACCCCAAAGGGTACTCTCCTCCTTAGGCTACAGGCTTACATGCTGTATACCAGGGGTAGTCTATTCCCATTACTGCTCTGCTCAAGACTCCTCCCACACCAGATTATATAGGGGTACTGTACTCCACCCACTAGCTCCACCCAGGGATGGGACCTCACTAAAAGGGGTACTAACCCCTGCTTACAACTTGATAGATAATCTAATCCCTCCCCACTCTATCAAAAACTGTAAGATAACACTTTGCCTTTAGTTATACTTTAACCACTTGCTGACTACCTACCACACTTTTACCGAGGCAGGTCAGCTCTATTGCGCGAAACAATGTACCTGTACGTCATTTCGTGCAATAGACACTGGGGGGCGCGTGCGCGTCACCAGAGGCGCGATCGCACACTGATTGGACACAGGGGATGCCAATCAGCGGGTCAGGTGGACCCGATGTCCACCAGCCACCTGCGGTCGTTGCCCAGAGAGGCAGAATGGCAATCTGCCTATGTAAACAAGGCAGATCGCCATTCTGACAGGGAAGAAGATAGAGATCTTGTGTTTCTGCTAAGCAGGAACACCGATCTCTGTCTTCATCCAGTCAGAGCAACCCTCACACAGTTAGCAAGCACCAGCTAGGTATACCTTTAACCCTCTGATCGCCCCTGATGTTAACCCCTTCCCTGTCAGTGTTAGTACAGTAACAGTGCATATTTTTAACACCTATTTTTAGCACTGATCACTGTAATAATGTCACTGGTTCCCAAAAAAGTGTCAAAAAAGTCAGTTAGGTGTCCAATTTGTCCACCCCAATGTCGCAGTCCTGCTAAAAATCGCTGATTGCCGCCATTACTAGTAAAAAAATAAAGAAAGAAAAATGCCGTAAAAATATCCCATCGTTTGTAGACGCTATAACTTTTGTGCAAACCAATCAATTTTACGCTTCTTGGGATTTTTTTTTTACAAAAAATATGTAGCAGAATACACATTGGCCTAAATTGATGAAGAAATTAGATTTTTTACATTTTGATCAAAAACCACCAAAAGAAAGCTCTAATTGTGGGAAAAAAGGGACATCAATTGTATTTGGCCACAGCATTGTATGACCGTGCAATTGTCAGTTAAAGTAACGCAGTGCCGTATCGCACTGGTGTCAATGGTCCCCAAAAAGTGTCACTT
Source organism: Lithobates clamitans (assembly GCA_037952925.1). Classification (NCBI taxonomy): domain Eukaryota; kingdom Metazoa; phylum Chordata; class Amphibia; order Anura; family Ranidae; genus Lithobates; species Lithobates clamitans. The sequence continues at coordinate 12,226,471 of JBBGZY010000251.1, read as the reverse complement.
AGTGTTCAATTTGTCCGCCGCAATGTCGCAGTCCCGCTAAAAATCACTGATCGCTGCCATTACTAGTAAGAAAAAAAAAAGCCCCTAAATCTATCCCATAGTTTGTAGACACGATAACTTTTTCACAAACCAATCAATATACGCTAATTGGGAATTTTTTTACCAAAAGTATGTAGCAGAATACAAATTGGCCTAAATTGATGAAGTATAAATGACACTGGCAGGGAAGGGGGTTAACATCAGGGGCAATCAAAGGGTTAGATGTGTTCCCTGTGAGTGCTTTCTAACTGTGTGGGGGATACTGACACTAGGCAGAGAGAGAGATCTGTGTTCCTGATTAGTAGGAATCACAGATCTCTCTTTCCCTGTCTGACAGAACGACAGTCTGCCTTGTTTACATAGGCAGACCGCCTTTCTGTCATTCTGGAGAACGACCAGGGAGCGCAAACCACGTACAGGTATGTTGTTTTGCGCAGCCAGGCCGCCCTGCTGCAGTATATGTGCAGTGGGCGGTCCTGAACTGGTTAAGGGGTAAAACCTTCCAGGGCTGAAGTGGTTAATGAATCATATGCTAAAAGCAATGCTCATGTATTACATTTTAGACTAAAATCATTTGGAAATACAATAAAAAACAATGCAGGAAGTGGCTGTACAGGCAGCACAAGGAAATTATGCCGTGTACACATGGGCGGACTTTTCAGCATCAAACGTCCGACGGACTTTCGACGTAGTTACAACGGACTTGCCGACCGGACTTGCACACGCACGTACGGACTAAAGTCCGTTCGAAAGTCCGGTCGTTTGAACGTGATGATGTACGACCGGACTAGAATAAGGAAGTTCATAGCTAGCCAATAGCTGCCCTTGCATCCTTTTTTGTCCGTCAGACTAGCATACAGACAAACGGATTTTTCGATCAGACTCGAGTCCATCGGAAAGATTTGAAACATGTTCTAAATCTAAAGTCTGTCTGATTTTTGACAGAAAAAGTCCGCTGAAGGTCCGATGAACCCCACACACGATCGGATTGTACGACGGATTCGTTCCGTCGGACCAGTCCGGTCGAAAAGTCCGCCCATGTGTACATGGCATTAGTCTCACATATTTTAACAATGAATCTAAACTTTAAAAAAAGAAACAAAATGTACCGGTAAGGTCCAGTTTCGGTTAAAGGACCATTACAAAAATTAACATTGGTGCAGTTATCTTCAAATCCAACTGGCATCATGCCAACAGTATTCGGAGCCACATCAGAGCATGGGTAGTTAGCAGCAGTTCTATTGTAGATGTGATAATATTTATTTGTTTTGAATGAGGAATAATCAGCTGGGTTACTCAGATTTGCTGCTGTTAAGTTTGGCACAACTGCAAAAAACAAAGGAGAAAAACAATAACTATATGAAAACTCAAAGTGTGACACTGTCAGCAGTTACTACTATATAATTTTTATACGACATATACCTGAGAAGATAAATATTTTCTTGAATTCATTTATTAGCTTCATTAGTTCAGATAGTTTCAATATTTATAATACTTATATACTTTTATATTTAAGAATATAATATTCATATACTTATCATACTTATATACTTACTATATTTATCATACTTACATATTTATCATATCAAGTACAATTACTAAGGTACAACTAAAGGGCCCTGTATGACAGTCTAAACCTCCTGAGTGAGCCAAATCTTCCTTTCTTGTCTCACTCACTCCCCTTCCCAGACACTGCAGCTCACAGTGGAAAGGTTCAGGAACAGAGGCAGTTCAGTCAATCTAGAAAGCAGTGGCCAAGTGATGTAAAGCTACAGGCTTGTGAATCAGCAGTGACAGTTCTGATAGCCATGCCCACTGCAATTGTTTTTATATTTTCGTGTTATTATTAATGGAAGACCATAATGCTATTTTAGCTAATTTTGACAATTTAAAATAATTCATAAGGTTAGATGTAACAGCAGTAGGATGCAGTTAAAGAAAGTTCCAATAGTGCAGCCCAGTCAGCATCAGTACAGGCATTATCAATGTGGCGCACCGCCTAGGGAGCCACGAGTGTAAAAGGATTCCCCACCCTGCACAGCCAGGCACACCACATCTTTACAGCACACTTGAGTCAGGAAACAGTCCAGCACTTTGTTTTTTTTTTTGTTTTATTCAGGGAAATAAATTTGGATGGGGTGAGGGATATTAGGAAATGTCCACTTGATCAAAGCAACAACTCTTCAGGGTCATTTAACTATTTGCAGTCTCTATATACACTCCTCTTCTGCCTCCTGCACAAAACTCGCTTGCAGAAACAAAAATCACTCCCAGCTGGATACTGTTGGATGGGATCTGACTGACTGTCAGCTCCAGCAATGGCCCATTACAGGCAGGGACCACAGGCACCTTTGTGTAAAGAAAAATAAGTCACAATATCGAGCTGTCCTCCTGTGGCTACTGATCCCAACACCACCTCATCAGGCACTGCCAGCCCACCTGGCTGCAGCTGCCCCTTTCACTGGCCCTCCTGGCTATTCCTCCACCGTCCTCCCAGACTGACTCTGCACCCATCTCAGACTGATCTCACCAAGATCTTCCCAGGCTTCCTCTCAGTCCTTCCAACTGTCTCACTCACCAGCTCTCACCTGGCTGTCTCTCTCCCTGGAGATCTCCTGGATGTGCTCTGGCTCTTGTCCTCACACCTGCTCCCATGCCACTGGTCAGGATACCTCTGTGTGTCCTGAAGAGGGTCCTTTCCGCACCCAAGCCCAGACCCGAGGTCACCCCCCCCCTGACTAGAGGGCTACCCTCAGGGGTCTCCGACAGCCTCCTAGCACTCCATCTCCAAACTTCTACCTGAACTCCACTGCCCCTGCTGGGCTGACTCAGAGTATTTATGAGGTGGCCTGCCCCCTGCCAACCCATCTGTTGGGTATTGGTCAGGGCCCTAATGAATACTCCAAGCAGCTCTCCTTCACCTCCACTCCTATTCTTCTAGAATCTTCTCCAAGTTTCTAGAAGTAGGGGGAGGTATCAGAGATGCTGCCTGTGAATCATACCAGCCTCTCTGAGTCACTGACCCTGACCCAGATTAAACACAGGCTTGGCTGCCAGTCAAGCCAAACAATTTACTAACTCTACAAAAACCTATGTACACTACCCTACCTAGCACTCTACACTAGAGGGTGCTACATCAACATCCTCACATCCAGTAATGCAAGTAATTAGAGACACATGAATTAAACCACAACATAAATCCATGGACTTGCATCGACTCCCTGGGAATAAAAAATAAAATATCCATGAATTCACAAGCAAGAGTACTTTTACACAGTTAAACCACTCAGAATGCACCCTCCCCTCAATTAAAAATGTACAAGGGATTAGAAAACCAACACTGACATGTTGGTAAAAGACTAAATCTGTGTTCTGTCCACCAGCACTAATGGCCAAGCTTTACAATATACTGGGAAGACACAGATCTCATCCTTCTAATGCCCCGTACACACGGTCGGACATTGATCGGACATTCCGACAACAAAATCCTAGGATTTTTTCCGACGGATGTTGGCTCAAACTTGTCTTGCATACACACGGTCACACAAAGTTGTCGGAAAATCCAATCATTCTGAACGCGGTGACGTAAAACACGTACGTTAGGACTATAAACGGGGCAGTAGCCAATAGCTTTCATATCTTTATTTATTCTGAGCATGCGTGGCACTTTGTACACGATCGAAAATTCCGACAACACATTTTGTTGTCGGAAAATTTTATAGCCTGCTCTCAAACTTTGTGTGTCGGAAAATCCGATAGAAAATGTGTGATGGAGCCTACACACGGTCGGAATTTCCAACAACAAGGTCCTATCACACATTTTCCGTTGGAAAATCCGACCGTGTGTACTGGGCATAACAGTGAGCCAAGTATTCTGCAAAGTAAAAAAACATGAAACCTACTAAGTATCACATGCAAAAGCTGATACTGAGAAGTTAGGCGTTTTTGTTGGCTAGAGGACTTCCACTTGAGAACATTGGATCACCTATGACAGGAATGGGGACAGTCCCTCCTAGACTCTTGGCAACACACCAAACTGTTTCTTTTCAGCATAGCTTGGGCACACTGTTTTGAGCATGTAAGAAGGAACATTATCTAAAAACTATGACCTCTCTCTATGAATCCTTTCAGATATGTGTAGGGTTCTCTTGGGAAAGACATCCACAACGGTCCCATACTATATTAGGGCATTTGAAGAACTAGGTAGGCAATTTTCAGAAGGGGTAATTTCTAAAATTGTTAAGGTAGACCATATCTCATCAGTTCCCTCTAAAACACAAGAAATGTGGAAATGTGCCATAAATTAATCTTTACATGGTATAGGGTCTTGGATTAATTGTGGCTTAATTGTCTCAGTGAAATGTTGGCGGGAATGCAATCAGCAAAGCAGGCTACTGCATCTTCTGTGGGAGTGCCTTTATATTAAGCCATTTTGGAAAGAAGCGAGGGACTTGATTGCAAAGGTCACACAATATACCCTTGCAAACAATCCCCTTTGGATCTTCATGCCACCACTATGTCTGTGGGAGCCTACAAAAGTCCACCCCCCCCCCCCTTCAACTCCTGATTTCTGCAAAAAGTCTGGTATTGTTATTATAAAAACAAAGCAGAGCACCGACACTGAAAGACTTGCTCGTTAGGGTACAAACCACAATGGAAGCAGAGGAATGGAAACAAAGTGTAGGACTGCTGTGGGCAATTTTATAAGTCAAATGTAAGCCAATCATATGGAGACACACAGAGCAGGTGGTTTGTTAAAGTTCTTCTTCCAAAGTCTTTCTCTTTCTTGGTCTTGATTTATCTGCTTCTTATATTTTCCTGATTGCATACAGGTGTAGATTAACAATGTGTTATCGCTCCAGTCTGATTTTGTACTCAAATGCTACTGTAATTTTCATAAGGGGGAACCAATTCAATGACCTCTGTATTGAATTGATATCTTGTTATACTTATTATTAACATTACAGATTTAAAAACTACAATCTTAACCCACAAAACACCACAAAGAATAAAGCATAAATCCTCTATTTCTGTTAGAGGAGCTGCTGACTTTTAATTGGACACTTACCTGACCCAGGGTCCAGCGATGTGGGGGATCGAAGCCCCGCTCGTCCCCCCTTCCGCTCAGTGGCGCCGGCATTCTAACTGTGGGCACCCACGCGAGCCGCGCGCTGTCACTGGCCCCGCAATCATCTGGGACTGGTCACGTGTCCCAGATGATTGACAAGAGGGAGGGGAGAGAGGCAATCTCCCTTCCTGCGGTGAGGGAAGTGATGTCAGGAGCCCAGGCACCGAAGGAGGCAGACTACGAGGGACCCCCTAGCAACAGGCATTTAGAGGTGAGTAAAAAAAAAATTCTCCACATTTTTTTTTTTAATTTTTTTTATCCACTTCCCTACCCGGCTATTGTCAAATGACGTCCACAGATGGGATCTCCCATCCTGGGTGGACGTCATATGACGGCCTTGGCTTCCTGGCCGCCTAGGGGGCGCGCGCCGCCGCGTTGCTCGGGACCCAGTGCGTGTGCCCGGCGGCCACGATGTCTGCCGGGCACCCGCGATTGCCCGTTAAGCGGGCCGGACTGTGGATCTGTGTGTGTAAACACACAGATCCACGTCCTGTCAGTTGAGAGGAGACCGATCTGTGTTCCCAGTACAGCGGAACACTGATCGGTCTCCTCCCCTTGTACGTCCCCGCCCCCTACAGTTAGAATCATTCCCTAGGAAACATATTTAACCCCTTGTGTCCCCCTAGTGGTTAACCCCTTCACTGCCTGTCAGATTTACACAGTAATCAATGCAATTTTATAGCATTGATCGCTGTATAAATGTGAATGGTCCCAAAAATGTGTCAAAAGTGTCCGATGTGTCCGCCATAATGCCACAGTCACGAAAAAAAATCGCGATCGCCGCTATTACTAGTAAAAAAAATAAATAAATATTTTATTTTTTAAAAATGCCATAAATCTATCCCGTATTTTGTAGACGCTATAACTTTTGCGCAAATCAATCAATATACGCTTATTGTGATTTTTTTTTACCAAAAATATGTAGAAGAATATGTATCGGCCGAAACTGAGGAAAAAATTTTTTTTTTTTTTTTTAAATTGGGATATTTATTATAGCAAAAAGTAAAAAATATTGTGTTTTTTTCAAAATTGTCGCTCTTCTTTTGTTTATAGCGCAAAAAATAAAAATCGCAGAGGTGATCAAATACCACCAAAAGAAAGCTCTATTTGTGGGAAAAAAGGACGTCAATTTTTTTTGGGTACAACGTCGCACGACCGCGCAATTGTCGTTTAAAGTGCGACAGCACTGAAAACTAAAAATTGACCGGGGAAGGAAGGGGGTGAAAATGCCCTGTATTGAATCGGTAAACACATTACTAATTTTTTTTTTGAGTTGGAGCTCCACTTTAATATTTTTTGTACAATTGTACCTCATTTTGACTTTCCTAATAAAAATAGTTTGTAAACAGAATACAGCATAGCCCTATACTATATAGGCTGGATGATCTAGAAAACCAAAACTGAAAAAAATACCATAGATATCAGAGTTCTTCCAAAAGCCACACATGATGTGGATCATGCTGTGTTTTGGGCATAGAACCAATATCTCCTATTCAGACTGATAGGGTACACACAGTTTCCTTCTCCACAGAAACCTGTTATAAGACACTGTGCTAATCAAATTTTACTATTAAAAATAAAAGGAGGAAATGCTGAAAATGCACAACAACCCTTCAGTAGACTTTAAAGTATACTATATATCAGGCCAAAACCGTTTTCTTAGTTTAGGATAGAGTGGGGAGGGTTAGAACTCGTGTTTTTTTGTGGCTTTTTTAGAGAAATTTACCTTCACTTTTGACAAGAATTTAATAAAAATAAATAAAACTCTGCACAAATCCGAACAAAACGAAACCATATACATAGCATATAAATCTATTTCAAATACATGAATAATAGAGTTGTGTGACTAAAAAAATGTTATCTGAATATTTTCCATCACAAAATATTTACTATATTGCCAAAAGTATTGGGACACCCCTACAAATCATTGGATTCAGATGTTCCAATCACCTCTATGATCACAGGTATCAAGCACCTAGGCACGCAGACTGCTTCTACAAACATTTGTGAAGGAATGGGTCGCTCTCAGGAGCTCAGTGAATTCAAGCGTGGTACTGTGATAGGTTGCCACCTGTGCAATAAGTCCATCTGTGAAATTTCCTTGCTACTAAATATTCCACGGTCAACTGTTAGTGGTATTGTAACAAAGGGGAAACAACTGGAAACAACGGAAACTCAGCCACGAAGTGGTAGGCCACGTAAAATGACAGAGTGGTGTCAGTGCATGCTAAAGCTTACAGTGCACAGAAGTTGCCAACTGTCTGCAGAGTCAATAGCTACAGATCTCCATTCAGCGCCATTCAGATTAGCACAACAGTGCGTAGAGAGCTTCATGGAATGGGTTTCCATGGCTGAGCAGTTGCATCCAAGCCTTACATCACCAAGTGCGAAGCAAAGCGTCGGATGCAGTGGTCTAAAGTACACAGCCACTAGACTGACAGTGGAGACATGTTCTCTGGAGTGACGAATGCTGCTTCTCTGTCTGGCAATCCAATGGATGTGTCTGGGTTTGGCGTTTGCTAGGATAACGGTACTTGCCTGACTGCATTGTGCCAAGTGTAAAGTTTGGTGGGGGGGTATGGTGCCCCATAGTTCCAGTGAAGGAAAATATTAAGGCGTCAGCATACTAAGACATTTTGAACCATTTCATGCTCCCAACTTTGTGGGAACAGTTTTGGGAGGGCACCTTCTTGTTCCAACATGTCCAACATGACTGCGCACCAGTGCAGAATGCAAGATTCATAAAGACACGGACGAGCGAGAACACCTTTGGGGTGAATAAGAGCTGAGACCGCGAGCCAGGCCTTCTCATCAACCATCAGTGCCTGACCTTAAAAATGCGCTTATGGAAGAATGGTCAAACATTCCCATAGACACACTCCTAAACCTTGTGGACAGCCTTCCCAGAAGAGTTGAAGCTGTTATAGCTGCAATGGGTGGGCCAACTCAATATTGAACCCTACAGACTAATGCCCCGTACACACGGTCGGACTTTGTTTAGACATTCCGACAACAAAATCCTAGGATTTTTTCCGACGGATGTTGGCTCAAACTTGTCTTGCATACACACGGTCACACAAAGTTGTCGGAAAATCCGATCTTTCTAAACGTGGTGACGTAAAACACGTACGTCGGGACTATAAATGGGGCAGTGGCCAATAGCTTTTATCCCTTTATTTATTCTGAGCATGCGTGGCACTTTGTCCGTCGGATTTGTGTACACACGATCGGAATTTCCGACAACGGATTTTGTTGTCGGAAAATTTTATATCCTGCTCTCAAACTTTGTGGGTCGAAAAATCAGATGGAAAATGTGTGATGGAGCCTACACACGGTCGGAATTTCCGACAACATGGTCCTATCACACATTTTCCATCGGAAAATCCAACCGTGTGTACAGGGCATAAGACTGGGATGCCATTAAAGTTCATGTGCGTGTAAAGGCAGGCATCCCAATACTTTTGGCAATATAGTGTGTAAAAAATAGCTTTTTTTCACTATTCATCATCATTTGCATATAAGTGAATGTTACACTGCAGTTTGAACTTGCCACTTTATAATTTGGGATGGAAGATATTCACATGGATCCATTATTTATGCATTTGAAAGAGATTTATATGCTATGTATATGGTTTAGTTTTGTTTGATTACGCTGCGTTTTATTTACTTTTGTTGCATTTTTTTGGTGTGGGAACACATGGCAACAGCTGCAGCAATAATTTATATTATTTCTTGAATTTGGTACACAATTTGCATGATAGCATGATAGCATGGTGGCGTGGAAAAAACAGTTATAGTATCTGACAAGGATTTACCCAACAGGAAATGAGGGGGACTCCAACAACAATACAGACAGTAAAAAAAACACTGCAGATTGTCCCTCACTTCCTTTGTGATTAAACCATTGTTAGCTGGATAGGAAGAGGGAGTCTTTCTAACAGAGCCTCAGATAACTACTGTATAAAAACTAGACTTCTAAACCTTCCTTACTTTATTCATCCTTGCAGATGCCCCATGCTGGCTGGAGTTTATGAAAAGCTCTCCATTTGGAAATAAACATGAAAGTCAATTCACAAGAATAAATAAATAAATTTGTTAACCCCTTGTAACCGGCGCCTGCCAGCCCCTTAATGGGTTTTGAATGCCGGGAGGTGGGGTGGGTCCTAAGGTCATGTGACCGCCGCGATTGGCTGTTACAGCGGTCACATAGCCACCGGTAACTGTGCCAGGATCGCACATCGTGTGCGCTCTCAGCACAGCTCTCTTTGCACTAATGCACACAAATATGTGGCTGCTCGGTGCCAAGGCCCACTCGCCAAGATTTGAGTTAAACAAGTAATGGTCTAGCCAAGCCTTATTTAAGGAATACAAATAGAGTAAAAGAGCTGGTGGTTAAGAAGTCGGCACCCACCAGCGTCCTAACAACCACAACTCATTCCTGCTGTCAGTGGGGGATTACCCACTGACAGCAGAATGTAAACAAAAGACATTAAAAAATAAAACAGCAGAAGGTCCCCCCATTGATTCATACAAGGCCATTCAGGTCTTGTATGGATTTTGGGGAGACCCCATGCCAAAAATGCAAAAAAAGGCCTGAGGTCCCCCCAAAATCCATACCGACCCTTATGCCAACATGCAGCCTGGCAGGCCAGGAAAGGGGGGGAACAAGCGTGCACCCCCTCTCCTCCTGAGCTACACCATGCCACATGCCCTCAACATGAGTGGGAAGCTTTGCTGAGAGGGGCCCTTGGCAAAGTACCTTTTTCCAATGTAGATGAAAAAAGGGCTTCTTCCCCACAATCCTAAATAAGTGAATGTGGGGGTTTGGGGGGGGTTGACTTATTGGAATCTGGAAGCCCATTGTTAAATAAACACAACACATAGTTTTTGAGGAGTCCCTTATTTTAAGAAAATGTAAAAGTCCCCCGATGTATATCTATTGTCAATTATGATGCCTGTTGCCTGCCCGTCGCACAAGAAAAAAAAATCTCACCTCCCCCGATATGACTGCTGTTGCTTGGCTCCTGCTGACTGTCACGCAACTTCCCCTCACCACTTAAATAAACAAGGAGAATGGGGTCAATGATGCCATTAGGGGAGGGGCCAAGCAACAGCATGTATGGTTGATCACACATGGAAACATCCACTCATCCATATTCGGTCAATGACGGTGCCGGCTGTCCCCACTGCCTTGTGATGTAATTGATTAAGCCTGGATGTGTTCATGCATTGTCAATAACATAACCATTTGGCCCTGCCCCATTAAGACGCCATTGGCCTTGCCCCTTGTTTACTTAAGCGGCAAAGGGAAAGCAGCAAGTCAGTAGGCAGGAGACAAGCGATGAAGCGGTCAAGTCAGCAGGCAGCATTGATTTTGTTTATTGTTTTATAAAGGACTTGTCAAACAAGGTCTTGTGTTTTTATCCTTAACTTTTTTTGGTGAATGAGTAAGGGTACTATGTACACCTTACTCGTTCACATGGGAGGGCTGGGATCTGGGGGCTCACTTGTTAAAAGGGGAGTAAAGATTTCAATAAGTCACCCTCACACTCCCACAACCACTGAGCCAGGGTTTAGGGGAAGAGGCCCTTGTCTTTATCAACATGAGGAGAGGGTGCTTTGCCAGGGAGTGTCCCCCCCGAAGGTAAAGTACCCCCCCTATGTTCAGGGCATGTGGCCTGGTACGGTTCAAGAGTGGGGCCACATGCTCGTCCCCCTCTTATCTGACCTGCTTGCTTGCATGCTCGGATAAGGATCTGGAATGGATTAGGGGACCTAATTCCATTTTTTTTATATTTGATGTGAGGTCCCCTCCAAAATCCATATCATGTACACTGTTTTTTTATTTTTTACCGTCTCTTTTGTTTACATTCTTCTGTCAGCAGGGAATCGCCCACTGACATCAGGGTGGGCTCCTTAGGATCAGGGAAGCCCTGAGATGAACATTTAGCAGTAGGGATGGGCGAGCGGTTCGGCCTGAGCATAAGTTTGGGCCGAACTTTGGTTGTTCGGATGTTTTGCGAACACCGAACAATATGCGGTGTTCGGGGCAAATTCGAAAGCCGCCGGAACACCGTTAAAGTCTATGGGACACTAACATGAAGAATCAAAAGTACTAATTTTAAAGGCTTATATGCAAGTTATTGTCATAAAAAGTGTTTGGGGATCTGGGTCCTGCCCCAGGGGACTTGTATCAATGCAAAAATTTTTTTTTAAAAACTGACTTTTTTTGGGAGCAGAGATTTTTTTAATGCTTAAAGTGAAACAATAAAAATGAAATATTCCTTTAAATATCGTGCCTGGGGGGTGTCTATAGTATGCCTGTAAAGTGGCGCATTATTCCCGTGATTATAACAGTACCACAGCAAAATTACATTTCTAAAGGAAAAATTTTCATTTAAAGCTGATCGCAGCTGTAATGAATTGTTGGGTCTCGGCAATATAGATAAAACTCATTGAAAAAAAGGGCATGGGTCCCCCCCCCAGTCCATTACCACGCCCTTTGGGTCTGGTATGAATATTAAGGGGAACCCCGAACCAAAAATTCGGTGGTTGTGGGGGCTTCCCGTGGCTTCCCCGCGGCGTCAGAGGGGGCGGGGTTTACCCGTTTACATCACCGGGTGGCCCCGCCCTCAGCTATATAAGAACTGTCACCCAGAAGAAGCATCACACGATGTGAGCCTCGGAACGGTTGCGGCTTTATTTTTTTTCGGCCTGTCGGGCGGCATGAATATACATCGCTGGACATTTTTATTCTTTTATTTTTTAATAAAGGACTTGTCCCAAGCTGTCTCTTGTCTTTTTTACCATTTTTGACACTTTTTATGTGAAATGGTAGGGGTACAATGTACCCTGTTACCAATTCACATAGGGGCGGGATCTGGGAGTGCCCCTGTTAAAGGGGGCTTTCAGATTCCGATAAGCCCCCCACCCGCAGACCCCCACAACCACCGGGCAAGGGTTGTGGGGATGAGGCCCTTGTCCCCATCAACATGATGACAAGGAGCTTTGGGGGGCATGTGGCCTGGTACGGTTCAGGAGGGGGGGCACTCTCTCATCCCCCCTCTTTTCCTGTGGCCTCCCATGTTGCATGCTCGGATAAGGGTCTGGTATGAATTTTGGGGGGGGCCCTACGCCATTTTTTTAAAAATTTGGGGCAACACGGGAAAACTGTGTCACTTTACAGGTATACTATAAACAACCCTCAGGCATGATATTTAAAGGAATATTTAATTTTTATTGTTTCACTTTAACCGCTTGCCGCCTGCCGTCCGTCAGGCCAACACCCAAAATTTCACAGCGATTGATTTTTTTAATCTGTTTTTGCCCAACACTTTGCTGCAATTCATTGTGGACCAGACAAATTTATATGCCCAGCAGTATATTGCCAACAACCCCCAATCATCATATGCCCTTCCGTTTGAGTGGAGAGATCTGAATTTGGAGGAGTTAAAATTGTTTATGGGCCTCACCATAAACATGGGGATTACAAAAACAAATGAAGGACATGCCTATTGGTCCACCAACCCCATCCACCACATGCCTATTTATTCTGCCGTAATGTCCAGGTCCCGATATGAGATGATAATGCGCTTTCCTCATTTTAGTGACAATACCCAATGCCCTCCCCGCAATCATCCAAATTACGTCAAGTTATATAAAACATGAGCCCCTTTACAGGCATACTATAGACACCCCCCAGGTACGAAATTTAAAGGAATATTACACTTTTATTGTTTCACTTTAAGCATTATTAAAATCACTGCTCCCGACCATTTAAAACATTTTTTTTTGCATTGATCCATGTTCCCTGGGGCAGGACCCAGGTCCCCAAACACTTTTTATGACAATACCATGCATATAAGCCTTTAAAATTAGCACTTTTGATTTCTCCCATATTCTTTTAAAGGGTGTTCTGCGGCTTTCGAATTTGCCACGAACACCCCAAATTGTTCGCTGTTTGGCGAACTGGAGAACAGCCGATGTTCGAGTCGAACATGAGTTCGACTCGAACTCGAAGCTCATCCCTAGTCCTGAGCTTAGTTCCTGCCTGATCCTGCTCCTGCCATGTACCTGTACCTGTATCCTGTAACCTGCTACCTCATATCTGCTCCCCTTGCTCCTGATCCAAGTCCTTGTTCTCCCTTTCTGACTGTTCCTTGCATTTCTGGTTGTACCCTGTTTATCTGTGCTCCTCTTTGTGTATATATTGTTTTCTGTCACTGGGTTACTGGTTACTTATATCTTCACGTTTGCTGTGCATTGTTTGCTGGTGTTCAGATGGGTTTTGTTTCACTATTAATTAATCTTACTGAAATCATGCACAGTCTGGTTTCAGTTTCCTAGTGCAGCTACACTGAGCTGGTCATCCTTTCTGCCACTGGATACCTGCTCTTGGTATCCCTTACACACATTCTCTAAAGCTCCAGCTTATTTGTCTCTTAACACATGCAGTCCAATAAAGGTTCCCATGCAGCGTTTCCCTTTTTGTAACAGAAAAGAAAGAAATGCTACTTGTTGAATGTTCATCTGCTATGTCCTTCTGTGTCTTTCCATTTAGTGATTGGTTGGTGGTACTACAGAATACCAGCCCTTGGAATACTGTTTGGTAAAATGTTTGTTAATGACAAAGAAGTTCATTGCTGGGTTGCTTTTTTTGCTTTGTGGGTAATTTTGTCTATGGAGGGCATCCCAGAGGACTTTTATACCATATTAAGGAATCATAAATATCAGAGGCCCCTCGATGCACTCGCTGCAGCAACCCTTGCCAAATGGAAGGGTTAAAAACTGATGAGAAGCAGAAGTTCTGACTGTAATTCAAGAAGGGGTTAAAGGATCTTTATTTGGAAAGTAACTGATGTTGATGTAAGCAGCAGTGTCACAACTGTAAGTAAATCAGGGTTACTGACACAAATGTGGGTTCTTCTGTTAAACCTGATAAAGCACCCAAAGTGCAAAGGGAAATGCTAAACATGGAGATTTAAGGGTGGGTTATTCCCGCGCTATCAAGTATGGAAGCGGCTAAAAATGGAAAAGCTGCATGCACCGATAAAGGTGAACACCTGACCTTATAGATAAATCTGTAAATGGGTGGTGCTGCGCTAATCCTAGGTGCATGAACCAATAGGCTAGAGAAATGAGCGTTGTATGTGTAACTAAAGTGATATGTAAAAAAATACAATAATAGTAATAATAGGACTAATAAAATAGCTGAAACGCTGGTGCATAAAATACAAATACCAACTAAGATCTTGACAAGAATATGAATACAGCATAAAAGGTGGCAAAAATATTAATAAGGTGAAAACCATATACTGAAACGTAAATAGCAGTGATAATAAAAGTAGCTGAAACATCGGTAATTAACAGTGATCCTAAATAAAGTGCATGACAATTGAAACTGTGTGCATCCACAGCTTTGGGATACCAATGTGTATAGTGCACAAATAAAGTGCAACGTCGAGCAGCGAGCTCGTATGCCTCTGTAGTGTATGCAGCCTGTCTCGTCCCTACGAGTGACGTCACACCATCAGATCCCCTGATGAAGTCACGTGTGGTGTGACATCACGCGTAGGGACGAGACAGGCTGCATACACTACAGAGGCATACGAGCTCGCTGCTCGTCGGACCAAACTTGCTGTTTCATTTGTTTTAATGTGAGTACCTATAATTTCTAATAAAAAGAGGTTTAATCTATCAAACGAGATTACACTATTGGCTTTCTTCCTGCCTATTATCTCTTACACCCCCCCCCCGCACTATATCTGAGGGAACTCCATCCTAGGATGCAGGCTGGTGAGGGACGCGCTGGAGCCTATAGGCGGATCCTTAAAAAGCTCTCTTGGTTACATGCTTTTGCCCTATTACCCTAAGGTAAGGGGCCATTACCTACCTGAGTGTCTGCACACGAAGAAGCACTGGATGTGATACACTTTAGCACTTTAATTGCAACGTGTGCATGCCAGGACCTTGCTGTCACATTTTCTAATTTTACGGACTTTTTTTGTGAAAGTTTTTTTCTTATACGATTTTTTTGTTTTGCTTTTTCTTTTTTCTTTTTCATTCTCCAGGATTTGGGACACTTCTTTATTATTATTTGTTGAGGATTAGTTGCACCTTATGCACCTTATGGAAAAAGTAGCCAATCACTACCTCACTGCCTAATAAGGCTTTCACGTTGCACTTTATTTGTGCACTATACACATTGGTATCCCAAAGCTGTGGATGCACACAGTTTCAACTGTCATGCACTTTATTTAGGATCACTGTTAATTACCGATGTTTTAGCTACTTTTATTATAACTGCTATTTACGTTTCAGTATATGGTTTTCACCTTATTAATATTTTTGCCACCTTTTATGCTGTATTCATATTCCTGTCAAGATCTTAGTTGGTATTTGTATTTTATGCACCAGCGTTTCAGCGATTTTATTAGTCCTATTATTACTATTATTGTATTTTTTTACATATCACTTTAGTTACACATACAACGCTCATTTCTATAGCCTATTGGTTCATGCACCTAGGATTAGTGCAGCACCACCCATTTACAGATTAAACATGGAGACTGGTAAGCTGTGCCAGAGGAGTTTTAACCTCACAGAGGTTTGGGTAGATACCCGATGACAGATCAGTTGGAGGGTAGTGGGTGGGAAGTAACTGCTCATCTGTGTGACTCTGACTTAACTAAGTCAGAAAAGCAAAATGACTGTTTTTACTGTTAATGGTGAAAATAGAAATGCAATATTGAGCCCAGATAGTCTTCTTACTGTGGGCGCAAACAGGAGTTTGGACATTCCCAAAAACCAATATGATGGAAGAGGCTGACAATAGCAGTGAGGTGGGTGATTGCCCTTTGTTAAAAAAAAAAAAAAGAGATAGTTACCAAGGTGGTATAGTAGTTGGGGTAGGCCCTGCACTAGTGCAGGGCGCTTGTTTGGGGGCTAGGATTTTTTCATAGTTCAAAAACTCTAGGGGAGTGAGATTGAGCCAGGTAGACCAAAGGCTGAGAACAATAGCCTAAAGCTCAATAGTATGGAGTTGCGCCTTCAATACAGTTCTGCAAAGTGATATTAAAGTTTTCAGAGATTCCAATAGAGAAATAGTGACTATACTTGACCAAATTATACTTGTCCAATGACCAAAGTCTGATTTAGATTAGAGACAATTCTGTGTATACCAATCAAGCGTGAAGTTTTTCTGAACAGATTGTATGGCCCTGGACGCAGACCTCAAGAACATATTTAGGTTTTGTAGAGAATAAACGTATTAACTTTTTAACATACCACTGTTCAAGGCAATCACTAACCAAACTGTACTTGTATTATATTGATGGAAGATACACTGTGGTTCGTCAAGGGTGAAGGTTGAGAATGTCAGTTTTCCTGGAAATGGCTTGAACGTAATTTCAGGAACATAAAATGGAACATCTGTAAAATAATTTTAGGCATCAGTTATATGCATTTGCATGCAAATACATTAATCATTTAGGTGATTACTTTGTGGTAATAATAATACCCCACGCCATGTCATGATAAATATATGGTTATAATTTGTAGTAACCGGGATGATACAGTATTTTAAAAAAATATATAATTATGTAACTACAGCCTATTAACAGCACACCAAGTGATTGCTCCCTCTTCTCTAAACCAGCACTCACCTTATCCTCAGGTCATAGATTTGTGTATTAACAGCACTAAAATGAGGACTCACTCATCTGAATGTTCAGGAAGTTTTAATTGCAATTGTTATTGAGCCCAGATCCTATGCGTTTACTGCACTAGGAAGGAACACCATTTCTGAGCAACTGCTCAGAAATTCATTTGTTTTCCTAGCCCTTTATTCTCCCACTCTACTAAGAAAGGTCACCATCCAAATCATACTTCCATGAAGAAACATAAATTCCTGGCCGAAGCGTTCCTTAACTTCAACACCACAATTGGAATGTATTGAATCTGTTAGCAAAATATGATTCTCTGGTTCCCACTTATAATCTATCAATAACTGCGTTTTTTTCACCAGTAATCCATTATATCATTGAAACCCTCACCAGGGACATGAAGCCTTCCACAAATAATCCATTTAGTTTCATGTGATTCTGAAAACTTTCTGATAGGTGGACTAGCCTGCGTCATAAGCTGGCCATACATTATACAACTTTCTCATTTAATTTCCTTTAGATTTACCTTTAACTATGCAGTACAAGGGCCTGCCTGATTGCATGCAAATTGTTTAGGTTTGACCTCATATTATTTGGCTTTGGTAAATCTAAAGGAAAATTGTGCACAAAGATTGTATAATGTATGGACAGCCTCATTCAGACTTTTATACTTTCTTCAATAAATGGCAAGCTGAGAAACTACAACCTTTCAATTCCTATGCAATAATTTCTCAAATGGGTTATTCCATTATTGAGGAAAATGTTATAATTATTATTATGGATCATAATATCATAATGGACTCTTTCATAGTCGAGTTGTTGGCCCTTCAGAATCCTAGAGGAAAAAAGGTAAGCAAACATGGGGTTATTTTTACATAAGATAGGTTAGTGTGAAGGTTGGGGTTACATAGAAGGTTAGTGTAGGTGGAGGATTTAGGCACTGCCTCATCTGAGCTCTTCGTTCTGCAACTTGATTTAAGTAAATATAGTACCAATACAGAGCACCACTAAGACTTTTTAGGGTTTACCTAAGCCTGACCCCTAACTACACCCAGGTAACCCTTTAAATGCTAGCAGCAACATAGTAAAAGTGCAAAAAGCAAGACATTTAAATTTTTGTTGTTCAATGCACAAAACAGGCCTCTTAGTGTTACCTCCTGTATACTATTCATTAGGCAGGCAGGCAGGTAGTTATATTAAATACATCAATTTAACATGCTTACTAGGGATGAGGTTTAGGTTTTGATGGACCAGGAGTTTGACTAAAGCCCAAGCTGTTCACAGTTTGCCCCTGCCTGCCCAAATTTCTGGCTACTGCAGCTTGAAGTCTTTCTTTTAGTGATGATGGGGCACGGGTTGATGCCATTGATCTTGATGGAGAAGTCAGGGTAAGTCACGTGGGGGAGGAAATATTATGAGCTCAGTTTTGGATAGATTGAGTTTGAGAAAGTGGTGTAACATCTAGACTGTCTTAACCATATTGGTCAATTGTATCAGCTTGCACCCTTTGTCAGTCTGTTGATATTCAGCAGCCAGCCAGGGGGCTATCATTTGTGATGAGAGTAGGGATGGACTGCACCTAAATGAAGAGGGTGCAGATCAGCTGGGAATGAAGATGACCAAAAAGTTAGAGGGGTTTTTAAACTAGGCGACAGGGGGGAGGGTCCAGAGGTAGAGATAGTCAGCGCGGAACATATTCCAGAGGGTAGTATTGGGGGCATTAGTGATAGGTTGACCAAAGCACATAAACCCAAGGTAAGTATAGTAGCAAGTCCTAGTTGCAATCTCGGAACACCCAATAAAAGGATAACATGCAACCGGTCTAAACTACGTGGCATGTTCACCAATGCCAGGAGCCTGGCAGGCAAGATGGGCTAACTAGAGATACTGTTTTACGAGGAGGATTTGGATTTTGTGGGAATTTCAGAGACCTAGTTCAACAGCTCTCATGATTGGCTTGCAACCATTCAAGGGTATACCCTTTATCGCAAGGATAGAGAAGGTAAAAAAGCAGGAGGGGTATGCCTATATATCAAGAATAATGTACAAGTGAATGTGAGAGATGACATCACTAAGGGAGCTAGGGAGGAGGTGGAGCTCCAAAGGGATGAAGCTAAGGGGAAAATACTGGGAGTATGCTATAGGCCCCCTAACCTGAGGGAGGGGAGACAGATCTCCTATCACAAATTGGATTAGCAGCAAGGATGGGAAGTGTTATCATAATGGGGGATTTTAATTATCCAGATATAGACTGGGCGGAGGGAACCACGCATTTATCGAAGGCTCGCCAGTTCCTAAATGTCTTGCAGGACAATTTTATGGGTCAGATGGTAGACGCACCAACTAAAAATAAAGCGTTACTGGATCTACTGATTACCAACAATACAGACCTGATCACGGATGTGGATATACGGGGCAATTTAGGTAACAGCGATCACAGGTCAATAGAAAGATACTGAATTTCAAAAGAGCCAACTTCCCTAAACTATGAACCTTGCTAGAAGGCATAAATTGGGATAAAAACTTAGGAACAATGAACATGGAGGAGAGATGGGTTTGCTTTAAGAGCATATTAAATAAGGGCATTAGCCAATGCATCCCATTGGGTAATAAATGTAAAAGAGCAAACAAAAGTCCTAGATGGCTTAACTCCAATGTAAAAATGCATATAAAAGCAAAGGAGAAGGCCTTCAAAAAAATACAAGGTTGAGGGATTATCCTCAGCATTCAGACTTTATAAAGAATGCAACAAGAAATGTAAGGGTGCAATAAGGACGACTAAAATAGAACATGAAAGACAGCAAGCAAAAAAAATCCCAAGAAAGTATGTAAACAGTAAAAAAGGGGGGACAGACCATATTGGCCCCATAAAGAATGAGGAAGGACATCTGGTTACAAAGGATGGGGAGATAGCGAGGGTATTGAATTTATTCTTCTCCTCAGTCTTCAGGAGGGAATCGGGGGGCTTCAGTAACCAAAACTGCAGTGTTTATCCTCATGACACATCACAGGAAGCACCTCCATGGTTAACAGAGGACAGAATTAAAATTAGACTTGGGAAATGTAACATTAATAAATCACCGGCCCAGATGGCTTGCACCCGAGAGTACTTAGTAAAAATTAGGAACAATGGTCTGGCAATTACTTAAATGAGTTCCCTGACAGTCTACTGACTGGAATGGTACCAGCTGATTGGAGAAAAGCCAATGTAGCACCAATATTTAAAAAGGGCCCATAATGCATCCCTCAGAATTACAGACCAGTTAGCCTAAAATCAATAGTATGTAAACTCTTGGAGGGGATGATAAGGGACTATATACATGATTTTAGTAATAAGAACGTTATCATTAGCAGTAAAAAGCATGGATTCATGAAGAATCGTTCTTGCCAAACCAATCTATTAACCTTCTATAAGGAGGTGAGCTGCCATCTAGATAAAGGAAGGCCCGTAGACGTGGTGTATCTGGATTTTGCAAAAGCATTTGACACAGTCCCCCATAAATGTTTACTGTACAAAATAATGTCCGTTGGCATGGACCAAAGGGTGAGTAAATGGATTGAAAACTGGCTTCAAGAGCGAGTTCAGAGATTGGTGATACATGGGGAGAACTTGGAATGGTCAGGGGTGGGTGGTGGGGTCCCCCAGGGTTCTGTGCTGGGACCAATCCGGTTTAATTTTCATAAACGACCTGGAAAATGGGGTACACAGTTCAATCTCTGTATTCTCTGACGATACTAAGCTAAGCAGGGCAATAACTTCTCCGCAGGATGTGGAAACCTTGCAAAAAGATCTGAACAAATTAATGGGGTGGGCAACTACATGGCAAATAAGGTTCAATGTAGAAAAATGTAAAATAATGCATTTGGGTGGCAAAAATATGAATGCAATCTATACACTGGGGGGAGAACCTCTGGGGGAATCTAGGATGGAAAAGGACCTGGGGGTCCTAGTAGATGATAGGCTCAGCAATGGCATGCAATGCCAATCTGCTGCTAACAGAGCAAACAGAATATTGGCATGCATTAAAAAGGGGATTTATTCCAGAGATAAAACAATAATTCTCCCGCTCTATAAGACTCTGATCCGGCCACAGCTAGAGTATGCTGTCCAGTTCTGGCCACCAGTTCTCAGGAAGGATGTACTTGAAATGGAGCGAGTACAAAGAAGGGCAACAAAGCTAATAAAGGGTCTGGATGATATTAGTTATGAGGAAAGGTTGCGAGCACTGAACTTATTCTCTCTGGAGAAGAGAATACTGTGTGGGGTCACCGTACTGGTGACCCCACAATAGGGATAAAACTTTTTCACGGAAGGGAGTTTAACAAGACTTGTGGCCACTCATTAAAATTAGAAGAAAAGAGGTTTAACCTTAAACTACGTAGAGGGTTCTTTACTGTAAGAGTGGCAAGGATGTGGAATTCCCTTCCACAGGCGGTGGTCTCAGCGGGGAGCTTTGATAGTTTCAAGAAAATATTAGATAAGCACCTGAACGACCACAACATACAGGGATATACAATGTAATACATACATATAATCACACACATAGGTTGAACTTGATGGACTTGTGTCTTTTTTCAACCTCACCTGCTGTGTAACTGTGTGTGTGAGTAGGAATGAGAGTATTATCATGGTGCGGTGTTGTCATGTTTGTGTTAGCAGGGCATTTTGAATGACAAATTATATACATCATTGGACGACATCACTGAACTTGGACACTTTACAGTGTGGAATATTGTTTACTTACTTTTTAATACAGAATTTTTTCTAAAATGTGGGTATTTTTATTTTACTCTTTTTTTGTTATTCATTATTCACCTTGTCCCCATCAGAATGGGGACAAGGTGTTTTGAGGGGAGGATGCTTTGTGTCCCCTGCCCAAGGTAATCTCTAAGCCCGGGTTCACACCTATGCGAATTAGATGTGCATTTCCGCACATCTAATTCGCATAGCAGGAGAATGTGACTGGCTCCCTATGGAGCCGGTTCACATATCTCCGGGGCGGCTGTGGTGCTCACTGACGCTGTGCGTCTTTGGCTGCGTTTCAGGGCCGAATTCAGGCATAGAATCGGCCCTGATTCATCCCTGAAACGGTGAACAGGGACGCACTACGCTTCTGTGCGGTCCGCAGCGCATTATAGTGTGAACCCGGGCTTACTGTTGGTATGGTTTAGGAAGGTGGCCATATGCTAGCTGTAGGCTGCATTCCTACAAGACCCTTATCAAGTAGGGTTCTGGTATGGCTTTAGAAGGGGACCCCATGCCATTTTCTACAAACAGAAACAGGCCAGCCAGGAAATGATATTTTCTGGCAATATTCTTTATTTTTTCTAAATGTTACTTTTGATGAAGTACATTGTACAGGTGTAGCATTTAACTTGCAGGTTTAAGAGATCCCCAAGCATGTTAGTAAAGGGATCGGTGTGTTTTTAATGTTGCCCATGTAAGCCTTGTTAAAATACTTGCTTCTGCTGAATGGTATTTTTTGTTGACACATGGCAGTGCCCAATTACCCATGCCCTTTTTACCCAAAAGCTTTCAAATTGGTCATGAAAAAAGCAAAATTAAAATAACAAGATTTGGCTCCCATAGATTTCACTGTTTACCAAAAGAACTAAACAAACAAAACCATTAGATAATACTTTGTGTTTTGCCATTGTATATAAGCTAGCTATAACATAAAACATAACGCATTTACTAACTCCCTCGTATCTCTGGGGTCATGGGTTGTAATCTCAACCTTGACACCACCTGAATGGAGTTTGCAAATTCTTAATTTGCTTGCGTTTGTTTTCTCAGGGTTCTCCGGCTTCCTCCAAAGACTTGTTGGTTGGTTAATCCGCTCCTGTCTAAATTGGCCCTAGTATGTGTATATGTATTTGAGGTAGGGTCCTTAGAGTGTATGTTTGAGGGCAGGGACTGATGTGAATGTACAATATGTATATGTAAAGCGCTGTGTCAATTGCGCTATATCTTAATAAAAAAAATAATACATATACAATAAACATATAATATAAAATAATGTTATACTAACCCCTTACATTATATAATGTAAAAGCATAGCAACAAATGCTTACATACACATAATAGTATTCTGAAAATGTTAAGATGGAAACGCTGGCCACTAATAAAGTATGAAGCCAGCTTATGTGTGACTGACAAGACATATTTTAAGGGATTTTAATGAAGTGAAAATAAATTGCCATTTTCTGTAAACAAGTAACATCCAGCACTAATAATAATAATAGGTATTTGTATTTTCAAAAAAGTGACAAGTATTTCATGATTTGAAAAATGCAGTCACATGGCTGAAAAAAAAAATCCTTATCCTTGTGTTAAGCTTAGTGAATCAACCTTATTAATGCATCAAAATTCTGTTTAATGGGTGTATTTTTATGTATGTTCATGGCAGTTTACAAGACAGGCTTATACAAATATTCTAGGCCTAGAGTAAACCACAGATGCTTAAACAAATGTTTAAGGCTATTTTTTCTAGTTACAATAAAAAATAACAGGCCACTCATTCCATTCACATACAAAAACCAAAATTTTTAAAGCTGGCTTTCAAGTGTTCTTATTAGGGATAAATGCAGAATTTTACCTGCAATGGTAGAAGTGACCAATGTCAGCAGAAGTCCTAGTTTTAGATGTAGGTCCATCTCCGCTCAGATAATTCTTGATGGTCATACAGTGTCGTAAACCACAAATAAATGTTGTAGACTTCTAAACAGCCTAATGACTTGCACAAGGATTGGCGTCTACCCTAGAGAAGATAATTCTACCTTTCATGTTCATGCATTCCTAACGTATTGAATAGAACTATAGAAGAAAAACATGTCAAACTAGTTTAGGAAGTATAATCGAATAACCACAGTAGTTCTTTATAAACATTTCTAATGATTTCATTAACAACAATAACTGAAATCAGCTAATTATTAAATCACGAGAAACTAAAATAATCTTGTTAGAATATTAATTATGTTAGAAAAAAAGTTGAATGTTAAGTAGTAAAAGCAGTGCAGTGACGCACATTTAACGTTATACAACTAGGTAAATACCACACTGGGTGTGGTAAAAAATGTGTTTTTGTGTTTGACCTTAGCGTCAGAGTTATTTTTAACTGAACAAACCCTAACTTGAGGGTAAAGTCAACTTTGCATATTTCATTTTTTAAATGTGACTAAGGTCTACAATGGAGCAATTGAATGAGCTGCCTATAAAATAAAGGTACTTATTACGAAGGCTACAAATACTTGACAAATGTTATGATACTACAAAATATCTGCAGTCAAAGCATTTCTTTTATGGTCAGAGTGGAAAAGTGTTAAAACATTTGTTATGTTCTTGCTGTTTGTGTCCCAACAGGTTCATCGATTTAAATTTTACCACCTTTTTAGCACACTTTTTATTGATGTCGTTGTCTCTGTTGAGATGATTTTAATTTGCTGTGGTGATGACAAAGACAGAAAGTAAGGAAAAACTTGCCGAGCATGGATTAAGGCTATGGGGAAAATTTGACAATGGTTTATTTATTTATATTTATTACAGGTACTTATATAGCACCATCAATTTACGCAGCTCTTTACATATATACTGTACATTTACATCAGTCCCTGCCCTCAAGGAGCTCACAATCTAAAGTCCCTAACTCACATTCATACATACACATAACAGGGCCAATTTAGACAGGAGCCAGTTAACCAACCAGCATGATTTAAGAGCGTAGGAGGAAACCAGAGTACCCAGAGGAAACCCACACAGGTACAGGTAGAACATGCAAACTTCAGGCAGGTAGTGTTGTGATTGAGATTCAACACTAGTGCTGCTAGACAGATGTGCTAACCACTTAGCCACTGTGCAACTCTTTCTTCATTCTCAAGACTAAAAAATAGCCACCAAGGTGCAAGGGACTGTTGGAACCAAAGGTGTGTGTCTTCAGGTGGAAGTGGTAGCAAGGTATGCATGTATATTCTGCTTGCACATTCTATACACCAAAGATATGATCATTTTCTTTAATTACCTGTAGCTTTAAATTTCCATCTTGTGTTTACAAGGGATAGTTACAGATAGTTTCATAGTTAGTCTGGTTGAAAAAAGGCACAAGCCGGAGGTGCATGGGCGGAGTCTAGCGGAGCAGACATGCATTGTTAGAGCTCTGCACCGCTGAGGAGAGAAGAGAAGGACAAAGCGGAGCCTGCAGGCTCAAAAGGTATCCATTTGAACCTTTTTGCCCCAGGGAACAAACTGTGAAAGTTTGGGCAGGAAATATGGTACTGGGAGGAAGCCGTGGCAGAAATAAAAATCACCTCACAAAGAGCTCACAGGCACTCACTGCAACTAAAGCAGCTCCAGTCACCTCACAATATACAGCATTAGGGCGCTCTCACAGACAGAAAATGTCACAGCAAGACTCTCCATTTGAGTCAGATACAGAACGAATCCTCTCACAAACTTCTCCACAAGCCTCCTCAGCATCCCCAGTAATATTATTACAATTTGAAAAGATGCTTCATAAGGCTTTAAAACAGACCAAATAACAAACAACCTAACCAAAGAAATAAGAGAGCTGGGAAACCGCACCGCAGCCTTAGAAATAAAAATGGATGAAATTGAAATTACAACCCAAGAAAATATAACAGAATTGGAACAATTAAAAGAAGAGAATTTAATACTTCAAACTAAGCTCGAAGATTACAAAAATAGAGCCAGACGTTCAAACTTGCGCATAAGGGGAATACCTGAAACTGTGACAGACCTGCAATCTACTATTACTGCTCTATTACAAGAACTAAAGCCAGATATCCCTATTGAACGTTTAGAACTGGACAGGGTACACAGAGCCCTCACAGCCAAAAAGAAAGATGGACCCCCACGTGATATAATCACAAAATGTCATTATTACAGAACGAAAGAATAAATACTAATTGCCGCAAGAGAAAAAAAGGAACTTAATTTTCAAGGACACAATTATCACATTTTTGCTGACCTATCCCAACTTACTATTACTAAAAGACGATCCATGAAACCCCAACTAATGGAACTGCAACGCCACAACATTATGTATCAATGGGGCTTCCCCTTTTCAGTCAGATTTAACTACCAAGGTACAATTTACAGAAGCAGATCAGCAGATGAACTACAACAAACCCTTTTAAAATTAAATCTGACAGAACCCACAAGCAGCAACTCTCCCACACGCAGAAGAATGACATCATCTTCACCTTCAGGCAGCACCCTGAAAATTTCAGAACAAAATGGGAATCATCATTCTCACAAAGGAGGCCGTTATGCCACATCATCCATGGACCAAGACGATTCAATGGACTGACATCCTATTTCCTGATATCTCTTCATTATTATACTAAGAGATGGTTCTCTATAAAAAACCTGTATTTATAACTGAATGTAACTGCATTCTGATAGTCACACACTGTGTGGGATCATGTTACATTCCAGTTATATTTCTTATTACTTCTGATTCATATAGCCTTAGAATATATAAGTGAAATAAGGAAATTCTTGTTCAGTTATATATTTTCAGGTAATAACAATTTATTACTTTTTAGGACAAATATGTTCAATAATCCAGAAGTAATGGAGGCTTTTTCTTTCTTTTCTTAAAACAAATATATTATTACCTAACTAGTTCCTAGAACTATGTTTTTGTTTATTCTAATCTGAAGCAATACAACCTCAATTTTATGAGTTAACATATCTAAACAGTTACATATGAATAAAATATGTAATTGTTTACTCTAAAAGGGTTAAAATCCCAAAATAATTCAAACTATCTTCATCAATACCAAAGTGATTAACAGTACCTTTCTAACTGAATTATTGAGCCTAGGGCAAGACTAACCATATACAACCACCCTGGAATAAATAATTTCAACAAAAACTATATTCTGCACTCCAATTAATGAATCATCATTTTGATGTCTTTTGACATAGCACTTCTCTCCTGTAAGCGGAAGATCCGTGTACCCCCATTAGCCCTCCTCATTCTCCCAACCATATTATGTGGGAGTGTGACAAAGGCACTTATTCCCCTGAGAGAGATATTTATTCTCTTTCACGGGTAAATTGTGATTACTTGCAAAAAATAATTTATACAATGTATCATCTAATCTCATATGTTTTTTGTTTACTCTTTACTCCAGAATTCACTGGTTTCTTTTCTATCTTTTCATCTCTTCAGTCCACACAGGTTGATCTGCGCAGTCAGCTCTGCATAACAAAAAGTAAGTCAAAACTATTTGATCTGTTGCCATGGCACCACTGAATATACTTTCCCTGAATGTTCAGGGAATAAATGTCCCTCAAAAAAGGACCAAAGCCTTCCGTAGTTTCCATAACAAGAAGGTTCACATAGTATGCCTCCAAGAAACACACTTCACCAAAGATTCTACTCCAAAATATATTTCTCCTTTTTATCAACAAATTTACAAGGCTTCTGCCTGTACCAAACAAAGGGGTACTCTAATTGCATTTCACCGATCCACACCATTCACCTTATCATCAGAAATTAAAGACCCAGAAGGTAGATACCTGATACTCATGGGTTATATAATGGATACAGCAATCACGGTGATTTCCTACTATGCTCCTAGCAAACAACCTACACCATTCCTCTCACATATATTACAAGTGATTAATACACACAAAATAGGAACAGTGATAATGTGCGGGGATTCGAACCAGGTCCTCCTCCCATTTCTAGATAAATCACCTTTTACACCATCCAAAATAACCTCTAGATTACCTTTTTCTCAACTTCTTTCCAAATACAATCTGGTAGATTCGTGGAGAGAAAGTAACCCAATGAAAAAGAAATTCACTTATTTCTCGCACCCTCATCAAACCTTCACCAGAATAGATCATATTTTTCTAACAATAGGAATGATACCAGAAATTATTGCATCAGATATAATTCCGATTCCGTGGTCTGACCATAATGCAGTATACACTACTATAGCCTCAGCCATACCAAAAGCTCATGACCCAACGTGGTACTTACCGGACATAATGCTCAAACACCCACTACATCAGATGGCCATTGAACAAGCTTTAAAGGAATACATATCAATTTATAATACAACAGACATTTCCCCAATAACACTGTGGGAAGCTCATAAGTCTGTCTTGCGTGGTACAATACAAAGACAAATGGCACTATTTAAACGGGAACGCAAAAATCTAGCAAAAAAACTAGAACTCAATTTTAATGCAGCCTACATATCATTCCAAGATAATCCATCTCAGAGTACAAAATCTCATCTGGAAAAATCTAGATTGGAATACGATCTATTTCTCACTGAGTCAGTTGATAAATCCCTCAAACGCTCCAAACACAATTTCTACATGAATACAAACAAACCAGGTACATATTTTGCTCGGGCATTAAATTCAACTAACAAATCTTTCAAACCAATACGTTTGAAATGATCAAAAAATGTTTATACTTGTAATCCAATTAAAATAGTCCATAAATTTCACTCACATCTGGCAACTTTATACAAGACAAACAATGAATTTAATCCTACAGAGGCTGAATCCTTCTTCTCAAAAATAACCTTACCTGAGTTGTCTCAGAATCAAAAAAGCAGTTTGGATGAGCCTATAACTATAGATGAAGTTGCTAACGCCATAAAAGACCTAAAACTTAACAAAAGACCAGGCCCAGACGGCTACTCGGCTTTATACTATAAAACATTCTCAGAAATACTCTCTCCCATTCTCACTGAAACTTTTAACAAACTTCTAGATGGACATTCTTTTCGGCAAGAAACACTAATGGCAATTGTTTGTATGATCCCAAAACCCCTTTCTGATGATACTTCCTGTGTGAATTATCGGCCTATCTCTCTGTTAAACCTTGATATTAAATTATTAGCAAAAATAATAGCAAAACGCCTCAATAGCATTATAGGAAAATTAATACATAGAGATCAAGTAGGCTTCATGCCAAATAGACAGGCAGGCGATAATATACGCAGGGCAGTGTTATTGGCACATATTGCTAAAAAACGGAAAATCCCTTTATGTTTTCTATCTC
This sequence comes from Lithobates clamitans, assembly GCA_037952925.1. Lineage (NCBI taxonomy): Eukaryota > Metazoa > Chordata > Amphibia > Anura > Ranidae > Lithobates > Lithobates clamitans. Next base: position 12,197,588 of record JBBGZY010000251.1, on the reverse strand, counting down.
TCGATATTAAGAGGGCATTTGACACAGTATCCTGGCAATATATGCAATATTCATTACAAAAATGGGGTTTTGGAACCCACTTTTTAACATGGATCAAAGCATTATATAATAAACCCAAAGCCTATATAAAATATGCTGGATACAAATCTGATGCCTTTAATATCGAAAGAGGTACCTGACAGGGTTGCCCATTATCTCCCTTATTATTTGCCCTTATACTCGAACCCATGGCCCAATACATCAGAACAAACCAAACTATAACTGGCATTGAAGTAGGAGGTATTACACACAAATTATGTATATTTGCAGACGATATATTACTTTTTCTATCATCACCACAGGTCTCTGGTCCTAACTTAATACCAGCTCTTGATGGATTTGCAGCCCTATCCGGCCTTATGATTAATCCTAAGAAATGCCTAGTGCTTAATATTTCGCTCACAAACATGGAATTGATCCCGGCTAGGGCTGCACTCCCATTCACATGGGCAGAAAAATCAATCCCATATCTTGGAATTCATTTAACAGCATCTCATTCTGACTTATTCTCAACCAATTATCCTCCTGTATTAAGACAGATCACAAATCTAATAAAACAATGGTCGCAACTTCCTTTATCCTGGATAGGGAAGATTAATGCAATCAAAATGACTATTCTACCCAAATTGCTTTATCTATTCAGAGTCCTCCCTATTCCAATTCCTTCCTATTTTTTGAGAATAGCACAAAAAAGAGCAACTTCGTTTATATGGGGCTCTTCTAAACCACGTATACCTATACACACACTACATCTTCCCAAAAATAAAGGAGGCCTGGGATACCCTAATTTTACTAACTACTACAGAGCAGCACATTTGGCCAGTCTGTCCAAATACCATGCAAAACAGGAAATCCCATTATGGGTATTTATAGAGGCTTCAGAAAATGACCCTCTATTAATATCAAACTTGTTATGGCTTGATCCTAAAGACCGCTTTAAAATTCATAATCCCATAACTAAACACTTCTTATCTCTCTGGGAGAAACTAAAAACCAAATATCAGTTACAATCTCCACACAATCCTCTCCTTTCTTTTATCAGAAATCCGGCCTTTTATCCGGCATGGATCTACCCAAATTCTTTTAAAGCTTGGACAACATCAGGCATTCAGATACTAAATGACTTCATAGCATCTAAATCATTCCTTTCATTCCAATCGCTTAGAGAAAAATATGATCTACCAAACTCTGAGATATTCAGATATCTCCAAATCAAAAATTTCTATACACCATTCCTTAAGGGGGATACACCATTATCCCAATTATCCATTTTTGAATCAATCTGTACAAAAGATCCATTTGCTAAAGGTACAATTTCATCACTTTATAATCAATTATATGGAGTAGTAAATCTTAATAAACCCTCTTACGTTCAGAGGTGGGAGGAGGACCTGGGACGAACTTTAGAAGACACGGACTGGTCTAACATATGGCTTACATCTAAGTCATCTTCACCCAACATCTTAGCACTGGAGACAAATTATAAAGTCCTAACTCGCTGGTACCTTGTACCTGCTAGAGTGGCAAAATATTCACCTAATACCTCAGCTCTTTGTTTTCGAGGATGCCCAGAAATAGGCACACATTTACACATATGGTGGACGTGCCCAGTAATCCAAATCTTCTGGAAGGAAGTCTTCGTGATTGCATCTAAAATATTTAAAAAAATAATACAACCAGATCCATATATAACTTTACTTAATCTAAAACCGGAATGGTTAACACTCTCTCAATTCAAACTTATGATCCAACTAATAACGGCTGCAAAACAAACAGTGGCCAAGGCATGAAAATCTCCTACATTGGTACTAGCAGAAACAATTCACAGAATGAATAATACAATGTCCCATGCTAAGATGGTAGCCATCGATCAAAATCAAATTCCAAAATTTGAAAAACTTTGGCATCCTTGGATAAAACAACAGTTCCTGTCAAATTTCAATGACTCTGTCCTGTTGCCATGGTAACAGATTAAATGACTTACAGAGACACCCATTCTAAGGCTTCAAAGAGAACTAAAAAGAATAATAAACTGACGAGCGGGACAACCTTGTGGACCATACCTCTGCCTTTCTACCCTTTTTCTTCTTTCTCTTTCCTTTTCTCCACCTTACGATTAAAGCTCATTATCAGAATTTATTTGACCTATATACACTCTACTTGTAAACAATATGTATAGTAGGTATAAATCATTTAAATACCAACAAAAGTAACTAAGGAAATTATATATATCTTTAATTTAGGTTTATGTGAACCCAATGTTTAATATTTGAAATTTCATGATATTTACCTATATAAACCCTACTGTAAAACAATGAGCTTACTTTATAGATCATTGTAAACTTACTTTATGTATCTTTATAATATTGTATACTCAATAAACTTCTTTTGACAAGAAAAAAGGCACAAGCCCATCTTGTTCAACCAATAAAAAGGAAAACAAAAAAATCATACAATCCTATACCCACAGTTGATCCAGAGGAAGGCAAACAAGCTTTCTTTAAAGCAATCTACTGAGCTGGCCAGAACCAGCTCTTGAGGGAGTCTATTCCATGTTTCACAGCTCTTACTGTAAAGAAACCTTTCTGTATTTGGAGATTAAAATGTCTTTTCCTCCAGACCTAAAGAGTGCCCTTGTCCTCTGTGATGACCTTAAAGTGAATAACTCAACACCAAGTTCACTATATGGACCACTTATGTATTTAATACATATTGATCATATGACCCTTAATCTCCTCTTCTCAAGGGAGAATAAATTCAGTTCCTCTAATCTTTCCTCATAGCTGAGCTCCTCCATGCCTCTTATCAGTTTGGTTGCCCTTCTGTGCACTTTCTCCAGTTCCCAGATATCCTTTTTGTGAACTGGTGCCCTCCAGCAGCAAAATGATATCTCTCTCTCTGGAGCCCATACCTCTCTTAAAACAGGAAAGGACTTTGCTCTCTTTGGAAACTGCAGCTTGGCATTGCATGCCATTATTAAGCTTATGATCTACCAGAACACCCAGATCCTTCTACACCATTGGGTATCCATTTACTCGGCGTAACATCTTTCACATTATACAAAAAAATTGGGCTAACTTTACTGTTTTGTTATTTTAAAAAAGTAAGGGTCCCAACACTGAACCTTGGGGTACACCACTGATAACCTTAGACCATTCAGAGTAAGAATCATTAATCACTACTCTGAATTTTGTCTTTTAGCCATTTTTATATTCATTTACAAACTGATTATTCCAATCATGTAGACTTTACCTTACACATTAGCCGTGTGTAATGGGATTAAATTAAGGTTACCATTCATCCTGGTTTCCTGGGGACAGATCCCACTGTGAGGGGTCTGTGCCTAGGAAGCAAGCATTTCTGGATTTGTCTTCGGTAGCAGGGCACCATAAACTGCTCGAGCTGAGCCATTTTATATTGACACCTGCTCAGTGTTTTGAATTGGACCCTGTGCACTACAAAGTTTTCACTACACTACCTGGCTCCCAGGGACAATGCTGGACCCTGGGGATGACAGTGACAGAAGCTACAATCTATGAGTAACTTGCTGTATTCCTGAACGCTTGTTGTTGTTTAATCCTGACCTCTGAAATCTCTGCATTACTTTATCCTTACCCCTGAACTTTATCCGTTACGTAAATATGACCTCTGCATTCTCTGTTACTTAATCCGGACCCCTTATCTCTGTATATTACCTAATTCTGACCCCTGAACTTTGTGTGTTATTTAATCCTGACCCATGACACATGTACTCTCCTTATTACTTCATCCTAAACCCATGAACGCTGTGCGTTATTTAATCCTCATCTCTGAACTCTGTGTCACTTAATCCTACCCCCTGCACTCTATGCTTTACACTCTCGTGACCCATAGCAGCAAAGGTACTCAAAAGCAAACATTATATTGCAGCTTACCAATTCTTAGATGTGATGGTTTAATTCTTTTTTTTTTTTTTTTTAAGGTTATCTTCCTTTTATTTTCACCTGGTGATCCTGTCAGTAAGTTTGCTTTTTTTAACAGAACAAGCTGTCCTGCAGATGTAGCAGTTATAGGGTTGAGACAAACCATTTACCACTGACAGGGGTGCTTACAACGGTCAGCTTTTATTTATTTAACCTTTATCCCAAAAAGAAAAAGCTGTTGCTGTAACTACTTTAAAGTGTTATCTGGAGTTTGGCTTCAATTTGTTCTAAAGATTTTGTTTAAATTTTCTAGTCCATCTAACACTATCCTCCCCCCAGACTGACATTGCTGCTATCCCAAGGTGTCTCTGTTGCTCCTTTATCCAGAGTGGAGGCACTCTAATACAGGATGTATCTTAGTGGTCAGATCACCAGGGGAAAACTGAGGGAAACAAAGCCTAAAAAAAAAAGAAAACGAATGCAGCCACCACATCTAATGATTGGTAAGCTGCGATATATAACATTTTATGCATTTGGCTTTATTACCACTTTAAATATAGTGGATACATTTTTTTTTTATTTTCAAGCTGGTGATTCTGCTTCTGTATAATAACAAAAAAAACAAGATAAGACTACAGAACCCTGCACCTTTCCCATTCTACATGACATTCAAGGACATGGTTCTGTAGCCTCAGAGATCAGAGAAACAATAACAGTCAGCACAGGCATAGAACTCAGAAAGTTATCAGCTCACAAGATTTCTGTAAGGATCCACAATTATTTTTTCAAACAGATGAATCAAAATGTTCAGTTTTGGAGAAATTTGGGAAAGGTTAGACCCTTTGTCAATTTTTTTAATGGTGTCTGTGTTAACACTTGTGTGGACACAGCTACTGGTCCCATCTCGACATCTGTGCAGGTGTGTGTCCCCGAACTCACACTATCGGCATTTGAGGACACGCACTCCCACCCACCTGGATGTCAGCTTGGGAGAAGTGGCTGTTTGTGTGCACCTGCAGCATGCCAATAGACATGATTGGAACTGCCTGCATGTGGATGCACAGAACACGTATGCATTCCATGTGGGCAAACACGGCCCTTCTTACGGATGTAGGCTTAAGCATGCTTGTGTGAATGAGGCCTTAGATTGTAAGCTTTCACAAGCAGGGAAAACCCCTTGTATTGGAGTGTATTGTAACTGTACTGTCTCCCTACCTTTTGTAAAGTGCTGCATGAACTATTGCCACCATACAAACCCAGTCAGACATCTCAAGTCTCCAGGAAGATGTGGGAGACTCCCGCATTTCTGCGGCGGCTCCCGCACACCCGCAAGCGCCTCCTGTGCCATATGTGCCACACCAGTGCCTCTACAGTGCTCATCTGTGCCACCAGTGCTTATCTGTGCCACATCAGTGCCACCTGTACCCCATCAGTGCTGCCTGTGCCCACCGGTGCCACCTGTGCCCATCAGCGCCACCACAGTGCTCATCTATACCATCAGTGCCACTACCGTGCCCATCTGTGCCACCACCATGCCCATCTGTGCAACTAGTTAGTTCCAATACAGTGCCCAATAGTGCACATCTGTACTCTGCAGTGCAGCCTCACCAGCACCCAGCAGTTTAGCCTCACCAGCACCCAGCAGTGCACCCTCACCAGCACCCAGCAGTGCAGCCATACCTGTCTAGAATCGCAACACAGTCACCAGTATGGCAAAAAAAATTTACCAGTGAAGAGGCCTACCAGATTCTCAGCCTAAGCGACAAGAGCAGCGGGGAGCTCTCCGAGTCTCATTCAGATTCTGATTCGGCCTATGAACCAGTTACAAGCAGTGGGTCTTCTACAGAGGAAGAGGAACGTGTGCCCTTGAAAAGAAGGCATTCTGGCATGGAGCAGCAGCATACTACCAGCAGCGCAGGGCCGTCCACCTCAAGCGCAGTGCCACTGCAACAAAGGCCAAGCACCAGTAGGGTGTCATCTCAGCCCCAAACGGATAGGGGCCATGCCAGCCTTCCCTATGCCCTTCAAAACCCCCTGTGGCTTCCCCCCAATTCCGGAGCAGCAAAAATCCCCACTTTCACCACCCAGCCAGGTGAACACCGATGATTTTGCCATGCTCGATTTTTTCATTTGATTTTCACCGAAGACTTACTATCATCCATTGTGGCCCAGTGCAACCTCTATGCACAGCAGTACATAGTAAGTAACCCTGGCTCTAGTTATGCCCGTCCCTTTGCGTGGAGAGAGCTTACCGTAGAGGAATTCAAATTTTTTTTAGGTTAGGCTTAACTTTTACTATGGGACCAAAAAAAACCGAATTGTACTCCTATTGGTCTACCAACCCCATCCACCACATGCCACTCTTCTCATCCATTATGCCAAGATCAAGATACCTTATGATCATGCGGTGACTCCACTATAATGACAACACCCAGTGCCCTTCCCCGAAATGACCCAGCTTTTGACAAATTATTTAAAATTCGGCCACTCCTAAATGAATTCTCTGAAAAATTCCCCCAGACCAAAATATATCCGTGGATGAGTCCCTTGTAAAATTCTCAGGCAGGCTGGGCATCAAACAGTGTATTCCCAGCAAAAGGGCCCGATATGTGGTTAAAATGTACAAACTTTGTGTCCGAGCCAAGAGGTACATTTACGCCTTCCTGGTGTACGAAGGGAAGGAGTCCAAACTGCATCCCCCTGAATGTCCAGAGTATATTGGAGCCAGTGGCAAAGTTGTCTGGGAGCTTGTCTATCCACTCCTTGGAAAGGGATACCATCTTTATGTGGATAATTTTTATACAAGCTTGCCCCTCTTCCGCAATCTTCACCGGAGGGACACTCCAGCATGTGGTATAGTAAGAGCCAATAGACAGGGCTTCCCACAAAAACTCGTCAATGTAAGGCTACGACGAGGGGAGACAGCGTCTTTGCGGAACCAGGAGCTTTTGGCTGTCAAGTGGAGGGACAGACGAAACATCCACATGCTCACGACAATCCATAATGACACCTACGTGGAAGTCTCCAGAAGAAACGGCCAATCCAGAAACCAGCTTGTATCTACGACTATAAATTTGTTTATGGGGGGAGTGGACTTCAATGATCAGATGATTGAACCCTACCTTCCCACAAGAAAATCCCGTCATTGGTATAAAAAAAGTGTCCATTTATTTTTCAGTTTGGCCATGTATAACACTTATGTTATTTACCAAAAATTTACTGAGACCCCCGTATCCTATCTGCACTACCAGGAACAAGTAATCTCCGCCCTTTTGTACCCTGAAAGCCCAATGGAAAATATTCGCTCTAATTCCGTGATCAGACTCCACGAACGCCACATTCCTGAGAGAATCCCCTCCCCGTGAAACAGGCCACAGACGTCAGAAGAAATGCTGGGTGTGTTCCAGAGGAGGAGTTGGAAGAAACACCATGTATTATTGTCCCCAATGTCCTTCCCAACCAGGCGTCTGTATAGGTGAATGTTTCCGCTGTTACCATACGTCTCTACATTATTAAGAAAGTATGGTAAACGTAATTCTCATTTCCTGTAATTTTCCTCCACACCCCTTATGCCACTGCACTGAACTGTACATACCTCTGCCTTCTCCAGAACCGACCCTGGCCTGTTATACGATTAAGCTTCTGCCTAATGATAAACATACCTCTGCTCTCTCCAGGAACTTAACCCTGACCTGTTATACGCCAAGCTTCTGCCTAACGCTAAACTGTACCTACCTCTGCCTGCTCTGGAACTGACCCTTAACTGTTTTTCCACGTTTTTTTGCCTGCCTCTTGGACTGATCATTTACCCTGCTATGCTAGTGGGAACACAGGGGTCTCACATATGTGAGGGGCTCCAGAAATATTTTCTGGATGAAGAAAGCTAATTTTTTAGTTTTCTCATTCCTGGATTAGGGTCTGGAGACTCAGAGGCTTCAAAGAGATTTGGGTGGGAGAAGCCTCTACCCCTGTCCTCATTCTTTCCTGGCCTGCTACTTAGACCATGTTCCTGCTTACTACCAGGATCAATATTTTGGCACTAGGGATGAGCCGAACACCCCCCGGTTCGGTTCGCACCAGAACCCGCGAACGGACCGCAAGTTCGCACGAACGTTAGAACCCCATTGACGTCTATGGGACTCGAACGTTCGAAATCAAAAGTGCTCATTTTAAAGGCTAATTTGCATGGTATTGTCCTAAAAAGGGTTTGGGGACCCGGGTCCTACCCCAGGGGACATGTATCAATGCAAAAAAAACTTTTAAAAACGGCCGTTTTTTCGGGAGCAGTGATTTTAATGATGCTTAAAGTAAAAAAAAAAAAGTGAAATATTCCTTTAAATATCGTACCTGGGGGGTGTCTATAGTATGCCTGTAAAGTGACGCGTGTTTCCCATGTTTAGAACAGTCCCTGCACCAAATGTCATTTTTAAAGGAAAAAATCTCATTTAAAACTGCTTGCGGGTTTAATGTCATGTCGGGTCATGGCAATATGGATGAAAATCAGTGAGACAAACGGCATGGGTACCCCCCAGTCCATTACCAGGCCCTTTGGGTCTTGTATGGATATTAAGGGGAACCCCGCACCCAAATTAAAATAAGGAAAGGTCCCTATATACTCTGAACAGCAGTATACAGGCGGTGCAAACAAGACAGGGACTGTAGGTTTGTTGTTAAGTAGAATCTGTTTGTAATTTTGAACATTTTTAATGTGTTTAGCTCCAGCCAAAAAATCTTTTCTAAGCTTTTTGGAAAACATAGGGAAGGGTTATCACCCCTGTGACATTTGTTTTGCGTCTTTCCTCCTCTTCAGAAGATTTCACCTCACTTTTTTGTCCCAATGAAAAATGTTTTTTGAAAATTTGTGTTTTTTTGTGGAACAAGGATTGGAAAGCATCAGTGGAAAGGAAAAATTGTTTTCCCATATTAACTCTTACAGGAGAGAATTTCCCTTCCTTAGGGGTAGATTTCATCTCACTTCCTGTTGTCTCCTTCCGTTTGCAAGTAGGAGTCGTTTGTAAGTTAGATGTTTGAAAGTAGGGTCCTGCCCTATATACTCAGCAGAAATTTGGGCCTTAGGTGTTGCTGTGGCCAAAACACTGTAAGCCCTCACAGGGCCCTGCTGTGAAATATTAGATCAAGAATTGTAATTACATGCCCCTGTTGAACAGGAGCTGAAAAATTAGGCCTTAGGCACTGGTGCTGGTGCCACAACACTGCAACCCCTCACAGACACTCTAGTTGGAACGCAGGAACGAGCCCTGCTGCAAAGTATTGCATCAAAAATTGTAATTACACGCCCCTGTTAGACAGGGGCAGAAAAATTGGGTCTTAGGCACTGGTGCTGGTGCCACAACACTGCAACCCCTCACAGACACTCTAGTTGAAACGCAGGAACAAGCCCTGCTGCAAAGTATTGCATCAAAAATTGTAATTACACGCCCCTGTTAGACAGGGGCTGAAAAATTGGGTCTTAGGCACTGGTGCTGGTGCCACAACACTGCAACCCCTCACAGACACTCTAGTTGAAACGCAGGAACAAGCCCTGCTGCAAAGTATTGCATCAAAAATTGTAATTACACGCCCCTGTTAGACAGGGGCTGAAAAATTGGGTCTTAGGCACTGGTGCTGGTGCCACAACACTGCAACCCCTCACAGACACTCTAGTTGAAACGCAGGAACAAGCCCTGCTGCAAAGTATTGCATCAAAAATTGTAATTACACGCCCCTGTTAGACAGGGGCTGAAAAATTGGGTCTTAGGCACTGGTGCTGGTGCCACAACACTGCAACCCCTCACAGACACTCTAGTTGGAATGCAGGAACAAGCCCTGCTGCAAAGTATTGCATCAAAAATTGTAATTACACGCCCCTGTTAAACAGGGGCTGAAAAATTGTGCCTTAGGCACTGGTGGTGGCGCCCAGAACCAAAAATGTTCTTACAAGCTATCAGCGTGATGATTGAGGAGGAAGAGGATAATTACTCAGGGATAGTCACTCAGCATCAGCATAGGCAGTCTTTGAAGGGATCTGAGATTTCAAAAAAAATTATTCGGTTACATCTGCATCAGGTGCTTGGTAGCTGGTGGTGATCCAAGACTGATTCATTTTTATGAAGGTCAGCCGATCGACCGAGTCGGTGGACAGACGCACCCTGTGATCGGTTACCACGCCTCCAGCAGCACTGAATGTGCGTTCCGAAAGAACGCTGGATGCAGGACAGGCCAGTAGCTCAATTGCATACTGTGCAAGCTCTGGCCAGTGATCCATCCTCAAGACCCAGTAACCCAGAGGATTTTCGGTGGGAAAGGTGTCCAAGTCTGATCTTGCCCCTAGGTATTCCTGCACCATGTAAAACAGACGCTGGCGATGGTTGCTGGAACCGATCATACCTTGGGGCTGCGGACCAAAAAATTGTCTGAACGCATCGGTCAGACGGCCACCTTCTCCACCGCTCCTTCTTTGACTGACCGAAGCCTCAGCAACACGTTGTCCAGAAACAGGAGTTTGTAACCTCCCAGTCTCTGGGAACGCGTTGCACAGACCTTTCTGCAAGGCCTCCCGAAGATGTTTCATCCTCTGCTCCCTCTGCGATGGCAAGATAAGGTCCGCAACCTTACCCTTGTAACGTGGATCAAGGAGGGTTGCCAGCCAGTATTGGTCCTTCTCCTTGATACCACGAATACGAGGATCCTTACGCAGGCTTTGCAGGATCAGGGAGGCCATGCAGCGTAGGTTTGCTGAGGCATTCGGTCCGGAGTCCTCTGGGTCACTAAGGACAACAACGTCCGCAGCCACCTCCTCCCAGCCACGTACAAGTCCATGTGTTCCTTGGGACTGATCCCTTAAAGACTGCTGATGCTGAGTGCCAGGCTCCACCTCCATACTGACACAATCTTCCTCCTCCTCCTCCTCCTCCTCCTCGTCCTCTTCCTGTGTGATCGGCGGGCACGCAGGAACACTGTCTGGATAAAGGGGGCCTTGAGAGCTAAGGAAGTCCTCCTCTTCCTGCCTCTGTTCTGCCTCAAGTGCCCTGTCCATTATTCCACGCAGCGTGTGCTCCAACAGGTGGACAAGGGGGACAGTGTCACTGATGCATGCACTGTCAGTGCTCACCATCCTCGTGGCCTCCTCGAATGGTGACAGGACAGTGCATGCATCCCTGATCATGGCCCACTGGCGTGGGGAAAAAAAACCAAGGTCCCCTGACCCTGTCCTGGTGCCATAGTCGCACAGGTACTCATTGATGGCCCTCTGCTGCGTGTGCAGCCGCTGCAGCATGGCCAACGTCGAGTTCCACCTGGTGGGCATGTCACAGATTAGGCGGTTCTTGGGCAGGTTAAACTCCTTTTGGAGGTCCGTCAGCCGAGCACTGGCATTATATGACCGGCGGAAATGCACACAGACTTTCCTGGCCTGCCTCAGGACATCCTGTAAGCCCGGGTACCTGCCCAAGAACCGCTGCACCACCAAGTTAAGGACGTGAGCCAAACAGGGCACATGGGTCAGTTGTCCCTGTCGGAGGGCAGAGAGGAGGTTGGTGCCATTGTCGCAAACCACCATTCCTGCCTTAAGTTGGCGTGGCGTCAACCACCTCTGAACCTGCCCCTGCAGAGCTGACAGAACCTCTGCCCCAGTGTGGCTCCTGTCCCCCAAGCACACCAGCTCAAGCACCGCATGGCATCTTTTGGCCTGCGTACTTGCGTAGCCCCTTGAACGCCTACGGAGCACCGCTGGTTCCGAGGAAGAGGCCATGGAGGAAGAAGAAGAGGAGGGGGTGGAGGAGAGAGGTGTGTCACAATCAGCATTTTGGAGGCGTGGTGGCGGAACAACCTCCAACACTACTGCACCTTGTCCTGCATCCTTCCCAGCTGCCAGCAGAGTCACCCAATGCGCCGTGAAACTTAAGTAACGTCCCTGTCCATGCCTGCTGGACCATGAGTCAGCGGTAATATGCACCTTACCGCTGACCGCCCTGTCCAGCGAGGCATGGACATTGCCTTCCACATGCCGGTAGAGAGCCGGAATCGCCTTCCGTGAGAAAAAGTGGCGTTTGGGTACCTGCCACTGAGGAACCGCACATTCCACAAACTCACGGAAGGGGGCAGAGTCTACCAACTGAAAAGGCAGCAGTTGAAGTGCTAGCAATTTTGCCAAGCTAGCATTCAACCGCTGGGCATGTGGATGGCTGGGAGCAAACTTCTTTCGGCGGTGCAGCAGCTGGGGCAGGGAAATTTGCCTGGTACAATCTGACGTCGGTGTACCAAAAGCAGATTGCCCATAAGTACTTGGCTGTGACACACCTAATTCTACACCTTCATTCCTCTCACTGCAGGTCGCAGAGAGGACTGAAGGTCTAGTGGGGTTGGAAATCTCAGCTGATGAGGAGCAAGGAGAGATCGTCTTTGTTCTTTGGTGTGGGTCTTTTAGATACGCTTGCCAACGAACTGCATGGCAGGTCAACATATGTCTGGTCAAGCATGTGGTACCCAAGCGGGAGATGTTTTGGCCACGCGAGATACGCTTGAGACATATATTGCAAATAGCAGCGGTGCGATCTGATGCACTCGTCTCAAAAAAGGCCCACACCAAAGAACTTTTTGAATAACGCGCAGAGACTGCAGCGCCCTGCACATGTGGAGCTTTGGGGTGTGATGCAGTCAATGTGCTGCCCTTAGGCTGGCCCCTGGAGGGCATCCTGCCTAGTTGGTGATGTGCCACCTCCTCCTCCTCCTCCTCCTCCTCCTCCTCCTCTCTCCTATCAGGCACCCACGTTGAGTCAGTGACCTCATCATCCCCTCCCTCCTCATCACTGGAGCAAACCTGGCAGTATGCTGCAGCAGGGGGAGCATGACTGCCAGATTGCTGTCCTTCTTGGGCACCCCCTCTGTCCGTGCTCATGTTACTGCCTTCATTGAGCTCAGTATCATCATCAGAGCCTTCCAAACGCTGGGCATCCTCCTGGAGCATGTACCCAACACTGTGGTCAAACAGTTCGAGGGAATCCTCAGGAGGACATGGTGGGGCTAGGGAAGGAGTCACTGATGACATTGAGCTGAGGGAAGAGGCCGCTGCTTTGCCAGACAAAGCACCCTGGGCATGGGTGAGAGAGGATGAGGAGGATGAGGACGGCTTGGTCATCCACTCGACCAAGTCTTCCGCATGTTGCGGCTCAACACGGCCAGCTGCCGAAAAAAAGGCCAAGCGTGTCCCATGGCCACGTGCTGATGAGGATGCACCGTCTCCACGACCAGCACTAGACACAGAGCCTGCTTGCCCTCTCTTATTGGCTTGTGACTGTCTGCCTCTCCTTCTTGGCCTTCCAGACATACTAATGGCCTGTAGCTGCACTAAGCTGGGATAGAACACCTGTAATTTTCTTCAGGTAGCTTTATATACTGTAACCAGACAAGCCTGCCTGTCAGTAGGAAGATAACAGGAACGGATCTAGCTGAACACTGTGAGCAGGACGTACTGCACTAAATGTATATAGCAGGAACGGATCTAGCTGAACACTGTGAGCAGGACGCACTGCACTGAATGTAAATAGCAGGAACGGATCTAGCTGAACACTGTGAGCAGGACGCACTGCACTGAATGTAAATAGCAGGAACGGATCTAGCTGAACACTGTGAGCAGGACGCACTGCACTGAATGTAAATAGCAGGAACGGATCTAGCTGAACACTGTGAGCAGCACGCACTGCACTAATTGTAAATAGCAGGAACGGATCTAGCTGAACACTGTGAGCAGCACGCACTGCACTGAATGTAAATAGCAGGAACGGATCTAGCTGAACACTGTGAGCAGGACGCACTGCACTGAATGTAAATAGCAGGAACGGATCTAGCTGAACACTGTGAGCAGGACGCACTGCGCTAAATGTAAATACCAGGAACGGATCTAGCTGAACACTGTGAGCAGGACGCACTGCACTGAATGTAAATAGCAGGAACGGATCTAGCTGAACACTGTGAGCAGGACGCACTGCACTGAATGTAAATAGCAGGAACGGATCTAGCTGAACACTGTGAGCAGCACGCACTGCACTAATTGTAAATAGCAGGAACGGATCTAGCTGAACACTGTGAGCAGGAAGCACTGTACTGAATGTAAATAGCAGGAACGGATCTAGCTGAACACTGTGAGCAGGACGCACTGCACTGAATGTAAATAACAGGAACGGATCTAGCTGAACACTGTGAGCAGGACACACTGTACTAAATGTAAATAGTCTAGCTGCCTGACCGTGGTACTAATAGGATCAAAAAGAACACCTGTAATTTTCTTCAGGTAGCTTTATATACTGTAACCAGACAAGCCTGCCTGTCAGTAGGAAGATAACAGGAACGGATCTAGCTGAACACTGTGAGCAGGACGTACTGCACTAAATGTATATAGCAGGAACGGATCTAGCTGAACACTGTGAGCAGGACGCACTGCACTGAATGTAAATAGCAGGAACGGATCTAGCTGAACACTGTGAGCAGGACGCACTGCACTGAATGTAAATAGCAGGAACGGATCTAGCTGAACACTGTGAGCAGGACGCACTGCACTGAATGTAAATAACAGGAACGGATCTAGCTGAACACTGTGAGCAGGACACACTGTACTAAATGTAAATAGTCTAGCTGCCTGACCGTGGTACTAATAGGATCAAAAAGAACACCTGTAATTTTCTTCAGGTAGCTTTATATACTGTAACCAGACAAGCCTGCCTGTCAGTAGGAAGATAACAGGAACGGATCTAGCTGAACACTGTGAGCAGGACGTACTGCACTAAATGTATATAGCAGGAACGGATCTAGCTGAACACTGTGAGCAGGACGCACTGCACTGAATGTAAATAGCAGGAACGGATCTAGCTGAACACTGTGAGCAGGACGCACTGCACTGAATGTAAATAGCAGGAACGGATCTAGCTGAACACTGTGAGCAGGACGCACTGCACTGAATGTAAACAGCAGGAACGGATGTAGCTAAACACTGTGAGCAGGACGCACTGCACTGAATGTAAATAGCAGGAACGGATCTAGCTGAACACTGTGAGCAGGACGCACTGCACTGAATGTAAATAGCAGGAACGGATCTAGCTGAACACTGTGAGCAGCACGCACTGCACTGAATGTAAATAGCAGGAACGGATCTAGCTGAACACTGTGAGCAGGACGCACTGCACTGAATGTAAATAGCAGGAACGGATCTAGCTGAACACTGTGAGCAGGACGCACTGCGCTAAATGTAAATACCAGGAACGGATCTAGCTGAACACTGTGAGCAGGACGCACTGCACTGAATGTAAATAGCAGGAACGGATCTAGCTGAACACTGTGAGCAGGACGCACTGCACTGAATGTAAATAGCAGGAACGGATCTAGCTGAACACTGTGAGCAGCACGCACTGCACTGAATGTAAATAGCAGGAACGGATCTAGCTGAACACTGTGAGCAGGAAGCACTGTACTGAATGTAAATAGCAGGAACGGATCTAGCTGAACACTGTGAGCAGGACACACTGCACTGAATGTAAATAGTCTAGATAGAAGATAAAAGGAACGGATCTAGCTAAACTGAATACAGTGTATATATATATATGCAACACCTGGGATGCATATATATACACAATACACTGTAAGTGCAGCTAACTGACTGACTGTTCTGCCTAATCTATCTAACTCAAATCAAATGACACTGTCTCTCTCTCTCTCTATCGCTCAGCACACCGGAACACACACTACACAGGGCCGCCGTGCAGGCGGCCTTATATAGTGTGGGGTGTGTACTAAATCCCTGAGCCATAATTGGCCAAAGCCACCCTGGCTTTGGCCAATTACAGCTCTCTCTACTGACGGCGCTGTGATTGGCCAAGCATGCGGGTCATAGTGCATGCTTGGCCAATCATCAGCCAGCAATGCACTGCGATGCCGCAGTGAATTATGGGCCGTGACGCGCCACACGAATTTGGCGCGAACGGCCCATATCGTTCGCAATTCGACGGACGGTCGAACAGCCGATGTTCGAGTCGAACATGGGTTCGACTCGAACACGAAGCTCATCCCTATTTGGCACTGTTGGCAATGTATCTACTTGCACTGACCCTGAACTGTATATGGACAGTATCCCTGCCTGTACTGACTATGGACAATATTCCTGCCTGCTGCTTGGACAATTCCATTCACTGTCGCTGACCACGTTCCTGCCTGCTGCTTGGATCAGGGCTCTCCTCCTGTGGACAATGGCACTACTAAAACCACAGGTAATCTTTTGTCTACCCTTTGCTTAGCAGAATGTATTTTAGGGTGTAATTCTTGCTATGTCCATGCTATAGAAATATGAAGGGCCTTCAAAAATGTGATAGATTGTAAGGAAATTAGATGTGTAATTTATGCTCCTAGAACGCATGAATGTGCTACTTCAATATTGGGCCTCTGTATGTGGCCAGGCTGTGTAAAAGTCTCACACGTGTGGTATCGCCATACTCAGGAGGAGCAGCAGAATATATTTTGGGGTGTCGTTTTTGCTATGTACATGCTATGTGTTGGAAATATCTTAGAAATGGGCAACTTTGTGTAAAAAAATGCATTTTCATTTTTTTCCACATTTTCCAAAAACTTCTAGAAAAAAATGAACCATTCAAAAGACTCATTATACCTCATAAATTATACGTTAGGGTGTTTGCTTTCCAAAATTGGGTCACTTTGTAGGCGTTTCCATTGTCCTGGTGCTCCAGGGCCTTTAAAAGTGTAATAGGTGGTTAAGAGATTTGAAAAAATGACTACTTCAAAAAACTAACCATGCCTCTTACTAAATACCTTGGAATGTCTACTTTCCAAAAAGGGGTCATTTTGTGGGTATTTGTACTTTCCTGGCTTGTTAGGGTCTCAAAAAATGAGATAGGCCTCAGTACATCAGGTGTGATCAATTTTCAGTGATTGGCACCATAGCTTGTAGACTCTATAACTTTCACACAGACTAAATAATATCAACTAATTTGGGTTATTTTTACCAAAGATATGTAGCAGTATAAATTTTGGCCCAAATTTAGGAAGAAAAATTATTTGCAAAATTTTATAATAGAAATGAAGAAAAATGCATTTTTTATACAAAATTTTTTAATTTATAGCACAGAAAATAAAAAACCCAGAGGTGATCAAATACTACCAAAAGAAAGCTCTATTTGTGTGAAAACAAGGATGAGAATTTCATATGGGTACAGTGTTGCATGACTGAGTAATTGTCATTCAAAATGTGAGAGCACTGATATATGACCCAAGTACTGCAACGCATGGGGTTTGGCCTGTATTCCTCAAATGGATATCAATGCTATATGACCGTCCGGTGGCAGCACTCCGCCTAAATGGCTGGGTGCCTAGCAATTTTCCAGGGGCACCAGACAGTATCCAGGGGCACCAGACAGGGGTGCCCCCTATCACCGGGCTTATTTGCGCTGGTCATGGAGCCCTTGGCGATTGCACTGCGCACCTCCTCTCAAATCCAGGGTATCAAGGTGGGCACCCTTACCGAAACTACAGCCCTTTACGCGGACGACCTCGTACTATTTATTAGGGACACTGGACCCTCGATGCACGCTGCACTGTCACTACTGAGGCGATTTACTGCGGTTTCTGGTCTCAAGGTCAATTGGACTAAATCCAAAATACTTCCATTGCGTTCCCACACAGCGCCTAGACAGGCGGATCCCGGTAATCCCTTGCAATGGTTAACACAAATTAAATACCTAGGACGTCAAATTACCTCGGTGACGGAATTCATTAGTCTTAACGTGTCCCCATTACTGGGCATTATCTCTAAGAAATTACACTCCTGGAAAAAATCTGCCCTTGTCTCTTATTGGGAAGATAAACTTAATCAAAATGAAGATTCTACCCTTACTACTTTATACCCTTAGAAACTCTCTGGTGTGGATACCACAATCAATTTTTAAGTCAATAGACAGTACGATCTCCTCATTTCTGTGGCAGGGAGGAATCCCCCGCATTAAATTAACCATCCTACAGCAGTCATGGGGGGAGGGAGGCCTAGCAATACCAAATTTCCACAAATATTTCCTGGCTGGCCAATTAACGGTGGCAAACCGTTGGTTGACTACCCCTCCAGATGATGCTGTGGTGTCGTTGGAGGCAGTCTGCGTGGGTTCATATGAAGCACTATCTCACGTGGTCTATAGGGGTCTACGGGCCCCCTACCCGTTGACGCCCTCCATGCGCTTAGGGCATGGGCTGCAATTCAGGGACTTCAGCCTTCTAGTTATGGCAAGTTTTCCCCAAATCTCCCCTTGTGGAGGAACCCCAACTTACCACATTTCTTTGAATATCCGGATCTGATAGTATGGACTAAATTTGGAATTAAGACTCTAAATCTATTGTAGCGAATTGCACCCTAATGACATTCGATGCTTTGAAATCACGTTCCTACCTACTTAACACGCATTTTAGATACATTAAAATAAAGCATGCTTCTCAATCCCAGTTTGGCGGAGAACCTCTTGGCCTTGAGCCCAGCGACTTAGAACTGCTGACCCGCAGTGATTCTTTAAACCGGTTTCCCGTTTATATAAAGACCTCTTCCAGGAAACGACCAAACTGTTGGAACCTTGCAGGCGGGCTTGGGAGGCTGAAACCTCGGGGTTAGACAGAGATGATTTGAACGATATATGGGGAATTGCATTTCAGACCTTGGTCTCTACTAGGGACAGACTAATTCACTATAAATTCCTGCACAGGATCTACCTGACCCCAGCCAGACTTGCTAGAATGTTTGGGAATCAGCAATCCTCATGCTGGAGGTGCTCCACGCCCCTAGCGAACTTTATGCATATTTTTGGGGACTGTCCTCAAGTTAAACCATACTGGCAGGCTGTGGCAAGTTGCATCAGGTCGGTCACTTCTATCTCAATTCCCATGACGGTTGAAATGTGTTTACTGCATCTGGTGGAGCCCTTGGCTGCCACCAGGGCTATTAGAACTCTTCTTACTCTATTACTGTTCTATGCTAAAAAGCGGATTATTCTTTCATGGAAGAGCTCCTCAGCCCCAACCTTGGAATCCTGGAAAGCATAGGTTAATAAGGCAGTACCATTTTATAAGACTACTTATTTGAGCAGGGGGCGCTGACCAAATTTGAAAGGCTTGGGGGGGGTTGGATGGCATCCGTAGATACGGTATCAGACTAATGGCAGATAAACTACAGCTGTTGATCCGTTGGTATGATATGCTATAAAATGAGAAGAATATGACTGAGGCACGGGAGGAATATCAGTAATACTACAAATGGGTAACTGTCCACTTTAGGGAGGGAGATTTGTTTCTTCCTAAGAAATTCATGTTACTGGGGCAGCGGGGGTGCCGGGCCATATTTCAAACTTTATCTTGTATCATGGCCCATATCTGGGCAAAAATTCTGTTGTTTTTTTTTGGGGGGGGGGATTTAATTTCAAGGTTGATTTTCGTTTGTAACTGTCCACCGGTAATTGTGATATAGCTGGTGGATGTTTGCCACAACTTGTGGCTTGCTGCTGTATGTATGTTTAAAAACTGAATAAGAAAAAGAATTTTCAAAAAAATAAAAATAAAAAAATAATATGAGAGCACTGAAAGCTGAAAATTGGTCTGGTTAGGAAGGGGGTTTAAGTGCCCAGCGGTCAAGTGGTTAAGAAGAAACATACTATTTTTTTAATTTTTTTTTATTATTTTGTTTTATTTATTTCCATGCCATTTTTCTATAAGAATGAATAGAATTACACAAAAATTAAACTGTAGCACATTTGTTCTTTCCATGAAGGAAACTGTGTGTTATAACAGGAATAGACAGTAAGGTTATTTTTTTTTTTTTTTACTTCATGAGCAAAATATATACAGAAACATCTAAATGCACATAGGAAATAAATAGTCGTGTTTGCAAAGTGTATGGACTAATGGACATAAAAATATATCCATCTTAAAGTAAGTGCCTGCACCAACTGCTGGCAGATTTTCAGTATTGCAATGCATGTAGTAGTTCAGTTTATGTATGTTATGAAGCAAAGTCACAAAAGAAAAGCTGCTGTGAATCAGTGATAACCTGAATTCAAATCATCCTTACAACTGTAATGATATCTTGTTTCTGCCCAAAATACATGCAAAAAAAACACATAAGAGATTTAAATATACCGTATACACCAGAGAGATGTGATAGTTCACCACTAAAGTATTGTGCTTCCAACTTCATTGAGTTAGTCTTCCCATATATAAACAGTATTGCCTCGTTTCCACTGAGCAGATCGGTTCGGCCTATTCAGGTGAGCGTTTCCACTGCAAGTCGGACCGCCAGGGGCCATACGTGGGTTTAGAAAAAATGCCTAGCATGGCGTCACACGTCCGCCAATCAGTGGAATGCATCGTAGCTCCGCCCTAACCGAACCGTACCATTTTCTATGGCCCCACATCTGAAGCAGGACCCAGAATCGTGCGGTTCGGTTTGGTTGTATGGGCCGCTTTCAAAATAGCGTACCGTACAGAACCGATCCGCTCAGTGGAAACGAGGCATATGTGGACTTGTTAACCAAAGACTGATTCAGGGTCAGTAAAATTGTGAGCACAACTGTATATTGCCCATGGATATGCTAGGTGCCACTGAATTAATGGTCTCAAATGCAACTGACCATGGACATATGTATATGGCTCATTGAGCCAAGGCTATGCCATATGCTGCTGAATTAATAGCCCAAGGAGGTTTGATCATGGATACATGTATATGGCTCAGGAGCCCATGCTACGATGACTGGTCTGAAGAGGGACTATCCATAGATGCATAATTATAAGCTTAACCACTTCCATACTAGGCCTATTCTGACACTCCTCTCCTACATGTAAAAATCATAATTTTTTTTGCTAGAAAATTACTCAGAACCATCAAACAATATATTTATGTCTTTTTAGCAGACACTCTAGGGAACAAAATGGCGGTCGTTGCAACTTTTTATTTGGCACGGTATTTGCGCAACAATTTTTCAAATGCGTTTTTCTTAAAAAAAAAAAAACAGTTTCATGAATTAAAAAAACGACCAAAAACAGTAAAGTTAGCCCAATTTTTTTGTATAATGTGAAAGATGATGTTACACCGAGTAAATAGATACCCAACATGTTACGCTTTAAAATTGCGAAAAATCATGGAATGGCGCCAAACTTCAGTACTTAAGAATCTCCATAGGCGACGCTTTACATTTTTTTACAGGTTACCAGTTTTGAGTTACAGAGACGCTCTAGTGCTAGAATTGTTGCTTGCGCTCTAACGCACACGGGGATACCTCACGTGTGGTTTTAATGGCATTTACATATGTGGGTGGGACTTATGTGTGCGTTCGCTTCTGAGCGCGAGCTACCGGGGACAGGTGTTTTTTTTCTAATTTTTAAATTTTTTTTATTTCACTTTATTTTTAAAACTTTTTTACATTTTTTTTTATCACTTTTATTCCTATTACAAGGAATGTAAATATCCCTTGTAATAGGAATGGTTTGTGACAGGTCCTCTTTATGGAGAGATGCGGGGTCAATAAGACCCCACATCTCTCCTCGAGGCTGGAAAGCATGAGATCGAAAAAAAAAATCCACAATCTCATGCTTACCAGCCGTGATCGTGGCTTTGTTTACAACCACTGCCTAGACGTGACATCATAACGTCGCGCCCGGGCCTCCGACGGTCATAGAGATAACTGGTGACCATCTGCTCACCGGAAATCTCTATGGTCATCATCCGGCGGCGTCCGATTCTTCTCAGAGTCCACAATGGCACGGGAGAGCCCGGAGAAGCACTGGATGGCGGCGGGAGGGGGGGTGTCCCCTCCCGTCGCCTGTAAGAATGATCAAGCAGCAGAACTGCCGCTATGATCATCCTTATGGTGCACAGAATCGCTGGCTGAAAACGAGGATATCTGAATGATACCTGTAGCTGCAGGCATCATTCAGATATTCCCACTGAAAGTCAAAGACTTCATATGATGTCCTTGGGCTGGAAGTGGTTTAAGTGATTCTAATAGAGAGAATGAAAAAAAAAATTGTATACTTACCTGCTCTGTGCAGTGGTTTTGCACAGAGCAGCCTCAAACCTCCTCTTCCAGGGTCCCTCGTCGGCAGTCCTGGCTCCTCCCTCCTTCCAAGTGCTTCCAATAACAAGCCTCTTGCTATGGGAGCACTTGAGTAGGCTCCCTCCCAAGCCATGCTCTGTGTGTCCATTCACAGACAGAGCGATGCTTGGCTCTACCTCTACTCTTTCCTCATTGACTCACTGGTTGTAATAGACAGCAGCGGAAGCCAATGGCTCCCACTGCTGTGTAAATCAATGAGGGGAGAGAGAGACCCAGGAGGACCACTGCTCTTATGCACATCGGAGGGGAGCTGAGGGGGGAGCTGCACCCCAGAGGTTTTTTACCTTAATGCATAGAATGCATTTGGGTAAAAACCGTGAGCCTTTAGAACCACTTTAATAAAGCCATATATACAACTCATGGAGCCCAGGATGTACAGTGTGCTGATGTTTTCCTACAGAAACTCAAAGGGCACATGTTACATTACAAGTGCTGCAGATTATCACCCTGAAAGAGGCAAAGCATGTGTATGCCTCAAAGTGCCCAGGATATGTTTAGTTCTGCTGTATTACGGGCTCAAAAAAGGATTAACTATGAACACATTTATATGTCTCACTGAGCACAGGCCAGGGTATATGGTGAGCTACTGAAATAATTTTCTGCACAGAAACTCAGGAAGAGCATGTGCATATGGTGCCTTAGCAATCCAGGCTATGCCAATGTTACTGAATTAATGGTTCTATGATATAGATTATAATAAAAATATTGCAGCGCTATCAGTGAAATAAATGACAAAAAAAAAATAAAAATTATTCTCTCACAAGAAAAAAGAAAGTGCATACAACAGTGATGAATAAATTGATTAGGTGAATACACCACATGAATAAGAAGTGCCCTTATAGGAGATATAAAATCCAGGTGCAGATGATCAACAATCTCAAAATATCACGCAAGGTGTCTTGCCTCCACTAAATGAACAAAATGCAAATTCACCAGAGCCTGTTGCTGTCAAAATTATAGGACAGCAAAAGCGCATTCATTAATTGTTGGTCTTCCTCTTAGGGTGCAAGTGATAAACACTAGGATCCCACCAAGAAACAGGAAAATCACAAACACAAGAGAAAAATACTCATAGTGTAGTATTTATTGTAAATCAGGAGTTAATAATATTAAAAACAACTACGATCCACAAAAACAAATTGCAAAAGTGGGTAAGTAACAGTGACTTACATCAAATACCGCCAAACCCCAATAGTAGAAATGGAGGCTGGACCTTGAGTATATAACAATTGGTACAAGTAGTCCATAAGGTACATAAAAAACATAGGGCAAATGTCACTTAGATAAAGTGCCGCCACACTGAACTCAGGATGGCGGCTGGACCTCAGGCATGTAAATCAAGCTCCACAGCCGTTTCGCGCCATGCGCATCACCAGGAGCATGAAAATATAACACACTGGGGTTGATTTACTAAAGCTGGAGAGTGCTAAATCAGTCTCACTTCTGCATAGAAAACAATCAGCTTCCAGGTTTTATTGCCAAAGTTTGATTGAACAAGCTGAGGTTAGAAGCTGATTGGTTTCTCTGCAGAAGTGAGACTGATTTTGCACTCTCCAGCTTTAGTAAATAAACCCCACTGTGCCCTCTTATATTTGCAAACTAAATTCAAAATAAGTGCAGTGCTACATACAAAGTTTCAGGCTGGCATCCATGGTGAAATACGGGCCACCCATGCCGACATCCACGGCAGGACAACTCGCCCGTTTCAGATGGCGCCGAGACACAGGCAGAGCGGCATGACACGCTGAAGCCATCCTTCTTCGCTCCTCACAGACAGCCTGCAGCCCTGGTGAATGAGTCTACTCCTGCCCTGTTTGATACTCAACCTGACTCTTGCAACCCCAAGACTCCCCCCTGGATAGTGAGGACAGCCAGGTCCCTGGTTCCCCCTCTGCTGAGCCCACACTAGCCACTATCATGCTGGCTATACAGGACTGCAAGGCCTCCCTTTCTACACAGATTGCATCTATCCGCATGGACTTCTCCCTCTTGAAACAAAATGTGCAAGAGGAACGTGTAAGCTCCCTAGAGGTTGTTGTGCAACCCTTAACTGCCACTGTGCGAGTTCACACAGGTGAAATGGTGGCTCTCCGTGCAAAAATTGATGATTTGGAAAATCGTTCGTGCAGGAACAATCTCCGCTTCGTGGGGTTTCCGGAGCAAGCAGAACGCTCTCACCTAGAAAAATTCTTGTATACCTGGCTAAGGGACATTTTTGGTATGGATGCACCCTCCTTTTCCTAGGTTATTGAGCCTGCACACCGTACCCCTCCATGCCCCCCCCCCCCCATGCAGGAGCTCCCCCACGTTACATGATTGCACAGATCCTTAACTTTCAGGATAAGGTTGCCATTTTACCTCTTGCCAGAGAGAAAGGTCCTCTAAAATACAACGGCAATACCATCTTAGTCTACCCTGACTTATCAACAGACGTCCAAGGACAACGTATATCCTTTGCGGCAGTGAAGGCCCGCGTACGTACTGAGGGTCTCTCTTACGCCATGCTTTTCCCTGCTAAGCTGCGTGTTATCTATGATGACAAAGCTCACTTCTACACCAACCCTAAGGATGGCGTGACTAAACGATCGTTATGGAGTTCTGCCGCGGCACAGGCCTGTTTGATCACAGGTGGCCAAAGCTCCTTGCACACACCCCTATGTTACCCAATTGCAATTCCACTACCCATTGCCTCCATGGACAGATAAAGGGTGTGTATACTTTGCCTTTAAATGTTATCTATGCTCCGCGGGATGACTATTTCCCCTTCCCCAGATGTCTACGGAACTGGTATCCTAACATTTCAAGCACTCCCAGACTGGACCTCTTTATAATCCTCGTGGTCAAGCTCCCTATGCTGCAGATGGTATACCGTCACTCACACATCCTTCCAACTGCAAATGTTTAATATCCTGAAGCTGGACCACTTTAATGCTGAAGCATTTTTTCTCCATCCTGCTGTGTTGTTCAGGAGCCAAGCCAGACACCACAACACCCCCATACCAGTTGGTGGCATGGCCACGGGACAGTTCTCACTTTGAGTGAAGGTTTTTCTCGGTTCAGGGATCCAAGGCTCGCTATATTTGGGATGGCCAAGCGGGGAGGGGGGTATGGGGTTTTTCATGGACTTGCTACCTTTTTTCTTTTTTGGTTGTTCTTGTTGTTTTTGACATTTTTTTTCTTGTACTTTGGTTTTTCATGTGTATTTGTGCTTCCTTTACCCTGAATAGTGCATTACACTTGTTATTATATGCCTATGCTCTTATATATCCTGGGTGGCATGGCATGCAATGTTATGTCTCTGCCGTTTGCCCCCAGAACATCCATTATGTATTATTTGACTTACCATGACCAGACCGCTGAAGATAATTTCCTGGAATACTAGAGAGTTGAACTCACCCCAGAAACGATCCCTGGTATTCTCGGTCCTGAAAAAAAAAAAAAAAAATCGGCTCCAAATTATTTGTCTCCAGGAAACACACCTGGTTGATTCTAAAATAAGGTACCTCAAGCGACCATGGTTGGCTCAAACCTATCATGATACCCATACAGCTTATTCTAGAGGGGTCTCTGTTTTGTTGGCCAAATCTCTCCATGCAGAGGTTTTGCAGATTAAGACAGACCCGGAAGGCAGGTATACCATACTTTTAATACAAATTGCCTCTGTGACACTAACCTTGGTGACTGTTTATGTAACCCCCCATTTTCTGCAGATGTGCTAGTAAAAAACTGTCACTTATGTTATTATCTAGGCACCCAGGCCCACTGCTGTATGTGGGGGATTTTAATGCTTAATGAGCCCGGCCATGGACCGCCTGGGGGGAGGAGGCAGATCCTTCACCTCCTTTACCGACTGGGCCTAGGTTCATGGACTTACTGAAATATGGAGATAGAAACACCCGGATATGTGTCAATATTCTTGCCATTCGGATTCTTTCCACACCATGTCTCGCATAGACCTGGCATTTGGCACACAAGATATTCTCCCAGTGGTCTGACATATTCTATTTACCTAGGGGTGTATCGGATCATGCCTCCCTGGTGGTGGACCGAGTGTGTGGCGCCTGAATTCTCACTGGTTGGAGGACGAGATAGTACAGGGGGAATGTAAGAAGGGTATAGTGGAATACTGGAATGTGAACTCGGGCACAGTGGACCCGCTTACGGAATGGGAGGCCTTTAAGACCACGCTGCGGGGTACTTTTATGTCCATTACTGGCATTCTACCTAAATATACCCAGCAACATACTGTGGAATTAGAGACAGCTATGACCTCTGCTGAAACTGCTTATGCCTCTAACCCTACTTCAACTAGCAGGGATAGTTGGTTGCAATGTCGTAGTGGATATGAGCTCTGCCTTCTGGACCTCATACAAAAACGCATTTTATATACCACCCAAAAATCTTTCGGGCATGGTAACAAGGCTGGCCACCTCTTAGCTTATTTGACTAGACCCGAACACTCCCCTATTTCAATCCCGCGGATTATGACTGCACAGAGACAGATTAGTGACGCTCCTAGGGATATCATGAGACATTTTTGGACTTTTACAAGGACATCCAGAGCAGAATAAACTGACTCCCAACTAAATGACTACCTGGCCCAGCTATCTCTCCCCTCCCTTTCGGCTGAAAGCTGTGGGGACTTAGAGGCGCCTCTCTCTGTTGAGGAAAATGCAATGGCCATTTCGCAACTACTGGGACATAAGACACCAGGCTTAGACGGCTTCCCTGCTGAGTGGTATTCCCAGTTTCAACACTAATGCCACACGATTGTAAATCCATGTTTTTTTTCCTTCGGATGTTGGCTCAAACTTGTCTTGCATACACACAGTCACACAAATCTTGTTGGAAATTCCGATCGTCAAAAACACGGTGACATACAACATGTACGACGAGCCAAGAAAAATGAAGTTTAATAGCCAGTGTGGCTCTTAAGGCTTGATTCCAACCATGCGTGGAATTTTGTGCGTCGGAATTGTGTACACACGATCGGAACTTCCGACAAAACGGATTTTGTTGTCAGAAGATTTGAGATACAGATCTCAAATTTTGTATGTCGGAAATTCCGACGAAAAATGTCTGATGGAGCCTACACACGGTCGGAATTTCCGACAACAAATTCCCATCAAACATTTCCCGTCGGAAAATCCGACCGCATGTACGTGGCATTAATATGCCCATTTCTTCTGCATACTTATATCAAGGCCTTTAACACTGGAATCCCACCCCCCCCCCCCCCCATGAGGGAGGCTTTGATTATCCTATTATTAAAGCCACGCAAGGATCCTCTTAAATGTGACTCATACCGCCTGATTTCTTTTATTAATGTGGATGTTAAAATCCTTGCTAAAGTCTTGGCCAACCATCTGAACACTGTGGTTGCGAAACTGGTCAGGAGTGATCAAGGAGGCTTTATACCTGGCAGATCTACGAGAATGAATATCTGTAGACTGTTCCACAATTTCCAATATCCCCATGACTGCCCACCTACCCGGGCCATTGTGTCCACATGTAAAGCCTTTGATAGTGTGGAATGGCCTTATCTTTTTTAAGTATTAGCCCCACATTTTTGATTGGATAAGACTTCTTTACACCTCCCCACTGGCCCGCATACGAGTTAACTCCCAGACTACTGATACTTTTCCTATTACTAGAGGCACTAGGCAGGGGTGTCCGTTGTCACCCCTCCTATTTGCCCTGGCTATGGAGCCGCTAGCTGTGCATATTCGCTGCTCCCAGCTGATTAAGGGCCTTAATATTGCCACAATAGATTAACGAATCTCGTTGTATGCGGATGATACCCTAGTATACCTGGTCGATACCCAGGACTCACTAAAGATGCTACTATCAGAGATAGACAATTTTGGTGACTATTCTGGGTTCTAGGTAAACTGGGACAAATCTAATATCTTTTCCCTTTGGACCCTGATGCAACCTTGCAGATTCACCCAGACTACAGGTGGTGTCCTCTTTTAGATACCTGGGGATTATACTGCAGTTGCCCTTGTCCTCCTATATTGAAAACAACCTGTGTCCCCTACTGACCCAGATACAATTACAGACTAAGCAGTGGATGGACATACCCCTAGACCTAATGGGAAGTGCCAATACCCTTAAAAAGCTCTATCTACCTAAGCTACTATATGTTCTAGCCAACTCACCCTGTAAAGTCCCTAAATCCATCTTTAAGCAGATAGATACAATCTGCATGGCATTCTTGTTAAATGGTAGGTCCCCTAGGGTGGCGCTAGAGACGTTGCGATTGCCGACTCATCTGGCGGGTTTGGCGTACCCTAACGTATACTATTTGGCCTCCTAACTGGTCCACATTCATGACTGGCTATACCTGTTTACAGCAAACGCCTGTACATCCACTTAGGGAGCTTTCACATCCTTTCTAGAGACCCTTCATAACATTATATACAGAGGTCGAGTTCCGGCCCGCCCAGGCACATCTATGCTAAATACCTCGCTCTCCCTGTTTAAAATAATTGTCTCAAACATTTCAAAGGAGTTATTGTCAGCGTCCCCTAACAACCCTCTGGGGTTCAATCCAAACTTGAAAGAAGTGTGCTCTATACCTGACCCACAACGTTGGTACTCCAAAAGAGTTTAATACCTGTGTCATTTGTATGGCACGCAGGGGTTTAAGTCCTTTCAACAGATGCGTGTCGATTTTGACCTACCAAGCTCATATATGTTCTTCTATTACCAACTCCGACACGCTATTCGTGCCCAGTTTGGCTCTTTAGAAAACCCCGTCATCATACCTCAGTTAGAGAAAATGCTAGGACACCCTGACCCTACTAAACTTATCTCCACATACTATACTGCCCTTATGACCGACTGTAACCCTAGATTCCGAGTGGCCCAGACGAAATGGGCCTCTATGGACAGTACACTTACAGAAGATGACTGGTTGGAATTCAGTGACACATACAAGACCTCAGTAATATCCTCTAAAGATCGTATCATAAATATAAAAAAAATTTCATCTATCCCACCATACCCCTGCTAGGTTACATAAAATGAGATTGGCTTCTACAGCAGACTGTTTTAGAGGATGTGGCCGAATGGCAGACTTTTTACACTGTTTCTGGACTTGTCCAATAGTCCAAGACTTTTGGATGGAGATAGGGACTTTCATCTCATCGGCAATAGGCCTCCCAAACATTCTCCACCCCAAAAATGAGGAGGCAATTTTTGGGGATCTTCACATTTCAACCCATGCAAAGAGACTCCTTGACATCCTCCATTTCTACGCAAAGAAAGACATTCTATTGTCCTGGAAAGCATCACAAATACCTCTAAAATCCCTGATCACGGATTCTTTGCCTCTATATAAACTCAGGTTTGAGGTTCAGAAAAGAACCAAAAGCTTTCACAAAATATGGGGCAGGTGGCTGGCAAGCCCTCTAACCCTTACTACAGGGTAGATACTCTGCTGTATACTGTTCCTAAAGGTGCAGTGCACCTTACCATGTCAACCCCCCTGGTTGCTTCGTGACTGAGAGTGCATGCTGATCATTCCCTGTAACTTTGTACTTAATAACCACAAGAGACATGTAAATTGAAATTTGTTTATTGACCACTCAAGTGCATCTCTGCAAAATGCAATGCTATGAATAAACAAAAATATATGTAAAATTATCCTTCGCGCTGGTGGATATAAAATAGTGAAGTGCTCAAATGAACTAAAGTGTTGTGTAAAATAATATTGCTGCAAAATAAGGGTGTTCACACCAAACACTTATGTCTAAATGAAAATAGAAAATAAATTTCGCGCAATATTAGGTGAAAATAAAATTCAAGTAGAAATAAGGTGTATATATATGTAATGTGGAATACTGTTGTCTGTCAGGTGGTGGTGTAAAAATCTCTCTGGTATACTAAAATAATCGCTGTTAGCTCAAAAAGGTGAGGTTTAAATAGCAATATATACTTAATTAATCCTCATACCACCCATACTTAACATGCATAAATAAATATTGACATGGTGCATAAAAATTGTGCATAAAAATATATTCCCAGTAGTGAGTCGTGTATGGTCTTCTCAAATCCACAATCCAAAAGTGTGCAATAAAACTAAAAGTGCAACCTTAAAAATTATATATAGTGCAACCTCTAAAAAATATATATGTATATTCCAATTTATGTGCAAAATCGGTTTGTTGCTACAGTAATTTGTAGATATTCTAGTGTCCAAATAATAAAAATACACTAAAAGATGTAACATAAAGGATAAAAACCTCAAAAATCAGAATGAAAATGAAAGTAAAAAATATATAATTAAAAAATATATAAAGAGGTGAGTCCTTGTATGAAAAACACTGTGAATAATTCTTCTGGTATTGAAAAATAGATGTGGTGAAAGTTTATCTTTCTGCTGTTGGTGTCTCTCCGTTTGGTCTCACAGAACTCTCACCTTGCATTAGTAGTAATCAGGCATTCTGTGATATGTCTTTAAGGTGTGGGGATAATCTCTGGCAGCTTTCTCTTTCTCTGTTATTTTTCTCTCCTCCAACGCTCCCTCTCTCCAGCTCCACTCTAGTGAACTCAGTGTGGGGGAAATAGAATAGGGAGGGGGGAGAAGAAAAAGGCTCCACTAGTGCATTAAACTTTTAAAATCAAAGGGGGAATATTTATTAGCTGTTACTCTTACATTTCTCATATTAAAAACAGGCAGAGTGAATATAAAAAACGATCTGGCGTTCTCAGCGCCCTCTCACTTGTGCTTCAGATTCAATGTGTTGTTCCAGCCAATCCCTACGCGTTACGACACCGTCACGTGTCTTCATCTGGGGATTTGAGAAGACCATACACGACTCACTACTGGGAATATATTTTTATGCACAATTTTTATGCACCATGTCAATATTTATTTATGCATGTTAAGTATGGGTGGTATGAGGATTAATTAAGTATATATTGCTATTTAAACCTCACCTTTTTGAGCTAACAGCGATTATTTTAGTATACCAGAGAGATTTTTACACCACCACCTGACAGACAACAGTATTCCACATTACATATATATACACCTTATTTCTACTTGAATTTTATTTTCACCTAATATTGCGCGAAATTTATTTTCTATTTTCATTTATGAATAAACAAAGTTTTTCTTTTGTATGTTGATGTACAAAATTCAGTAAAAATATCTTTAAAAAAAAAAAAAAGTTAATCTTGGTATAAATACAGCTGTTTTGTGAAGCTCTCAGAGGTTTGTTAGAGAACCTTAGTGAAGAAACAGCATCATGAAGGCCAAGGAACGCACCAGACAGGTCAGGGATAACGTTGTGGAGAAGTTTAAAGCAGGGTTAGGTTATAAAAAAAATATCCCAAGCTTTGTACAGCTGACAGAACACTGGCAGGTGGCACTGGCAGGTTTCACACTGAGCCAATATAGTGTAACTATGTGTAAAACTGACATATGTAACTGAATGCAGAGAGAGACCAGCTGTCAAAATTCAGCGGTGATGTCGGGGGTTGGCGGGACCCAGTAGCTATCAAACGCCAGCCAATTAATTTGGCAGCTTAAGAAAGGTGGCAGGCCCAGATCCCATCCCACTGGCTGGTGTTTGATAGCTGCTGGGTCCCGTCCATCACCAACATCAACGCTAAACTTTGACAGTTGGTCTCTCTCTGCATTCACTTACATGAGTCAGTTTTACACACTCAGCGGCTCTGGCACGAGCTGCTCTGCCAATGGAGTGTGGGGAAGGGAGGAGGAACACTTGTGGGCATGGTGTATTCAGGGTTAAATATCAGCCTAATCTGCGTCATAATCGACCGATGCCAATTTCTCAAAAATGGCCAAATATCGGCCGACCTCTACCTCTAATAGTATATACAGTATATCTCTTCTGTCTGTTATTCTCAGACTGGATTCGAGATTTTGCTCCTTAACTGGTTGCTGACCGCCGGCTGTCAACTGACGGCCAGGCGGCGCAGCTCTCGTTGCGGGTGGCCGTCATATGACGGACTCGCTTTCCCAGCCCACCAGGGGGCGAGCGCGCACCGCCGATCGCGTGCGCCTGCCGTGTCACTGGGCACCCGGTGCGCGTGCCCGGCGGCCGCGATGTCCGCAGGGCACCCGCGTTTGCCGGTAACACAGCAAGACCGTGGATCTGTGTGTGTAAACACACAGATCCACGGTCCTGTCAGAGGAGAGGAGACCAATGGTATGTTCCCAGTACAGAGGAACACTGATCGGTCTCCTCCCCTAGTGAGTCCCAGCCCCCTACAGTTAGAAACACTCCCTAGCAACACAGTTAACCCCTCAAACACCACCTAGTGTTAACCCCTTCACTGCCAGTCACATTTATACAGTAATCAGTGCATTTTTATAGCACGGATCGCTGTATAAATGTGAATGGTCCCAAAAATGTGTCAAAAGTGTCCAATGTGTCCGCCGCAATATCGCAGTCACGATAAAAATCGCAGATCGCCGCCATTACTAGTAAAAAATAAAGAAATAAAAATGTTATAAATCTATCCCCTATTTTGTAGACGCTATAACTTTTGCGTAAACCAATCAATATACGCTTATTGCGATTTTTTTTTACCAAAAATATGTAGAAGAATACGTATCGGCCTAAACTGAGGAAAAAATTTGTTTTAAAGAAAAAAAATTGGATATTTATTATCGCAAAAAGTTAAAAATATTGTGTTTTCAAACTTGTCGCTATTCTTTTATTTAAAGCGCAAAAAATAAAAACCGCAGAGGTGATCAAATACCACCAAAAGAAAGCTCTATTTGTGGGGAAAAAATTATAACTATTTCATCTGGGTAGTGTTGTATGACCGCGTAATTGTCATTCAAAGTGCGACAGCGCTGAAAGTTGAAAAATGGCTTGGGCAGGAAGGGGGTGAAAATGCACTGTATTGAGGTGGTTAACCATATAAATCGTTATTTACATATAAATATATTTATATTTACCACTGCATATAGATATTTAAGAATAAATTGCCTTTTTTTTTAAACTTTACATATTAACTAAATTATACACCAAAGTTTTAAGGTCATTATCCGATTAATCGAAACAATAATCGGCCAACTAAACGATAATGAAAATAATCGTTAGTTGCAGCCCTAATTTCTATGCAGAATTGGGACCAATTTCTCTCTAGCTTTAGTAAATGAACCGCAATGGGACACAGATGGTGAAAAAAAAAAAAAAAAAAAGTCTGATAGGGGTTATAACCCTCCCTTACTCTATCCATAATAATAAAAAAAAAGGTTTTGCCTATAGTTTCCACTTTAATTTTGTATAGAGTAATGTGGGGTTACAACCCCATGTCAGATTTTTTTTTCCCCACCATCTGTGTCCCATTGCGCAGATTACCCTTCACTTCCTGTCCCATAGCCAAACAGGAAGTGAGATGAAATCCCTGCGAATTAAGGGAATTCCTTGGGGACCCTCAGATCACCAAAACTAGTGACCCCATTGGAAGATTTCCCATGTAGTACTTTTCTGGGGACAACCCAAAATTTTGGATTTTCTTTTACTTTCAATGATAATGGCAAATAGGACAAATAGAGAGGAGGAATCTTGGTAACGGGGGCACAAACAGCAATAGAAACTGACAGATGTTCTAACCCATCATCACTCTATCCAAAAAAAAAAAAAAAACTTTGCCTTTAGTTGTACTTTCAGGCTGTAAATGGTGAAAAGCTGGATTCCCTCAAAAAATTTAAAGCAATTTTTTTATGTATTTTAAAAAAAATAGTATTACTACTCTATATCGCTGTCCCCCCGTCCAGTGAATGAGCACAGGTTTTGGTTAATGTTAGGTTTTCAAGTGGATCCAAAAACAAGTCTCAGGTAGAAGCCAAGAAACCCCCCCCCTACATAGCTCTACTTTACATTAGGAAGAAAGATCGCAGCTTTGGATCTGCTGGAAAGGAGCAGTTTAAGACAGATTGCCATCCACAGTAGCCTCGGTATACCCGAAATTCTCTTGTGATGTTACTAAAGTGCTTTATAAATTTTGAAGTCTTTCCCACCAGAATTGGTGCTTATTGGATAACACAAAGTAAAAAATATTTAACCACTTCAATACCAGGCACTTAGACACCTTCCTGCCCAAGCCAATTTTCAGCTTTCAGCGCTGTCGCAATTTGAATGACAATTGCGCGGTCATGCTACACTGTACCCAAACAATTTTTTTATCATTTTGTTCGCACAAATAGAGCTTTATTTTGGTGGTATTTGATCACCTCTGATTTTTATTTTTTGTGCAACAAATAAAAAAAAGACCGAAAATTTTGAAAAAAAAAAAACCAAGATTCGTTTCTGTTACATTTTTTTGTAAATAAGTAAGTTTTCTTCTTCAATGACGGGCACTGATATGGCTGCACTGACGAGCACTGATAAGGCGGCACTAATGGGCACCGATGAGGTGGCACCAATGAGGTGGCACTGATGGGCACTGATGGGCGGCACTAATAGGTGGCACTGGTATGCGGCACTGTTGGGCACTTGTAGGTGGCACTGATGGCCACTCGTAGGCGGCACTGATGAGCACTCGTAGGCAGCACTGATGAGTACTTATGGGTGGCACTGATGGATGGCATTGCTGGGCAACCCTGTTTTGTAATGTGCCACAGAGGTGTCAGTCAGTGCCCATTTGTGGGCACTGATTGGCATATTTTTTCACATGTGGATGGCCATGGGGGATGTACCTGGCCATCCACATGCAGTGGTCCTGGGGGCTTTCCTGGTGGTCTAGTGTGGGCATCTGAGGGGGGGCTGCGCTGATAAACAATCAGCGCAGACCCCCCCTGTCAGGAGAGCCGCCGATCGGTCAGATGCGAGTGAGGAAATGCCGATCAATGGCACTTTCTGTTTACATCGTGATCAGCCGTGATTGAACACGGCTGATCACGTGGTAAAGAGCCTCCGCCGGAGGCTCTTTACCGAGATCGGTGTAGTGGTGTGTCAGACTGACACACCGCACCACTGATCGATGCAATGTGCGCCTCCACGGGCGTGCGGCGTCTGTTATCCTGAAGGACGTCATATGATACCCAGTCAGGATAACTGAACCACCGCCTGGTCGTCATTCTGCTATAGGCCGGGCATGAAGTGGTTAAACAATTTAACTCAGCTCTATAAAACGCCAAAATCTGCAGGATGAAAATAATGTGAAGTGGCTGCAGGATTACATGGACATCTTCACCACCTGGTGGACAAATCTGTTCATGCTGACAGCTTGCCAAAGAGAAGACGGAACTGCATCTTCCTAAAAATCAATGTACCTTTCCCTACAAGCCATATAGTAATTTATGATGCTTCCGTTTTATTCTGCAAACGTCAATGATTGAGACTCGCCAATAAAAGTAAGTTCCTATAATTGTTCCTTACTCTACAACGGTTTGTAATCCTTTTACTTCTTATACTGATGATTAATTAAATGTCACAAGTGTTCAACTAGCCATCCATTAAACAACTTGTTCACTTTTTACTAAAAATTCCCCTAAGTTCCACAATACAACCCCCTCCCACACACATACACACACACACACACACACATCCTTATTTGCCTCCTCCAATGGCAGCGACCTTCAAATATGCAGCCCAGTCAGTGAAAAATATAGCGCTGGCCTACCTGCACCATTGCACCAACATGCCATAAAGCTAAATAAGACATTGCTCCTGCTATACTGGTACATCCCATTTAAATCCATGGGTCATTGATGTGCAGCTACAGTACAAGTGGCCAAACAGTGGAAAGTGGTAGGGTCTGCATCCCTTTAGACATGATTTTCCTTTGGCTGGGTTCACACCTATGCACATTGGATGTGGATTTTCCTGCAGGAGATTGTGATTTCATTATTATTTTTTATTTGCTATTTTTTTGCCATAAAAGTAGAGTTACCCTTTAAAAGCCAGAGCTTTTTTGGCCATACTTCTCTTGTGGGTCACAGGAGTGCACTTTAGTCCACTGTCAACTAATGTCACAGAGCCGCTACAGGCTCTGGAAAGTTTCCGACCATATTGTTGGGATCCAGCCAGATGCCTGATCAGCAGCTGGCTCAGCCTCTCAGCACGCCACTGAAAGCATGAGCCAGCTGCGCCCGCCCCCTCCCACACCTGGTGCTCCAGTGGAGGTACAGAGCAGAGAGCAGTGACTCACAGTCACCGCTTGCTGCTCAGAGCAAACCGAAAACGGAGTAATCAGCGGTCATGTGATCGCTCAGTTCTCAGGTGGGGGGGGGGCGACGACACACAGCTGCAGCGCCACACAGATGCTGCAGCATAGGAGGGGAGAATTTTGTTCTATTCCCAACCTTCTTCTTTAATCACTTGCCTACCAGGACACTGATGATCAGCGCCCCAATTACATTCCTACATGTCCCCCTGTGTTGAGATGCCGCTGATCGTCTCTTCTCGCTACACACTCTGTCAGCATCGAATACCGGCACTTCCTTGTTTACATGTGACTGGCTGATTGGCCACAGCCGATCACATGGTTAAAGAGCCGCGGACACGGCTCTTTATAGAGATCAGGGTCGCACCATGTCCTAGCAACACAGCGCGGCTGTGATCGGCACGCTGCGCAGCCCCACAGCGTGCGAGAGTGGGCGTGCGACGGCGTCCCAGAATGAGAGCCGCACCGTCCTGCCGTCGTTTGACGGTGGGCAGGCGGCAACCAGTTAAAGACGCAGAACACACTAGAAGCCCAGCACAATACAATAGCAGCATCCAATGGGGTCTATTTACTAAAGGCTAATCCACTTTGCACTGCAAGTGGACTTAGAAGTGCAGTTGCTGTAAATCTGAGGGGGACATGCAAGGAAAAAAATTAAAAACAGCATTTTTGCTTGTACATGATTGGATGATAAAATCAGCAGAGCTTCCCCTTGTTTCAGATCTTTCCCTCAGATCTACAGCGACTGCACTTTCAAGTACTACACTTGCCTTTAGTAAATCAACCCCAATGTGTTCAGCATACTATACAAAAATGGCAACAGCCCCAATTTATAACTAGCTTTTAAAGTTAGGGTGCATTCACACCTGCGAATACACCAGTGGTGGTAATTTTTTTTGGGGGGGGGGCAGCAAACAGTGTTGTGGTGTCACCAACGTAGGTGGTCCCTCCTCTTCCCCTCCTGGGTGACACAGGAGCCAGAGGGGGGTGGCGTCACCCATAGGCTCCCAAGTTGCGGTGTGGTGGTGTCACCCATAGGCTCCCAAGTTGTGGTGTGGTGGCATCACCCATAGGCTCCCAAAGATTGGAGGTTATCCATGAAATGCGTCAAGATAAATAGATGCCTACATTTTGATTATATAATCCAAGAGTGATATCAAATAATTTTAAACATTATATTACTGGCCTATACCAATGTGTTATGGCCTTGCTACAAATATGTGAACATAGATTTTAGAGTCTGGTGGTTTCTTTTTTTATCATGTTAATGTCGAGTAACCCACATGTTACTATGATACTATGTTACCTTGTTACTATGTGATTCATATGTAATAAACTATATATAATTCTATGCATTTGGTTCATGTTATGATATTATGTACATGATATGACACAATGCTATTAAGCTATTATTGTATACCCGTCAGACACTGCTTGTTCATGTTGTCTAATTCGGCCATATGCTTTACACAAAGTCCCAAACTTTCTCTTTATGCAAATTGCCAATAGGGATGGAGGCACTTAACGTTCTATGTCCTGGCCTCATATAAAGTCCCAAACCTCTTGTTTGGTTGCATTACCCATATGCTCAAATGTTGTGGTGTGGGGGCATCGCCCATGGGATCCCAGGTTGCGGTGTGGTGGAATCACCCATAGGCTCCCATGTTGCAGTGTGGTGGAGTCACCCATAGGCTCCCATGTTGCAGTGTGGTGGCGTCACCCATAGGCTCCCATGTTGCAGTGTGGTGGCGTCACCCATAGGCTCCCATGTTGCAGTGTGGTGGCATCACCCATAGGCTCCCATGTTGCAGTGTGGTGGCATCACTCATAGGCTCCCATGTTACAGTGTGGTGGCATCACCCATAAGATCCCATGTTGCAGTGTGGTGGCATGTTGCAGTCTGCTGGAGCTGGGCTGCTGGGCCTGAGGTCTGGCTGCTGGAGCTGGGCTGCTGGGCCTGAGGTCTGGCTGCTGGTCCTGGGGCCTGGAAATAGAAAAGTAAGTATTCCCGCGCTAATATAGAGACTAATATAAAAATTCCTATGGTGCAGCAGACACCGTGATGGTCAAACACTACCCACAGTAGGTATGTAAAAAAAAAAATATATATATATATATCAATAGATGGTGTTGCGCTCCAAACAACAAAAATAAAGTGCTAAAATATAGTGACAATATGTATCAATTCAAGTATTACATGTACTGATATATGTAAATTATGAAATGTATTGATCCGCAAGCAATAAAAATGAGAATGATCAGTAAAGTGCAAAATGCAAATAAAGTGACTATAGTGTTTTTTAAACTCTAAAAAGTTCACAAAGCATAAATAAAAAAAGTGCAATAGATGCAAATAAGGTGACTGTAGTGTATGAATACTAAAATGTCCACAATGCATAAATAAGAAAAGAATAATATTCAACAATTGTCCATATATATGAACGTGCAAATAATGCGGATGAATCACAATCTGGAAGTGATGTTTATCTCCCAACCATAAGAAGGTGAAAAGTGCAAGCCAAGAGGTGCTAGCTGACATCAACAAGTGGCACTGTGACTTAAGTGCTGTGAATCTTCAGTGCAAATGACACGCGTAGGTGTACTAACTTCTTACCTTACTGCTGTAAGGTAAGCAGCATTCAGAGAAAACAGAGGAGGTGGGTGGTCACTCAAAGGAAAGAGGGGGGTCTCCTATCAGTTCCTCCTGAGGGGTTTCAGTGTATGCAGAGCCTAGAAAGGTGATTCCTCTGGATGCCTTTCTCCAGGACTAGGTAAATAGCCAAACACCACTCAAATGCATCAAAACTGGGTATGTATAGAGAGGGAACAAGGAGCCTCTATAGTGTAGCATGTTTAAATATTTTGCGTGTTATTGCATATAAATTTAAAAGGTCGGGTACTCACATTTGATATATATAATAATATAGTGTATTAAACGAGTGGCGGGCTTGTGGCCAGGACGTCACTTCCGACGTCCATATGTCCAATGCGTGTCGTCACTGTCACGTGACTTCATCAGGGATCGGGGATGTGTGATGCGAAAATCAGCCACTCGGATCACTTTTACAAGTTAGGGAATCGCCGGTTGATAATTGTAATACCGGGGTTATGGCTGACAGCTGCAGCCATGGCCCCGGTCTAAACCACTTGAACATAATGAGGAACATGTCTGTGATTGTGCAGCAGGTGGTCACTTGAAGCTGTAGAGCTGAACTGTCAAATAGTTCAGAAACACTGTTACGGGTAAGTGTAACTGGTCATTTTCTCAAGTCGTCTTCCAGGACAGCACCCTGAGAGAAGAGCAAGTAGCTCAGGCCTACCTTAGGGTGGGACAACAGCTTGTAGGACCTTCCTACCAAACGCCAGATCCTGAGGAGACAGCAACTCCACTCTACAATGTCTCAGGAAGGTGTTCTGGCTTGTCCATGTAGCTGCTTCACATAATAGGCTACGGAAATGGTATGCTTAATCCACCTTGCTATGGATGCTCTAGATGCTTGGTGGCCCTTCTTCTGGCCAAAAATAATTAATGAATAAATGGCTGGACCTTCTAAACTCTTTAACTTTCTCTAAATAAATCAGACAGTGTCTGACATCTAGACAATGAAAATAAATTTCCCTCTCATTCTGGGGATTGTTGCAAGAGGAAGGAAGCACAATCTCTTGAGTTCTATGGAACTTCGAGGCTACCTTTGGGAGATACGGGGGGTCCTGCCTAAGTACAACCCTGTCCTCAAGTAAACGAAAAAAACCCCCTGAATGTCGCTTATACTCCTGGCTGTTGTAATCGCCAGTAGGAAGGCCAACTTAAAAGTGAGGAACTTGAGGGGAATGTGATCTAACGGTTCAAATGTAGCCTTGGTTAGTCCCTCTAAAACTAAAGTAAGGTCCCATGGCGGAAATCTACACATCTGAAATGGGGACAACCTGTCTCTGACTGACAAGAACCTCTTGATCAGGGGGTCTAGAGCCAATCTCCTGTCCAAAAAACAGGACAAAGCTGCAACCTGTACCCCAAGCATCTTGGTTGCCAGTCCCTGATCCGCGCCATCCTGGAGAAAATCCAGGATGGCAGGGATCACTTGGAAGTCCCTCTCGCCTGACACCAGCGCGAGAAAAACCCCCAGGCCTTTGCGTAAATATGCCTTGTAACTGGCTTCCTAAAGCAGGAGTATATCAACTACTCTGTCAGAAAGGCCCTTCTCCCGCAGGTTCTGCCTTTCAAGAGCCAGGCCACCAGTTAAAGAAGCCGGGATCTGGGTGGCAGACTGGACCCTGAAGGATAAGGTCCTGCCGAACAGAAAGATGCTGAGGCGGGGCTATGCACCAACTCCTCAAGGTTAGAAACCAGGCCCTCTTGGGCCACCATGGGG
The DNA here is from genome assembly GCA_037952925.1 of Lithobates clamitans. NCBI lineage: Eukaryota > Metazoa > Chordata > Amphibia > Anura > Ranidae > Lithobates > Lithobates clamitans. The sequence goes on along the minus strand of JBBGZY010000251.1, from coordinate 12,156,977 downwards.
CGATTAGGATCAGACTGCCCTCTGAGCAATACAACTTCTGCGGTACTCTCGGGATTAGACCCAAGGGGAGGAAAGGCATAGGCCAAGTGGAAGTTCCAAACTTGGGCCAACGCATCTACGCCCTCCAAATCCCATTCAGGGGAGAGAGAGAAGAATCTCTTTACCCTTCTGTTCTTCCTGGGAGCGAAGAGGTCAATCTCTGGTTCGCCGAAATGCTGGGACACCAGGGAGAATACTTCAGGATTCAACTCCCATTCTCTCTGGAGAACCGGCTGTCGACTGATATAGTCTGCCTAGATGTTGAATGTTCCATTTATATGCACTGCTGAAATAGAGAAGATCCGTTGCCCTGCCCAGCCAAGGATCTCTAGCGCCAAGGTCAGAAGAGCGCGAGATCTGGTGCCTCCCTGATGATTCAGGAATGCCACTGCTGTAGCATTGTCTGAAAGAATCTGGATCTCTCGGCCCCTGATCCTTCACTCGAAAGCCTTTAAGGCCTCCCCGATGGACAAAAATTGAAGAAGGAGGCGCTTCTCTCACCCCAGCTCCAAGAACCCTGGGCTCGCAGTTCCTCTAGGTGGGCCCCCTACCCCCAGGAACTCACATCCATTGTTATTCTGAGGGGCTGAAGCTGGCCCCAAAGGAAACCCCCCTGCAATTTCTGAGGATGAAGCCACTACTGTAGGTTTTTCCTTTACTATGACTGGAATGGGAACTTTGTTGTCCAGTGTTCCTCTCTCCCCATCCCAGGAGGACAGGAGGAAGTGCTGGAGAGCCCTGGAATGGAGCCGAGCCTGCAGTACTGCTGGGATACAGGATGTCATTAAACCCAGAACCCTCATGATCCCTCTGTAAAAGACCCTTTCTGCCTCTAACAGGAAAGTAACTGCTGTAATGAGGCCCTCTACCTTGTCCTGAGGTAAGGACAGCCCCTGTTCTGAGGAATCCACCAGGAATCCCAGATAGACCTTCGACTGGGAAGGCACCAAGGAGGATTTCTCCCTGCTGATGATCCACCCCAGAGATTCCAAGGTACTCACTACTCTGGCTAGGTCGGAGAGCAGTTGATCTCGATTTTGGTTGTAAATTGGAATGTCGTCTAGATAAGGGATCAACGATACCCCCTGGAGATTCAGGAAGGCAACCACCTCTTCCAGAACCTTCGTAAACACCCTTGGACTGGATGCCAGTCTGAAAGGAAGAGCCGCAAACTGCCAGTGCTGAATTCCCTGCGCTGAGGCAATTGCAAACCTGAGGAAAAAAAAATCAAAAAAAAAAAAAAATCGGATGTTCTGGAAAGATCGGGACGTGGAGATAGGCATCCTTCAAACCTATTGTTACCATAAACACGTCTTTCAGAAGGTGCTTTCTGAGAGTATAAATGCTCTCCATGCAGAACTTTTTGTAGCGCAGGAAAACATTCAGTCCCCTCAAATTTATAATGAGCCGATACTTCCCTGAGGGCTTTGGGACAACGAAGTTGTGAGAGTAGAAACCCTGACCCCATTGTCCCCCTGGGACTGGCACTATGACGCCCTGTTTTGCCAGTTCTGACATTCTGCAGAATACCTGCTGCTTTTCGGGGGTCCCTGGGCAAGCGGGTTAAAAGGAACTTTGGGAGGAGGAGATGAGAGGAACTCCAGCCTGTAGCCCTCTTATAATCTGGAGAATATGGGGGCTCTGCGTAATCCCCTCCCACTGAGGGAGAAAGTGGGAAAGCCTTCCCCCTACTCTTTATGTCTCTTAGAGACTTTGTTGGCCGACTTTTGGTTGAAAAAGTGAATACTTCCCTTCTGCTTGTCTCCTCCAACCAACCCCCCCCCCCCCCCCCAAGTCTGCTAACGGAGCCTTTCTTATCTGGGAAATGGTTCTTCGCCTGGGGGCCTCAAAAAAAATGTAATTTTGTCCTTTTTAGGCTTAATGGAAATGATTTACCTTTTTCGGTAGACCTAGCAAGAGCCTGATCTAAACTAGTACCGAAAAGGAGGGAACCCTCGAATGGGAAACCACACAAATGGTCCTTAGAAGAATTATCCCCGTCCCAAGTCTTGACCCACAGGGCTCTCCTTGCTGAATTCAATAGAGCATCAGATTTGGCGGTTGTATGCACTGTCTCAATCGCTGCATCTGCCAAGTAGGCAACCGCACTACCTATCACTTCTAAAGAATCCAGGACCTGCTTAGACTTGGAGGTCCGGGATACAGGATCCATTAATTTGGAGATCCACATATCTGCGTTTCTCGCTACGCAGGCTGAAGGCAAGGCAGGGCTCATAGCCGCAGCCAGGGGCATCGCTAGGGGGTGGCTTTTGGAGCTATAGCCCCGAATCTGGGGCCAATAGCCCCGAGTCTCTGGAGGCTCTCTGGGGACCCTGATGCAAGGGATAGGCTCTCTGGGGACCCTAATGTAATGGGGGCTCTCTGGGAACCCTGATGTAAGGAGGAGGCTCTCTGGGGAACCTTATATAAAAGGGGGGCTCTCTGGGGACCCTGATGTAAGGGGGCTCTCTGGGGACCCTGATGTAAGTGGGGGGCTCTCTGGGGATATATATACACACACACACACGTATATTACTGTATATACATGTGTATGCTCGCCCAAGCGTATGACTTTCTTTACTTTCTTTACTATGCTGCTATGGGCTCTAGCCCCAGATCTTTTGTAGACCTAGCAATGCCCCTGGCCGCAGCATTAGCTTCCCAAGCTCTGTGCAAAATAGTATCAGCTCGCTGATCCATCTGATCTTTGATGTTGCCAGCGTCTTCAAAAGGAAAGGATTAGACTGCTTGGATACCTGCGTCAAGGAAAAGTTTAACCTAGGTGTTTTAAAAAAAACTTTTCCTCATCTTCCTCTTTAAAGAGGCACCTATGTTTTCAAGTCTTATACTTTAAGAGTTTCCTTTCAGGTTCCTTCCATTCCCTTAGGATAATATTTTTAAGGCTTGGTGAACTGGAAGGACTCTGGACTGGGGCTTGACTAAGCCTCTATATATTCTGTCTTGAGCAGGTACTTGAGCTGCGGGCTCCTGTATCTCTTCAGACACATAAATAGCCCTAAGAAGGCCCTCCATGTCATCAGCTGAAAAGACATGTCTGCCAGACTTGGAGTCCTCTCCCTCCTCCTCATCCTGGCTGTCTACTAGACCCTCATCAGAAAATCCCTGATTGGGGGCTTCAGATTCTTCTTCCTCCTCAGAATCCTGAGAAAGGAGAGATATCGGAGGTTCTGGCCGCCTCTTAAAACCTTTGGATGAGGCAGAGCCCTCCTGGGAGGAGGAACCTTCTTTACTGGTATGAGGTTCTGGGTCCCTAGATTTGAGGGAGGTCTGAAAAGCTTTAAGCGTAGACAGCATCTCAGTTTGGACTGTGAGAAAGTCTCTCATAACTTGAGATGTTTCCTTCCCTGTTAGCTTCTGAATACATTTAAAGCAAAAGGGTTTTGAATGGTCAAGGGGTAAGTTCTCATTGCAATTCCTGCATCTTTTAGAGTGGGCGGAGGTCTTAACAGGATGGCTGGCAACCCCCCTAGGCAGTGGGGTCCTCCCCTAAAAACAAAGGATACACAGGCACAAAGTTAAAGCAGCACTGTGTCACACAGAGTTAAGAGTCGGGGGTACCCTCCCCCATCAAAACCTCTGGCGGCCGGTCTAACTCAGCCCCTGTGGTTTCTTCCATGGCCGTGGACCCTGTGGGCCTCTCCTCGCGCTCCATCTGCTGCCTCTGTCAGTATAACAGATAGCCTGCTTCGGGGTACCCTCCCTCGTCAGACATTCACCTGGCTGCCGCTGAGCAGGAGACGTGGGCGCCTGTTCCTCCTGGCTCTGAATTCTTATCTACATGAGGACACGTCCTCCTCCTCCATCGTCACCACTACCGCTGCCATTTTGCCGGAGACCGGAACCAGAAATGACGCGGGACACGATGAGCTCAGTTCCGGCGCTGGGGAGGAAACTATGTCATTCCTCCCCCAGACGCCAAGGAGATGGCGCCAGGCACTTTCAGCTTAAACGAACTGCGCCATCTCCTGCAAACAGCCCGCGCGAGCTTAGATGTTTCCTTCCCTGTCTAAGGAGAGGGGGGACAACACCACCATCTGCATACACCAAAGGACCACCAGGACTTCTTCTTGAATGGCACCAGAACAGGTAAGGTGGGGAGACAGGATAATGGTCCCTGAAGTTCTGGGTACACCACTGTACCCAGGGTCCTCCAGTCCTTAGGGGGGCTTTTTCTAATGCTGCCCCCCAAGGAAATAGATGGGGAAAGCCCCCCAGGAAGGATAAAAATATCCTACCGGACCCAGGCGGCTTCCCAAGCTTGTGGTCTGGCTCCCAGGGGGAGACCCCAAGCCCCAGGCTTTGGGTCCTATAGAAAAAAACAAAGGGTTTTGCTGTGGGGAAACACAATTAAAAACTAAGGAGCACAGGGAGGGGCGGGGGTTTTAACCTCTTTTTTTTTTTAATTGGAAAAACCCAACTTTATTTGAATGAAAGTCATTTTACAATGTAGTTACTTATGTGAGATAATAAACAGTACATTTTAACAGTCATTTGGTGTGAGATTCTTCATACATACATACATACATACATGTTAGGGTACAAGGTTATGATGGTGTATACATCCAGTATATAAAAGACTTCATGTCATTCTACTACCAATATATTTCTGATTAAGATTTAGATGGTTTAGACCTCCGTTAGGACGGTCATCTTCTACTTTTATCTAAGTAGGTCTGTCTGCGAGGCATTGGGGTGTTTTTAAGCACATGTTTCTCTATCCTCTAACCATCTATCCCACACCTTTGAGTACTTATGTGCACATTTTCTATGGGCATAGACTAACTTTTTAAATGGCAGTGCATCATTAACATCCCTCTTCAATTGGCGTATGGAGGGAGGCTGAGCCGGCATCCATACCTTGGCTATGCCCTTATGCGCCATAAACAGAGTTTCATTGAGAAATGTAGCTTAGTATTTGTCAATTTCTACATCTGGCAGAAGTCCCAGAAGACATAATTTGGGGTCCAATACCACTGGGGATCCCATATTGTCATGTAAGAATTGGACAATCTGCGTCCAATATGTCTGATTGTTTGGGCAGCTCCATATGAGATGGAAGAACGTACCCCTGGTGCTGCGTGACACAACTGACATGACGGGTCATATGTACGGAGAAATTTTGCCTTTTTGAGGGGAGTCAAGTAAGCTTTATGTATAATGTATATTTGTGTCAGTCTGTCAATCTGGTCCCTTCCATGATTTCATCCCAGTCTTCTTCCCCTATGGGGCCTATGTCTTTTTCCCATTCCATTTTTGCCTTTTGTACAATAGCATTTGACCTACGGTTTCTAATCTTTAGGTAGAAAGTTGATATAAGTTTACAGGGTTCCTCTCCCCAGTATTACATCCAGGACTGGGGGAGAATCCAACACTACTTCCATATTTGGTATTTGTGCTTTTAATGCATGGCGAATTGGTTAGGGAGTGTATATTCTTCCTTAAGCACTTGAAACTGCTTGAGTCTGGAGTTAGATAGCACCTGATGGATGTATATTATGCCATATGTAGCCCGTACTGTCGAGTCTGAGAGGTATTCTAACTCCGGAAGATGTTTGTTAAACCATAGTGGGGTGTGGGTGTGAATTTTCCCAGTGTTTTGCTTTTTCAGCGTGATTTCCCATACTCTTTGATGATGAAGCAGCATTCCCATATTATATCTTGGGAGTTTTTTGGTAATTTGTTTCCCTCTAAGGATAGCTTGAAGCAGGGTAAATGCTGGGTGACCCGGTTGGTTACATACTAGGGATCTATAACGTTGGGGTTCTTTAAAATATGCCAGGCCAGTTTGTGTTTGCCATAACCCCATACAAATGAGTTTAGAATGGCTTCCATTTGTTTAAAGACTTTTAAAGGGATATAAAGAGGAGCATGCCAAACCATATATAGTATTTTGGGTAACAAAATCATTTTTATTATATTTATACATCCCATCACCAATGGCAGCCTGGACCATGTCTGGGTTTTGGACTTTATCAGGTCAAATAGGGGTGTAACATTTAGGTGAGTGTAGTCCGTCAAAGTCCTGGTGACCTTCACCACCAGGTACCTAATTTTGGATACTCTGGGTAATGGAAGAGTTGGGTTTGTTTTAGGGGGGGGGGGGGAATGTCCAGTGGGAGGATTTTAGATTTATCCCAGTTAATACGCAAACCCGAGTAGCTACCTATTTTTTCAATAATTTCGAGTGCAGCCTGTAGTGAAGGTCCTTGGTCTGCCAGATACAAAATTGTGTCATCAGCATATAGACCTAATTTTATCTACCGTATGACCTTTTCTCAGTTCCTTTATATTAGTGTCTGCTCTGATGGCAATTGCCAGTGGCTCCGCCGCCAGGGCATATAGTAGGGGGGACAGGGGGCATCCCTGTCTTGTACCCCTTTCCAGAGGGAATTGCTCTGAAAGCCAGCCATTAACAAATACCCTTGCTTTAGGTGTCTGGTAAAGAAGCTTAACCCACTGCATAAACTGTGGACCAAAGCCATAATTGTGTAGGCACGCCCACAGATATGGCCATTCTACGGAATCAAAGGCTTTGGCAGCGTCAAGTGCTACCACCACCCTGGTTCCTGAATAGTCATATTGAGCCTGTATGTTCATATATAATCTCATAATGTTCATGGCAGTGTTTTTTCCTGGCATAAAGCCTGTCTGGTCAGAATGTATTAACGTTAGTAAAACTGTGTTCAATCGATTGGCCAGTATTTTAGCTAGTATCTTTATATCCACCTGTAGGAGTGATATAGGCCTATATGACTCAGGGTAATGGGGGTCCTTGCCTGGCTTAGGGAGTACAATTATTTGGGCCTCCTGCATGGATAAAGGGAGCGAATTTGTGTCAAATATGGATTGATAAAGATCCTTGAGTTTAGGTATGAGCATTTCCGAATATGTTACATAGAACTCCAGGGGTAGTCCATCTAGTCCAGGAGCTTTGGACTTGGCCAGTTGGGCAATCGCATCGGCAATATCCTGTGTAGTTATGGGTGCATCTAGTAATTTCACTTGTTCTGGTTTTAATCTAGGGAATTGGATAGTGTTTAAATACACCTGAAGTTCCGTTTGTATATACATTGTACGGGATTTATATAGGTTTTTATAGAATTGTAAAAACTGGGATGCTACCTGGAAGGGGTCTGTAATACTATTTCCCTCAGTGTCTTTTAGGGAGACTACCACCGGGGGCCTGTCGTCCATGTGAGCTAGATAGGCTAAAAACCTGCCTGCCCTCTCCCCCTGTTCATAAACTCTTTGTTTACAGAAAAATATACTTTGCTTGGCCTTTTCAGTGCATAATTGTGTTACCATGCGGGACTGTAATTTTACCCTGTCTAGGTTTTCAGGGGTGGGATTGGAGTTATAAATTGTTTCCAGCTCTTGTAGCTTATCAGTGGTTAGTTGTAGTGTTAGATTGGATGACTGTTTGAGTCTGATTATTCTGGTGGTAAGAATCCATCGGGCCTGTTCCTTAAAGTCATCCCAAAATGTTTTGATGGAGGGTGGGATTCTAGGTCTATCCAGGAAGTATTTAATCTCTCTTTCAATGGAGTCATGGTCTGTAAGGGCCAACAGCCAGTGGGGGTTCAATCTCCATGTGCGTATAGGGGGGGCATTCCCCAGAGATACTGTCACCCAACATGGGGAATGATCTGATAACATCCTTGGTGCAATCCCTGACCCCGTCACTTTAGGCAGTAGAACCTGGGACACCAGTACAAAGTCTATACTAGACATGGTATTATGGCTTGTGGAATGGCATGTATAGGCTCTAGTTGTAGGGTTGTTGTGCCTCCACATATCCACTAGGGCAAACTCTGTCATGGTGCGAGATGTCTGGTCTGCATGGGTGCACCTAGTGGATCCCCTATTTGTGTTGGTTGGTCTAGATATGGAGACATTGTCCTGTTAAAGTCTCCCATCCAAATTGCTGGTATTGTCGGGTGTTGCGCTATAAACGCTAGGCCCTCTGCAACTACATCAGATTTATATGGGGGGGGGTGTAGCTGGCTATGATTAGCAAGGGGGTTCTTCCAACAAGTGCATGTATAAAGATATATCTACCTTGCTGGTCAGTCTCCAGAGTAATCAATTGAAACGGGGTGGATTTAGCCACTAGCACCGTGACCCCCCTGGAAAAGTTCGTATGGGTGCTGTGATATGCCCATCCCACCCAGGGGTGCCTCAGCGCTGCCTGCAAATGCCCAGTAACATGTGTCTCCACCAGGGCAACAATATCTGCCTTTTGTCTTTTAATAAATGTTAGTATAGCTGTACGTTTAATTTTATCTCGCATACCTCGCACATTCCATGTCATAAATTTAATATCTGTCCCTTTGGTCATGGCTTACTGGGGGTACATATACCGGCAGGGTAGCGTATGCTATTAACACATATTGCCTATTCAGTTTAAGAACATCTTTACAATTCACACAATAACCATATAATTTCGGGTTCCTTTTCCAACACAATAACTTGCGCACAACGGTGCAACATTTCCCAATGCTCTGATCTACTGATCTGGCATTTTCCTTCCCTCCCAGCTTTTCACCTCCCCAACTTGGTGAAAGCATACTGTACCCATGAACAAGTGTTCGGATTTTCTTCCAGCCTTCCAAACTAATTGAAGGTGTTCTACTTAAACCAGCAACCTTTATATGAGTTAGCGTCCAGCTGTCAACGTTGGCTGGAGGTGCAGTACTTAGGGTATTACGAGCTGGAAAGTTCAATATAAAAAAAGAGAAGGAAAACAAAATAGGGGTTGCATACAAAACGGGGGCGATTATTCACTGCGTGAGGCATGGATAGGGCCCAAGGGATGCCCTATGTGTCTCTTGCTCTGTCTGAGTGAGACTCTCGCTGCAAGAATATATAGTCATCCTGGTAAGCTAGATATTTGGAGCTGCAGCCCCATAGTGTCTACATAAATGCGCTGTGGGGGCAGTACAATACACAGGGTGATACTCACTGTAGTCCAAGTATCTGTAGGTCCAAAGCCGTGTATACAGGAATATCAGCAAGCTGAGGGTTTCCCCCTCCCCCCAGAGATATCGTAAGAGGAACGGACCCTCTATCTTCAGGAGAGGGAATCTCCAGTTTCACATTCAGTAATGCGTGGGTCGTAAGAATGGGGGGGGGGTAAAAACAGAAGGAGGGGGAGGCTTTCGATCTTTTGTGTGAAAAAATAAATGATGGGGTGAAATTACCCCCCCACAGCAAAGGGGACAATTAGAAGAAAAATTGAGCCTGATATATCTTCTGCCAATGGCAACAGTACTCACAGTATCCGGCCGTGTATCCGATCATCCATCCGGGCGTCCGCGCCGGTCCAACCAGTGTGCTGCCACCTTCGGGTCTTCAAAGAATAAGGCCTTGCCATCCTCCTCCACTCTCAGTCTGGCCGGGAACAACATAGCATATTTAAGGTGTGCCACCCTTAAGTTGTCTCTTGACATCTTGAAACTGTGCACGCTTTCTTTGGACTTCATTAGAGAAGTCAGGGAACACCGCAACATGACCGTTGCCCAGAGTGATGTTACCTTTCTCTTTCTGGTCAGCCGCAGGATTTTATGTCTATCTTTAAAGTTGAGGAACTTAGCAATGAAGGTCCTGGGGGGGGGCTCCCACCGGTGGAGGTTTAGCTGGGATGCAGTGCGCCCGTTCCACTGCGAACATGACTGAGCAGGCTTCTCTTCCAAAATGTTGGATCAGGAGGGATTCCAAATATTCAGCAGGGTTGGTACCTTCAGCCTTTTCAGGTAAACCGATGAAACGGAGGTTGCATCGTCTTAAACGATTCTGCATATCATCTTGGTGAGCATGTAGTTGGTGGATCTGGCGCTGCAGGTCCTCCGTGGTGTGGCTCAGGGGATGCAGGATATCCTCTGCTGCTCCAATGCGTGTCTCAGCCTCGGTTACCCTATCTTTTACCTTAGATAAGTCCTGACGCAGCAGGGAAATGTCAATCTTGACCTCATCTATTTTGGCGGTGAGTGTCCCCTGCAGCGTCGCTATGGCATCCAAGACCTTAGCTGTGTCTGCGCTTTGATGGTCGTGCCGTCTCCATCCTTGGCCTGTGGGTCTTGTTCTTGATGGCAGTATTTTGCTAACTTATCCACCGCCTCGGAGGTTCTTTTTGGCGGAGAAATGCCTCCTTGTTGCTCCGGAATCTGTATCTCCAGGCCCCCCCCCAGGTGGAGCAAGATGGTCGCTGTTCTGGTTAGGCTGGAGTCACTCTCCACTTCCAGGATAGTCGCAAGCTGTGGGTATGTCTACGCTGCGGGTGCAGATAATCTGAAGGCCCCTCTAGGATGGAGCGGAGTGTAGCCCAAACAGGAAAGCCAGGGGAACACCCTGTGGCCACCGCCGGGTGTAGCAAGATGGATGCCGCTCTGGGAGGTAGGCCGAAGCCGCGGCCTGTCATGGGGGCAACAGAGAGCATGGGTGCACAGCAGTCATGACCTTAGGCAGTCCGGAGGTGGTTCTAGTAGATGGGCTGTTACTAGGCCGCCGGGGAGGCCCGAAATATCTATCCAGGCCGCCGGGTGCAGCAAGATGGCCACCGCTCCGGAGGCTAGGCCGAAGCCGCGGCCTTTCCTAGGAGTATTACCGGTCCAGAGGCTCCGGGCGGCGTTCCAACGAGGCAGCAGGCTCCAAAAGCAGGGGAGAAGATGGATTTTATCCCCAAATGCAACGTAAAGTGTCAGATGGCTAGGATGTTAGCAGGATGTTGAAATCGGAGTTTGGGTCAGCAGAGCTCTCTCAACCTGCGACCTACTCCATTGCTTCCCAGGCCACGCCCCCTGGTTTTAACCTCTTTGATTGTGTTTCCTGTCAGGTGGGACAAGCCATCTCTCCGGGTGCCGTCCTGGAAGAAGACTTGAGAAAAAGCTGTTTGGAAATTGAAGCTTACACTGGTTAGGGTACCTACTGACAGTTCAAGCACTCATGGGTTCACTCACAAATGGGTTTTGCATACTCATACTACAGGTAAACCTTTCAGTAACATATCTGCCTGTAAAATGCAGAAAACATTTGCTGCTTCCTCCATGTGCATGGGGCTTTCAAACAGTTCAGATGATTTAAAGAAATATTCACAGTTGGAAACTGCTACCTATAATAAATAAAACAATTTAAAATAAAAATAAGTTATTATAGATCGATAGATTTATTGTAGCTGTAAAGGTAAATCACATCTTGGCTGGGTGGAGTGCTTTTTATGCAACAAGGCTGCCCCAATCAACCTCAAGTATAGAGAACATGTCCAAGGGTACCAACACTCATAGGTTTTTATTTAAAGAAGGTTGCTGAATTTTACAAAGTATTTCCACAAAATGCAACCATTATGGGATGAAGCTAGTGCTTCTTCAGGCATTAAACACATCAAGTAACAATTTAGCAAGCCTATTGATGCAAACAGAAATTAATCATAATTACCAAGTATAAGTATACCAAGCATAAAAAAAAAAAAAGACAAAAATCTTTATGCCTCATGCATACTAGACTTGTTTAACGCATCCAGGAGCAGCAGCATTTTGGGAGAAAAAATACCCAACGCTTGTCAACATGTCTAAATATGTGTTAAAGCTAGGCACCTTTAGTGTTTGAACGTTTATTCATTTCAATGGCTAGCATGGCCAGCATAAATTATGCTTCTAGACAATGGAATTAACGCCAAACCACTTGATGCGATGTGAGCATGAAGCATTTTTTTCTATCAAAATTCTGTTGCCAGGATGAAAGGCATCTACGAGAGATGGCAAAATGTCTTGTATTGTCTTTGCATATATTCACAAAATGTTTAGGTCTGAGTTCAAATTCTGCAGGTACAGTGTGTCTGAACAGTTCAAGATCTCCTCACCTCACCTCCAGTTTGTAAAAATATATGATCTATTTTAGTTGGGCCACTAAATCACATGCCACAAAATGTCTCACTACAGGTATAGGTGTCAGTTTGTCTCTTATTCAAAGCCAATGGATCCTGCTGCTGTCTCTGAGCCTGTGAGGAGAGAGTCCAGCACTGCTGTAGAAAGGTAAGTATAAAGGGAGGTGAACTGCTGGGACATTTTTTTACCTTAAGTGGTTGTAAAAGTAGATTTTTTTTTACTTTAATGCATTCTTTGCCTTAAGGAAAAAAAAGAAAAAAAGAAAACTGATTTGAAGCTCCCTCCCCAACCCCCCTAATACTTACCTGAGCCCTATCTCAATCCAGCGCTGTGCCCGAGAGCAGTGGCTCTCTATGCTCTCTCTTCTCATTGGCCTGTGAGGAGAGAGTGGGAATCGGGGCAGAGCCACGCTGTGTGCGTCTATGGGTCAAGCCTGCACAAGTGTACCCATAGCTAGATATCAAAGAATCAGATTACAATCCTCTTGCTTTATTTTCTTTATAAAGTTTATTGTTACTGTATATACTTTGTATACTTACACCTGGTAATTATGCTTATTTCCAGTTCCTATTTGCATTAAAAGGCTTTCTTGTTAAAATTGTTACTTGATATTTCTTTGCCTGAAGAAAGCTAGCTATAGCCTGAAACTGTTGTATTTTGTGGAAACACTTTGTGTGAAATTCTGCAACTTTCTTTGAATAAAAACCTTTGCAACCCTTGTACTTTTTATGTGAGACGGAAGAGAAATCTCCCCGATGAGACAGATGGCAACAAAAAAACTTACAGTTGTTAACCTTCCCTACTTTATCCAAAATGAAACAAAAACAGTACTGGCTTTAGATATACAGTGAAACCTTGGTTTAAGAGTAACTTGGTTTGAGAGCGTTTTGCAAGACAAGCTAAATTTTTAAATAAATTTTGACATGATATACAAGCGATGTCTTGATATACAAGTAGCGTCACATCACAACTGAGTATAAAACAGAACAGAGGCGCCTCTAAGTGTAGCAATATGGTTACATTTATAAAAAGTACAACATTTAGCAACTCACATGGTTGATTATTAAAAGAGACACATCTAAGTATGCAGACATCCGGGGTAAAGCTGTCCCCATAGACCATCCTCCACACCACCATCGACGTCATCCTTTCCATGAGCGCTTCAAGCCACACTTTCAGATCGCTCTACTTCAGGGTAGTCTTCCCGGTCACTATTGCAGACTGACAGCGGTGAGAGCCGCCATTGCGGGGGATGGTCTGTGTGAACAGCTTGACCCCGGATGCCTGCATACTTAGATGTGCCTGTTTTAATCATCAAACATGTGAGTTGCTAAATGTTGTACCATCATGGGGAGATTAAATAACCCATGTCCATTCTGTACTGTTATTTGTATCCCCACTGCAGAGGTTCACTTTTAATCTTTTTTTTTTTTCTCTTTTTCTTTTAGTTGCCTCCAGATTATAAGCACAGCAAAACATATCTCAGAGACACATCTTCTTCTGGTCACTGACAAGGAAAGTGTTATGCATAAAGGAAAAATATGATTGAATTCTAGGACAGTTGAAATAACCTTCATTTCACACCCTTCAACAATGCAGACAAAATGCAGACTCAAGAATATCCATTGTTTTATTAGGGTCCTTTTTTAAAGTGATTGTAAATGATCACCTTGTAAAATACCATTCAGTTTAAAATAAAAAATATATATATATTTATGTTATAAAATACCTTTTTTCCCCATTTTTAATAAGTGATCACATTCCCTATCCTCTCAGCTGCATAAGAACTGGGGGAGAAGAAGCAACAGTACACTGATCTCCTCAGTGAAAGACTGTTGGGGGGGGGAGCTTGAGAACTGAGCACGGTATGTTCTCCTGTATAGTGTGGTCAGTTTTTAATATGAAATCAGAGGGACTAGCAGGAACACCAGGGATTTCACACAAAGAAAGCAATACAAAGAGAACAGGAGACTTTTTCATATAAGTACATGGTACAGCAGGCACATATTAGCAATATGAATTATTGGATTTACATACTATTCAACAACACATTATGGGGCATGTTTCACTTTTGTTATCTTATGATGCATTTTTACCATTCAAATAGTATGAATTAAACATTGATTGTTAATGTATTTAAGATGCATATCAACAATCAATGCAAGTTTTTTGCTTGAATACTGGCATGAGTAAGCTGCCACGCGAAACAGCCAAGGAAAGACAAGAGTATAGTGCAGTAACGGCGAACCATGGCACCCCAGATGTTTTATAACTACATTTCCCATGATGCTCTTGCACTCTGAAGTGTAGTTGAGCATCACGGGAAATCATGGGAAATGCATTTTCAAAACATCTGGAGTGCCAAGGTTCGCCATCACTGTATAGAGCAAGCACTCTTTCAATTAGGCTGAGCCATTCAATGCAGCTAAAGCTGTTATGGGCTTTAGGCAAAGAAGGAAAACCAGTACAGCCATTAAATCCTATAAGCTAGCCAGGTGTCTCCTAGCAAGCCTACTTCATTGAAAATACACAGTAGAACAATCATGATAGATATATATAAAATATTAAATTCAACAAGAATAATGGAAACATCATACCTTATTTATTATTGCCAACAACTCACTAAGCACTAGACGCAACCAGTGAGGAGAGTCACTGTGCTCAAACTCCAGTCTAAGGCCATGTTGAAGCTAAGACACCAAAATACTTTCTCCAGTATTTCCCTCAAGCTTGTGTCTAGACCAAGGCAAGAAACACTTGCAATGAACAAACTGCACTAAGGTTACCAGGCTGTGAAGCTGTACAGTACATCAGAACAAAACAAAACACAAAGAGCTGAACAGATTTTTATACAATGTTTGAGATGTACTCAACAAGGAAAATAATAATAAAACAGTAAATGGAAGTTTCACCAAACATTCATTGACCGTGTATCCATTATTCTCATTGAAAGCACAAGCAGCAGTAAGACCCAGCTGCAGTGATCACTGAATGTCAGATTGACTGCTTTATCAATATGTCCACAGGTGTTTGCCATGTATTCACATACACAGGCATAAAATGAAAGCAAAAAGTGAGTGACTAAGTGGTTAGCAATTCCACCTAGCAGCACTAGGGTCACCAATGACACTACCTGCCTGGAGTCTGCATGTTCTCTCTGTGCCTATGTGGGTTTCCTCCGGGTACTCCGATTTCCTCCCATACTCCAAAGACATGCTGGTAGGTTCATTGGCTCCTGGTCTAAATTGGCCCCAGTATGTATAAATTATATATATATATATATAAATAAATGTGAGTTAGGCACCATTAGATTGTATTCTCCTTGTGGGTAGGGACTGATGTGAATGTACATTATATATGTGTAGAGAGATGTGTAAACTGACAGCACTATATAAGTACCTGTATTAGAAGTAATAATCTCAAACTTACTGTTACTGGTCTTAAATGCTAACAGAGCAATCTGTAGCAAAGTCCAGCGACCAGGCATTGACCTGGATCATGGTTGTCCTGGGCGAGCTACAGAATTTTCTAATTTCAGAACCCAAACACAAACTCTAAAATAGTACTGTGGATGCCTGCATGGGCAAAGTTCATGTTCACGTTTAACAGTAATTTTTTGTGTATAAAAAAAAAAAAAAAAAACACAACAAAAAGGGGGGGGTTTGGGGGACTGAAACTTGCTACTTTTTTTCTTTTTTTAAGGATATGGTCACCTTTCATAACATGTTACATCCATATTCAGGGAGTAATATGTAACATGTTGTAAAAGCACCGCCCCTGATCCCCCGCTCTGACTGCTAGTGGAGAATCTTCTCCCCCGCTAGCTGTCAAGATTTAAAACTCCGACTGGGCGTGTCACTCATTCATAGTGTTCTGTGAATAAAAACGACAAGTCTGCTGCCAAGGCTGTAGTAGGCTTTGTAGTTCTTAATAGACTACCATGGCGCTTTGGTTGTTCAGAGTTTATCAGCCTGCCCATACAAGGTATGAGTAAGCAGATACAATGACAGGCCTGCAGGAGTCCTGCATGGCATCAGCGATCTGCTAATCGCAGGTGCAATGCTTTATAGGCTTTCACAACAAAAATTTAATAAAATGCACATTTTTTTTACCTGCAAAAAAAATGTGCATTTATAATTTCTTGTAAAAAGGTAAAACTTATCCTTTAAAGCAGGGGTCTCCAACCCCCGGGCCCCGGCCCACTGCCGGGCTGTAGCCTGTTTGCAGCCAGGCCACGAAGGCTGCACTTTCAGAGGTTTGGCAGGAGTGGGCGAGCAGAGAGATGACATCACCTCTTGCGGCCCGCCCTGCATCACAGCTGTTCTGCCCACACAGCACTGTCTGAGATGTTGTGTGAGAGCAGAGAGATGATGTCATCTCTCACCGCCCGCCCTGCCCCACCACCGTCCAATCCTCACAGCCGGCGCGAATACTACACTGAGGAGCGGCGGACAAGAGATGAAATCTCTCACTGCTCGACCCGCATCGCTGCATGTTCCACCCTCACTTGGCAAGTGACAGTCCCCATCTGGCAAGCAACAGTCCACATTTGGCAAGTGACAATCCACATCTGGCAAGCGACAATCCCCACCTGGCAAGCGACAATCCCCACCTGGTAAGTGACAGTCCCCACCTGGCAAGTGACAGTCCCCACCTGGCAAGTGACAGTCCCCACCTGGCAAGTGACAGTCCACATCTGGCAAGTGACAAGCCCTACCTGGCAAGTGACAAGCCCCACCTGGCAAGTGACAATCCCCACCTGGCAAGTGACAATCCCCACCTGGCAAGTGACAATCCCCACCTGGCAAGTGACAATCCCCGTATGTAAAACAGAAAAAATATATACCGCGCTACCTGATAAAATTAAATAAAAAGCTGCAGCTCAAAAATGTGAGATATACACAAACACAGTAATAATATAAAAAACGTGAGCAGTGCTACAAAAAGTGAATAACATATGTAGGAATATGTGAATAAATACAGTCAGAGGATCCGTGATGGACCCAAAAAGATATACAAAATAAACAATATAAGTGCCACAAAACATAAAGGGGTGGTAAAAATTTGTCCCAACAATAAGGAATGTGGATGTAATGATGAAAAGTCAGTGTATAAACCTATCCGTAAGTGTTCAAAGACAAATAAAGGTGAGGTTAATCGATCACACAGACACCAACATGTGAGGAAATCCACCACCGTATGTACTGTACACTTACCAGACAGCAAGCTTTAGTAAGCTTGTATGGCAACCTGACACTCAGTGGCTGGTAACGTCACACCACAGCTTTCCAGTGAAGGGCCACAAACAAACAGGGTAGCTCCGTCCAGTGCAGCAGTCAGTAGGCGGGTCCCAAAAAAATAAAACAACGGCTCTCCATAGCGTAAATCAATAAAACCCAAGTTTAATAAAGGTTAAAGGTTACACTTACATAAATGTAGATAAAAGCATGAAAAAAGCAACTGCAGCCGGCCGGCTTACAGACACTTGTTCAGGACGAGGTACTGCGATGACGTCAGTGCGTCAACCATGACAATCCCCACCTGGCAAGTGACAGTCCACATCTGGCAAGTGACAATCCCACCTGGCAAGTGACAATCCACATCTGGCAAGTGACAATCCCACCTGGCAAATGACAATCCACATCTGGCAAGCGACAACCCCACCTGGCAAGTGACAGTCCACATCTGGCAAGTGACAACCCCACCCGGCAAGTGACAGTCCACATCTGGCAAGTGAAAGTCCGCATCTGCCAAGTAACAAGCTGCATCTGGTGGTAGGCGATCGTGGCAAGTGACACACTCAGGGTTTCCACTGATTCTGCATTATGGTGAGTTGAACTATTTCTTTTTATTACAATGTAATAATGGAAATTATGTGCTTCAATCATCATGACACCATATCAGCGTCAACACCAGCCATTTCCCCAACAAATCGCACGCATTCCCCCCCCCGGGCCTTAGCATAATTTTCTTCCACACAGCCGGTCCCCGGTGTCAAAAAGGTTGGGGACCGCTGCTTTAAAGCATTTTTAGTATCAGTTGTGGACACATGAACCATGTCACAGTGTAGGTCCCAGAAGCTAAAAGCATCCATAAGCAAGCCATATAATAATAACGTTTATCCTTTATTTTATTTTATTTTTTTTTTTAAAGGGAAATTTTGTGCTTTAGAAAATAATTATTCTTCTAAATGGGGAAAAAAGTGATGTACTTACCTAATTACACTTCTGTTTAAACATATTAAGCACAAGCCACAACATCTTTAAAATAAATATAATATGGAAAGAACAATACAACATACCTTAGTTGCTGCTCTTTGTTGGCATCCTGCTCCAAAGCATGATAATCCACAGACAGCAGGGCTACAATGGCATTCACAGCCTCCACCCCAGATAGAAGCCATAGAAGTAACTTCTTGTCTTGAGCCCAGCTCTGAATTTGGTCTGCTGGGGCACATAAGGCCATGCGAACCAGTCATGGAAGCAAAAGCCTTAGCTCTGGCTCTCTCAAGGCAGCCAAGCGCACCACATCCACCTTCTGCATTGCTTCAAATGCAAACGGGCTGACATACTGAAGACCAAAAGTCTCACTCATTTTCTGATGCCTTAATATAAAAAAACAAAAAACAAAAAACAGTTAGCTCTCTTAAAATGTACAATACTTAACACAGATTTGGGAGAAAACACTGTTCACACTCTGATGCCAGCCACTTACTTCTCTAGTAGTTTGACCCACTTTCAAACAGCTTCAGATCACAGAAGTCATTAAACAAACCAAGGCAACCTACCTTGAAGGATCCAGAATGACTTAATTTTTTTAACTGGGCTCCATCGAGTACTGTTCACTTTCCAGGTACAGTAACTTAATACTAAAGTTTGTTTTCTTTAGAAAAAAGCTACAGCAAGGGGATTGTCAGATCTCTGCAGCGAGACTGCTGCTTCCCACAGGGAGCAAGGGTTTGGTTTTGCAGCCTGTAAAACCATCAGACTGAACTTATCTTGGTTTGATCTGATGCTTTTAAGAGCATCTATTAGACCCCAGATCTCTCAGTAAAAGAGGACCTGTCACTGCCAATGCTATCACAAGAGAGGTTATTCATGCCTTGTGATAGCAATAAAGTTTATTCAAAAATTAAAACAGTGTAAAAATTTTAAAAAGTACATTCAATAGAATCATTTTTTTAAATTTTCTTGAAGTGCCTCTATCGCCCTGTGCTGCCTTGCACAAGGGCAAGTGCAAAAGTCAGTACTGCACACATAACAATTTTCGCTTGAAAAACTGCTGCACAAATAGCATGCACCACTCACCATTTTATTCTCTAGGACCTCTTCTTGAAAAAAAAAAATATAATGTTTGGGGGTTCTAAGTAATTTTCTATCCAAAAAAATAGCGTATTTTTACATGTTTGACAGAAGCGTTAGAATTGGCCTGGGGTTCCAGTGGAGCAATACAATGAGAAAAAGTGGGGAAACAACCCCATGACAGATTGTTACAAAATTAAGAACGAGTGCTGTTAAACACCACATTCAAGCAAAATAAGGGGTATTTCTGTTGGATCATGTAGCAAAAGGATGTACACAGATAATGTGTCCTGTTTACACCACAATGCTAAATTCAGGAGAAGAAAGAAGAAAGATCTAGCATCAAATTGCAGAGAAATAAACCCCAATTGAGAACATTCTTAGCAACTGGCCATGTTTTCTCTTGGCTGCATTTGACTTGATTCTGAGTCCGTTTCCCCAGTTTTTTGTTAGTATGTAAACTATAGTCCACCAAAAAAAATAAAATAATACATAACCAAAAACTAAATAATATTATTGCCACAGATATGTAAACAAGCCTAGTGAACTCTTGTCCATTCTGAAATAAAGCTTGAAGGCATGTGTGGAGGGATATGTGACCTAAAGCCTCGTACACACAATCGGATTTTCCGACGGGAAATGTGTGATGACAGGCTGTTGGCATAAAATCCAACTGTTTGTATGCTCCAGCGGACAGTTACTGTTGGATTTTCCGCGGACAAAGGTTGGATAGCAGGTTTTAAATTGTCTGTTGTCGGATTTTCCAAGCGTGTGTACACAAGTCCGTCGGACAAAAGTCCAAGGTACAAACATGCATGCTCGGAAGCAAGGATGAGCCAGAAGCGATCGCTCTTGTAAACTAGCATTCATAATGGAGAATTAACATTCGTGACGTGGCAAATTATGAAATCTCGAAATGCAGCACACATTCTCGTCTTCTTTAATAGGATAATAATGAAGCTGCTTTGCTGGTGATACTGATGGAGTTATTGCAAACTAATTTTCAAAGGCTTTTTTTTCTAGTGATATCAAGAATAATATTATTACACTTTTTTTTTGGGCAAGTTATCACAACACCATTATCCCGTAGTTTTTAAGACCAAAGATACAACTATGTTGGTGTTCCTTGTCAATTTTGCATTGTATTTTTTTATGTATTTTTTTTGCCTTCTCCCAAAATGTCATTTGAAGTAAAACACATAGCCAAGTATTATTCTACACAATTTTTTTTATCATGTATTAAAAAAAGAAAACAACTAAAATTAGACATGCTATCTGCCAATAGAACTTAACCATAAAGTGCATTCTATGCATCCAAAAATATAGAATATATAACAAATCAAATCATCATTCAACCAAAAAATAAAATAAAAGCCTCATGCATGTTTCCTGCTTCTTAATATAGGGAGTCAACAATGCCATGAGTTGGTGAAAGCAGGGGTCCGTCATCTGGAGAGAATTCCGAAAATCTGGATTATTCTCCTGGAGCTCCCGCAGCAAAGGCATATGATATAATTGGTCACGAATAATAAAGCAACCAATTTTTGGTCCAAGAAATCCTCCTCCTGTTCCTGGACTGGACTTGGGTCAAAACAATAACTCCAAGGCCAATAATAAATAACATGTTATCTCCTCTGATTCCGCAACATGTGTGGTTGACGAACGGCCGTTCAGAAATTAACTGAAAAGCGCAAAATGAAAAGCGCAAATCAACACTCAAACTTCTACTAAAACAAAATTAGCAGGAGTCCAAAGGGTGGCGCTAAAGAGCTGAAAATCCACATAGTACGTCACTACGTTCGTGTTTGTTGGCCAACAATTCCTTGCCGTTTGTATGCAAGACAAAATCCAGGCACACGCCTTCAGACAAAAGTCCGAGGTTCTGTCTGCGGAAAATCCGATCGTGTTTACATGGCTTTAGCATTTGCGAGGTCCGCCTGGAAAGCTGCAAAGAGTTTGTTTTGCTTGCGTCTTAAGGTTCTTGCGGTAAACCCAAGGAGGCAATGAAAACTTTTAGTGTATTCATGTTCTTTACTGAACAGAAAAGCTGCACATACAACTGCAGGATACACAATTCATAGAATGCAAAGTATAACAAAATATGCCTACAACATGCACAAGCTGACTATCTTCCTAGCAAATAAGCATGCACAATGTATATGATGGGCATAAACTAAACAGTTACTTAACTTGGATCTTTCTTTATTATGGAGTCATCTTCTAGGATCGAGGATCTTCCAGACTGCTTCCTGCTTCTCTGAAGTCCTCAGATCAACTCTGTCTTCCGTGTTGCTTTTTTTGTCTTCCAGAACAATGCCCTTTGTCTGAGCACATAGCCTGTTCAAAGTCCTCCCCTCACTTCCTGTACATCATTTCCTGTATTGAGCTCATGGAGCAGTCCAATTGGTTCATTTGCATATACAGTAAATAGGGGGAGCTTTATCTTCCTGGCACAACACATGTAAGAAGAAGCTAACCAGTCATATATCTAAGCTATAAAAAAAATAAACATAAAAAAATAGCCATAGTAACAGAGAGTTGTTTAACCACTTGCCGACCGGACAATAGCCGAATGACAGCTACAGCCTGGACGGCTAGT
The DNA here is from genome assembly GCA_037952925.1 of Lithobates clamitans. Taxonomy (NCBI): domain Eukaryota; kingdom Metazoa; phylum Chordata; class Amphibia; order Anura; family Ranidae; genus Lithobates; species Lithobates clamitans. The sequence continues at coordinate 12,135,138 of JBBGZY010000251.1, read as the reverse complement.
TCTAGGAGGGCTTACTATGACGTCCTACCGAACTTTCGCGCACCGGGGAGTGTCTGTGATCCCCGGGTCCTTTACCATGTAATCACTCCGTCCAACAACGGAGCGATCACTTGTCAACAAACCGGCACATGTCCGGTTAAGCTCTCTCAGTGATCGGTACAGTGTGTGAGGAGAGGAGGGAGCCAGTGCAGCAGCGTGAGTGGGCTGGATCTGAAGTGCCCACAGCGCTGATCTGTGCCCATTAATGCCTCATCCATGCCACATCAGTACTTATCCGTGCCGCATCCGTGCTCATCCCTGCCGCATCCGTGCTCATCCCTGCCGCATCCGTGCTCAACCCTGCCGCATCCGTGCCATATCAGTGCTCATTTGTGCCACATTCATGCTACATTAGCTCATCTGTGCCAAATCAGTGCTTATCCCTGCCTCATCCATGCCACATCAGTACTCATACGTGCCTCATCAATACCACATCAGTGCTAATCTGTGCCTCATCAATACCACATCTGTGCCTCGTTCCATGCCACATCAGTGCCCTATAGTGCCCCACAAAAGTAATAGGTAGTCAGGAAATTAGATGTGTAATTTATGTCTCTAGAACACCTGATGGTGCTCCCTGCATGTTGGGCCTCTGTATGTAGCCAGGCTGTGTAAAAGTCTCACACATGTAGTATCGCCATACTAAAGGAGAAGTAGCAGAATGCATTTTGGGGTGTCATTTTTGCAATGTACATGAAATGTGGTAGAAATATCTTATAAACTGACAACTTTGTGTAAAAAAAAACAAAAAACAAAAAAATAATAAAAAAACTAAATAAATAAAAATGCGTTCATTTTGTTTCCACATTTTCAAAAAAACTTGTGGAAAACAATGACATGTGCAAAAGACTCATTATGCCTCCTAGATTATGTGTTGGGGTGTTTGCTTTCCAAAATGGGGTCATTTTTTGGGGAGTTTCCAATGTCCTGGTGCTCCAAGGCCTTCAAAAGTGTAATAGGTAGTCAAGAAATGAAATGTGAAATTTATGTCCCTAGAACACCTGACGGTGCTCCCTGCATGTTGGGCCTCTGTATGTGGCCAGGCTGTGAAAAAGTCTCATACATGGGGTATCGCCATACTCAGGAGACGCATAATGTGTTTTGGGGTGTAGCTGAAAGTACGAATCTGCCATGTGAGAGAAATAACCTGTTAATATGACAATTTTGTGGGAAAAAAAAAAAATCTTACATGATAGGCCGTCGGTACATCAGGTGTGATCAATTTTCAGTGATTGGCACCGTAGCTTTTAGACTATAACTTTCACAAAGACCAAATAATATACACTGATTTTGGTTATTTTAACCAAAGACATGTAGCAGTATAAATTTTGGCCAAATGTATGAAGAAAAATTGCGAATTTGCAAAATTTTATAACAGAAATAAAAAAAAAATTATTTTTTTACAAAATGTTTGTTCTTTTTTCAATTATAGTGCAACAAAAATAAATAAATAAAAAAACAGTGGTAATTAAATACCACCATAAGAAATCTCTATGTGTGGGGGAAAAAAAAGGGGGACAAAAATGTCATATGGGTACTGTGTTAGATGACTGAGTAACTGTCATTCAAAATGTGAGCACTGAAAGCTGAAAATTGGCCTGGGTAAGAAGAGGATATAAGTGCCCAGTGGGCATGTGGTTAAAAGAACCTTAAAGTGGTTGTAAACCCTTTACAACCACTTTAACCTACAGGTAAGCCTAGATTAAGGCTTACCTGTAGGTGCTTGAAATATCTCCCAGACCTGCACGGGCTAGGAGATATTTGCAAATTGCCGTAGGGCGATTTCTTCTGCGCATGCACCAGAGTTAGAAAGGGCACGCTGTGCTGTTTCTAGCTCGGTTCATGCCGTTAAAGGCGGCTCCCGCGCGCATGCTTGGGAGTGACGTCACACGCTGTCACGCGACTCTGACCAGTCACAGAGCCGGAGTTCGCGGCTCCGGAAGGAAGAGGGGTGAAGAATGGACGCTCGCTACTAGCGAGGAAGACGGGGACATTGCGGGCTTCTCCTGCAGGTAAGTGTCACATAATGGGCTACTATGCAATGCATAGTAGCCCATTATGCTTTACCTTTGCAGGGAAACAAAGAGGAAGTAACACCCGTCAGGGTTTACTTCCTCTTTAAAGAATTCTGACTCTGCTGTGGCTTAAGTGTCACTAGTAAAGGCTTTTCCTCTGCTGTATAGCCATCCTACTCATATCCACAGATGATATATTTGCCATGTTTACACTTAGTAGTAGAAAATCAATTTTGGGATTTGTAATAGATACATAACTAGAGTAAATGGTGTTTTATAATATCTCACTGTAATACAGTTTTAAAAAGCTCAAAGCGTTTGTTACCCTAAAGCGTGAACAACAACATAGTGCTTGTGCTGTGTAATTTGGCCCTGGCTGATCCTGCCTGGCTGTACCCTCCCCCCTGTAAACTAACCACGGTTAATCATGGCTGCTGAGCCCTGACACTGTGGTCAGGTTACGCGCCTCCATCATGCGCAGCGCTCCTCTCCTGTGTCCTCCTCCCTGCCTGTCAGCTCTGTGTGTGTCACCCCTCCCTGCCCCTTCTAGCACCGTTCCGAGCAGTGCAAAAATTACTGCACACAAGCACTGTCAGCCCTTCTGCTAGGATTACATGTAGTATATACTGTATGTATACACTGTAGTGTATACATCGGAGGAAGAGAGCGACGGGCGGTCACGTGACCGCTGATCGGGGAGAAGGAATAAGGTATTTAGAAGATGATTTTTACAAAATGGCATACAGTATATACTACATGTAATCCTAGCAGAGGGGCTGGCAGTGCTTGTGCAAACTGCCTTAATAACCCATTCAAAGAAACATTCAGTTTAAATCAATTAAAGGCATTCCAGGTGCATAACAACAAAAGGTGTTTAATATCTTGGGCCCTTTTCACACAGGGCGGACTCCGTCAAGTGGATCCACCTGCTCAGCGGGGGATCTTTCCACTGATCCTCACTGAGCAGGCAGAGGACAGGTCAGTGTCCATTCTGCATTTGTTTCCACCCTGGAGTCTGCTCACTGCCAACTGATCCATAGGCACAGCTCTAGCTCCAATTCCAGCTCCAATTCCAGCTCCAGTTCCAGCCTCCTCTCTCTCCCTCTTCCTCCTCTCCTAGCAGCCGGTATTTACTGGCAGATGTAAGCAATCCGGTAATGACCCGGCAACTGGAGCTAAATTGCAATATTGCTGGGTCAATTACAACAAGTCCCCAGCTATGACAATAAGGACAAGAAGGTTAGATTGAACTTTAATTAGTGTGAAGGTTCAATATATGATCAAATAAGAAATAAAGTTTCTGAGAACAATGACAGATGGGTGCTTTCATTGCTCAGTCAGGTGGTTATAGCAATGTTTTCAACAGCGTGCTAATGAGTGCTATTTGCACTGACACATCTAATTATTGAGGGATTTTCCTATTATAAGAATACATTGTACAGCATTCTCAGAAGTGGGTGAAAGTTTTTGCTAAAACACTGCATATAAGATGTTTTTCTGCAAACAATCCTCCAGTAATGTAATAGCATGCCAGCTTAGTGGATGGTAACAAATATAACCACATTTGTCACAAAATTAAAAACACAAAGCTTCTAATGTCCAAAAAAATGGCAAACTAATGCTAAATTGAGGGATTATACAAAAACATGCGTTTTACATATGATACTCGTTTAACTTTTAAACTGCATTTTACCATAGAAGTGTTGTGTTTTATTTGTAACAATTGTAGTGCAGTACTTATGCCCTGTACACAAGATACGACACTCCGACAACGAAACCGTGGATTTGGAATGCTGGGGTCAGAATGATAGTCTTTTCTATTTGTTAACATTCAATTTGCAACAGTCATGAGCTCAAAATTGTGAGTGATTGATGACCAAATAATTAAAACTATGTCCCATTTTCATACACTGGAAAGTCTCAGCCAGGAGGTGGCGGGGGAAAGTGGCAGACAGGAGGTGGCAGGGGAAAGCGGCAGACAGGAGGTGGCTGGGCTCAGTAGCCTGACCTTTGGCTGTATGATGGTCGGTAAGATGCAGGAAATGGAGGAGGGCCAACGCCTCATCTGTGAGGTCATCTTTCAGGCCCTAAATAAGGGGGTGAGGGGTGAACTCACAAACAAAAGTCATGTATGCGAGTTGGACCATACTCCTCCTCCACCTCCTACCACAACTCCAACACCACAGCCACAGCCTGGAAGGAAGCGTGGAAGAAGTCAAGAGAGTGATGGCCTGGGTTCGGTCTGGTCTGGCAAAAGACGCAGGCTGTTGTAAGACCACAGCCTCGGGACATATATGTCATCTGCTGCTGCTCCCGATCTCTTGTAGCCCTGGACCGAATTATGCTCCCTATTAAATGGACTCCTCAGGCTACCAATTTTCCCTGTCAAATAATTGATGTCTGCCCTGGGGTACAAAGGCTTTGACAATTTCAACAGTTTAACCAGCGTTGCCTTCCTCTTTATTTTGGTATGACCCCTAATAAATTTCTATTTTTTTTTGACAAATACTTGGCTATGTGTTTTACTTCAAAAAGGACAGTTTGTTTGTGAGTAGGCAGGTACATTTCAAAAATAGTCAAAATAAAAGTGGAGTGGGAATAGGACCTAAGGTGTCCTTACCTTCAATGAAGGAAAAGGAACAAACTGTGGTTTAACCTGATATAACTATTAGAACAATTAATAGAAAAAAATATTTATCATTGAAAGGAAAGCATAAACAATAGGAAATTGCACATAGTAAAAACGGACAACGTTGTCACTTAAAAACGCATGCCCATGAGCTCAGCCATATCCCAGTCATCCACACGTGTCAATCATCTCAAGTTATTAAGTGTGACTTAATATATAGTGCTTACATGTGTTTAGGAGAGGTGAGTCCCGGGAAACCTTGGTAGCACAAGTCGGTATCCGTATTGTGCCTAACCATGGACCTCCAGACTCCCTATATGCCTATAAAGCTGCTGCATTAAGTTTTTAGAGTGTTGAAAAAAAGCATTGGTCATCACAGACAAATAAATGCAATTCTGGCTAGAAAGTATCCCTGCTAGTTAATGAACAAGACAGGTTTGATTTCTGGGCATAGCACTGTCAATTATAGAGATAGTAAATAATGCAGCACGCTATGATGTAAACATTAAAGATAGCACTGCATACAAGTTGGATAGGAAAATATAGTCAGCTGAGTCAAATCACAGAGCCTCAAAAAATGTTCAGGCTGTGATCGCTTGCTGGATATACCAGTTGAAAAGAGACTGTTTAGACGATATTAGATTGGTCCTCAATTGCAGTGACAAGGTGGTGAATCCAGAGTCCTTTGCAGGGGTCCACAGGTGTGCAGGATGCAAATCTCTGTATTCCTAATCCTGGTAACACGTACAGGATGTTATCCACTCAAAACCTGCATGGGGCCGCCTGGAGATTTACTTCCAGTTTTCGGTTGTTTGTGGATTTCCAGTTTGCGGAGATAGAATGAGGGCTAAACAGTGATGAAGAGCCCAGGTTGGTTATCGGCAGAGGGCATGTGTAGGCGCACACACCAACAGGTTTAAACCACTTGTGATGTGGGTTTCTTCATTTCAAAAATACAATGTCAAATTAACACCTACACCAACCAACCTCTTTGAGGTAAAAAATACAAGATAATAATGGTGTTGTGGTAACTTGACACACAAAACGACAAAAATTATTATGGAGATCACTATAAAAAAAAAGGAAGAAGAAAGAAGGATTATTCAGGAGATCACTAGAAACAATAAATAAATCAGTTTCTCAGAACTCTGAATATCAGCAGCAAAGCAACTTGATTATTCTAGCATTATAAAGAAGAAGAGAATGCGCTGCATTGAAAGATATAAAAATTTGCAGCGTGACGAATGTGCCATCTCCATTACGAATGCTAGTTTTACAAGACCGAGCGATTCCGTCTGGTACTCGATTCAGAGCATGCGTAGAATTTTGTGCCTCGGACTTGTGTACACAAGCTCGGAATTTCCCACAACAAAGTTTTTGGTCGAAAAAATTGAGAACCTGCTCTCAAACATTTGTTGTCGGAAGTTCTGACAGCAAATGTCTGATGGAGCATACACACGGTCAGAATTTCTGACAACAAGCTCACATCTAACATTTGTCGTCGGAAATTCCGACCGTGTGTATGCGGCATTACAGTATCTCACAAAAGTGAGTACACCCCTCACATTTTTGTAAATAATTATATCTTTTCTTGTGACAACACTGAAGAAATGGCACTTTGCTGCAATGTAAAGTAGTGAGTGTACAGCTTGTATAACAGTGTAAATTTGCTGTCCCCTCAAAATTTCTCAACACACAGCCATTAATGTCTAAACCGCTGGCAACAAAAGTGAGTACACCTCTAAGTAAAAATGTCCAAATTCCGCCCAAAGTGTCAATATTTTGTGTGGCCACCAATTATTTTCCATCACTGCCTTAACCCTCTTGGGCACAGAGTTCACCAGAGATTCACAGGATGCCACTGGAGTCCTCTTCCAATCCTCTATGTCGAAATCACGGAGCTGGAGGATGTTAGAGACCTTGCGCTCCTCCACCTTCCATTTGAGGATGCCCCACAGAAGCTCAATAGGGTTTAGGTCTGGATACATGCTTGGCCAGTCCATTATCTTTACCCTCAGATTCTTTAGCAAGGCAGTGGTCATCTTGGAGGTGTGTTTGGGGTCATTATGTTGGAATACTACTCTGCAGCCCAGTCTCTGAAGGGAGGGGATCATGCTCTGCTTCAGTATGTCACAGTACATGTTGGCATTCATGGTTCCCTCAATGAACTGTAGCTCCCCAGTGTCGGCAGCACAAGTGGGAGTGTCAGACCATGACACTCCCACCACCATGCTTGACTATAGGCAAGACACACTTGTCTTTGTACTTCTCACCTGGTTGCCGCCACACAAACACTTGACACCATCTGAACCAAATAAGTTTATCTTGGTCTCATCTGACCACAGGACATGGTTCCAGTAATCCACGTCCTTAGTCTGCTTGTCTTCAGTAAACTGTTTGCGGGCTTTCATGTGCATCATCTTTAGAAGAGGCTTCCTTTTAGGAGGAAAGCCATGCAGACCAATTGGATGCAGTATGTGCTGTATGGTCTGAGCACTAACAGGCTGACCCCCCCACCCCTTCAACCTCTGCAGCAATGCTGGCAGCACTCAGATGTCTATTTCCCAAAGAAAACCTCTGGATAGGACACTGAGCATGTACACTCAACTTCTTTGGTCGACCATGGCGAGGCCTGTTCTGAATGGTACCTGTACTGGTAAATGGATGTATGGTCTTAGCCACCGTGTTGCAGCTCAGTTTCAGGGTCTTGGCAATCTTCTTATAGCCTAGGCCATCTTTATGTAGAGCAACATTCTTTTTTTCAGATCCTCAGACAGTTCTTTGCCATGTTGAATTTCCAGTGACCAGTATGAGAGAGTAAGAGCGATAACACCAAATTGAACACACCTGCTCCCCATTCACACCTGAGACCTTGTACGGTAACACTAAGCAGTCACATGACATTGGGAGGGAAAATGGCTAATTGGGTCCAATTTGGACATTTTCACTTAGGGGTGTACTCACTTTCGTTGCCAGCGGTTTAGACATTAATGGCTGTATGTTGAGTTATTTTGAGGGGGCAGCAAATTTACACTGTCATACAAGCTGTACTATCACTACTTTACATTGTAGCAAAGTGTCATTTCTTCAGTGTTATAATATAATATTTACAAAAATGTCAGGGGTGTACTCATTTTTGTGAGATACTGTAGGTGTGCTTTGCATACAGCAAGTGTACTCCTACCACACCGCACATGTCTAAACCAGAACTTATGCAAGGTGAAGATCCTATTTGTCTCTTTAGAGTGAACCTGTGCTAGAGCTATGTAGGGCATAATGACAGGTTCACTTTAAAAATTGTATTTCCACTTTTGCAGCCACCTACTAGTTTATTTTTTATTTTTGTTAAAAGTTTTATTGAAGAATTTTACCGTTTACATGCAGTATGAGTGTAAGGCTATATTAATGCGTTACATAAGGAATTGAACAATAACCAAAGCATGTACAAACATGTTGGAAAACAGTCCCAAAAGAACTATATGTAGTGATTCGGTAGTCCATTCCAGACCGGGATGGGGGGGGGGGAATAGGAGTAGGATATGATGGGTAGCATCGAAGTAGGGGGAAGTGGTATTGTGAGATTAACTTTTCAGTGTGGTAAGTGTGATCGGTTTTAGTATGATGACAAGGAAGGTGATGGAATTAGGAAGTACTCCCAACTTGGGAGTAGTGTAGCCAGGGGGCCCACTCTTTCTGGAATTTCGGTAAGGTTAAGTTTGCTTTAGCGAACAGAAGTTCCATTTGGAGATGTTGGTTAAGAATTTGAAGGTTTAGTTGAGGAGAGGGCATAGAGTTGTTGTTCCAATTTCTTCCTATGGCAAGTCTAGCCACAATTAGGATGAGAGTGAGAATTACGTGACATTGAGAGTCCCAGGCTTCCAACCCCAGACCTAACAATGCCAGCTGGGGTGTGGGGTTGGTGAAGAGTGTTTTAATATACTGCCAAAAGGGGGAGAGTACTCGGGAGGACCACCAGATATATACTGTGGATCTGGTGTTGCTGCATTTTCTCCAACAGGCAGAGGCGTGGTGTGTGGTATCATTGGCAATTTCTGCCATGTTTGCCAGTGTGAAAGGCATCTGGACAGTGGCGGCCAGTCAATATTTTGGGGGGGCAGCAAACAAACACCCCCCCCGCAGGAGAAGGACAACGGCGATCAAACCCCCCCCCCCCCCCGTGGGAGACGGACAGCCGAGATTCCCCTATTGTCACACAAGTGGGTGGGCTTACCCTTTTTTGGAGCCAATTAGAGCCTCAGCGTCTAATCATGTGCTTCATTAAAAAAACAAAAAAAAAACAAAAAACACCCCATTGGAATCCATGCGTCTAACACCCTACATGTAGATTAGGGGGCCGGACACATGGATTACGGGCCGCCACTGCATCTGGAGGCTTTTAGGTTGAGGCATGATGCCAAGTTGATAAATCTGCTGAAAAGACAAGAGTTTGCTCTGACTTCTCCATCAATGTCAGTTTTTGGGAATCTGTGCAGTATTGAATTCCTTATAGAAGAATAAAGATCCTTTAGGAAAAGATGCAGGGTATTCATAGGGTCGTATGATGTCAGCTGTGAGGGGTTGGTCTGAGCAGGTGACAGAGGCCAAGGTTACTCTTAGATACTTGTAAAAGTTGTTGTTGGGGGATGTTAAACTCCTTGTGTAGGTCTTGGATGGTACGCAAAGATCCATTGTTTAAAATACTGCCAAGTGTGTGGGCACCAGCTGCAATCCAAGATGAGAGTGATTAATCTGTGCATAGAATTTCTAGCGCTGACAAGGGAAGGTTCCCTATAATATTTTTTGAGAATCCTTTATTTTGTTGACAAATTGAATACCATACATTAAGCGTTGCTTTAATTGTGCTTGGATGGAGTTGTACTGTAACCAAATGGAGTAGCAGAGATTTAGTGGGAAAGTTTCCTCTAACTGCACCCACAAAGGTTGAGCAGTGGATGACCACCAGTGTTGAGCTTTGTTTAGAAGGATGGCTTTGTATTAGTTTTTGATGTTGGGGACTTCGGACATTGCCGTGCACATGATGGATTGTTTAATTCTAGGGTGTTTGCTGTCCCATATGAAGTTGTTGAGGGTACACTGGAGCGTATCTAGTTAAGAGGCTAGCAGTGGGACTGGGAGGGTGCGAAACACATAGCAGATGAAGCAGGAGGAACATTTTTGTTAATGCTAGTTTGCCAGCCCAGGAAGCACGGGTGGAACGAAGGGGGAGAAACAGAGGTTTCGCAGATTCCTGAGAAGGGCTTCGTAATTCGTTCAGGGAATGTTGCTTGAAGGGACCGTCAGTTGTATCCCTAAATAGGTAAGCATTGAGGATGAGGCCCACGGAAACAGAGACAAGCAAGTTAAGCAAATACCAATCAGGTTGGATTTAGAGCAGTTTATTTTGTACAAAGAGAGTTGTCCAAAGTGAGTGAGATGGTTGTAGAGTGCTGTTAGAGACTGGAGGGGATTGGTCATGAGCTCCAGACAATAGACCCACCCACAGAATCTGCAGTTTTTCGGGTCTCATAACAGGAAGAGGGGAGACATTTGACAGGTAAGGATACATGTATTTAAGTTATACAGGGTGTTGTAAAATTCTTTGAAGCAATTGGTAATGTCTGTGGGGGTTGCTGACCCTTAGTCCTGGCTGTATGCATGTACAGAATTTTGGAGGCAGCGGCTTTGCATTTCATCTGTTTGGCTAGGAGGGCCCCTGGTCTATTCCCATATGCGTACCAATTTACACATAGGCGCTTGATGTGATACTCAAAGGAAGTGTATAGGAAAGTGCAGAGTTCTTCTCTAAGAGCTCTTTCACACTGAAAGCACCGGGCGTCGGCGGTAAAGCGGCACCATTTTTAGCACTGCTTTACCATAGTTTTAGCGGTGCTATTCAGCCGCTTGTGGTGCGGTTTTTACCCCCTGCTAGCAGCCAAAAAAGGGTTAAAACCGCCTGCAAAACACCACTGCAGCGGCGGTTTGCCGACAGTGCTGCCCATTGATTTCAATGGCCAGGGGCGCTATAGGAGCGGTGTGAAAGCACTCGGGCTTTCACACTGGGTTTGCAGCTGAGGCTTTTTTCAGGCGCTTTACAGGCGCTATTGTTAGCGCTAAAACGCCTGAAAAATACTTCCAGTGTGAAAGGGGTTTAAGTGTGCGTACACAGGCAGCATCTAAATCTTTAGGGGAAATTGTGTTTGATTTTTCAAGTTTTTGAATCTGCCCAAGAAAACCGTTAACTTTCTCAGCTTGTGTGCATTTTTCCTGGGCCCCAAGCTTAACAAAAATCCCTTTTATAAATGCTTTATTGGTATTCCATAGCAGCACCTCATTCAATACAGAGTCTGCGTTGGAGCTAAAGTCCTACTTTACTTTTTTCTTGATCTCTTCCTGACTAGTGATGGGCTTGTGCGTGTTTGAAAACCCCACGTGCCTGATCCAGCCAGGAAGCCGACACTGCACACGGCTAATCACAGCCAGTGAGACATTTCCCGATCTGTGCAACTGTGGACTGGGAAATGTCTCTCTGCCTGCGATTAGCACCAAAGAAGCTCTCACACCAAATTTTGGCACAGAGCCAGGTGCCTTTGGTGTTGTGTTGCTCGACAATTGCAGTGAAAAAAAAAAAAAAAAATTGCCCCGCATTTAGGGTGCCATTAAGAAATAATAGGATTGCAAATGTGTCCTGTGTTTTGGCGTGATTCCACTATGCTCAGGTGTGAATGGAGCCATGAAGCCCATACCTCCCAACATTTTGAGATGGGAATGAGGGACACCTACTACCAAATGTATGTAGGCCTAGGACACACCCCCTTAAAGGAGAAAAAAAAAAAAAAGGGTTAACCACTTCAGCCCCGGACCATTTGGCTGGCCAAAGACGAGAGGACTTTTTGCGATTTGGCACTGCGTCGCTTTAACTGACAATTGCGCGGTCGTTGCTCCCAAACAAAATTCACGTCCTTTTTTTCCCCACAAATAGAGCTTTCCTTGGGTGGTATTTGATCACCTCTGCGGTTTTTAATTTTTTGCGCTATAAAACAAAAAAAAAAAAAAAAAGCGACAATTTTGGAAAAAAAAAGGAATTTTTTTTACTATAATACATATCCCCAAAAAATATTAAAAAAAACAATTTTTTTTCCTTCAGTTTAGGCCGATACGTATTCTTCTACATATTTTTTGGAAAAAAAAAAAAAAAATTGCAATAAGCGGTTGATTGGTTTGCGCAAAAATTATAGTGTGTACAAAATAGGGGATAGTTTTATGGCATTTTTATTAATATATATATATTTTTACTAGTAATGGCGGCGATCAGCGATTTTTATCGTGACTGCGACATTATGGCGGACAGATCGGACACTTTTGGTGCCATTTTGGGACCATTCACATTTATACAGTGATCAGTGCGATTAAAAATGCATTGATTACTGTGTAAATGTGACTGGCAGTGAAGGGGTTAACCACTAGGTGGCGCTATAGGGGTTAAGTGTGTCCTAGGGAATGATTCTAACTGTGGGGGGTGAGGGGCTGTGTGTGACACGACACTGATCACCGCTCCCGATTACAGGAAGCGGTGATCAGTGTCACTAGGCAGAACAGGGAAATGCTTGTTTACGTCAGCGCTTTCCCGTTCTTCCTCTCCGTGAGACGATCGCAGGTATGCCCACGGACATCGAGTCCGCGGGACCCGCGGTTCCACTCACGGAGCTCCTGGCGGGGGTGCGCGCGGGCGCCTGCAAGCAGCCTTATAAAGGGCAACGTACAGGCACTGCCGACGTATATCGATGTGAACTGGTCGGGTAGCGGTTAATCAAAGCCACAAGGGCTTTTTTTACCATTACTATTCCTTTATATTGGCTTTTAAAATTTACAAATGCAGCAATTTAGAAATTGGATGAAAGGTTTAGCAACTATATGGATCAGACCAAAATGAGGGACAAATGGGGAGGAAAGCGGGACAGAGGGACATTGCTCCAAATCAGGGACAGTCCTAGGGTTGCCACCTCATCCCTTTAAACCCGAACACATATTAAGTACACAGGTTCTGTGGCTGATTAGGGTGGTAATTTAACTCACTTGGTGCCTTATCTGCATTTAATTAGTTTCAGAACCTGTGTAATTCAAAGGTGTTGGGGTTTAAGCCTCGGTTCACACCAGAGGCGGCACGACTTGCATGTCGCCTCACCGAGGCGACCTGCACACGACTGCCCGGGCGACTTGCAAAACGACTTCTGTATAGAAGTCTATGCAAGTCGCCCCAAAAGTCGTACAGGAACCTTTTTCTAAGTCGGAGCGACTTGCGTCGCTCCCCTTAGAATGGTTCCATTGTACTGAACGGGACGCTACTTGTCAGGCGACCTAGGTCGCCTGACAATTCGTCCCAGTGTGAACCGAGGCTAAACGGATGAGGTGGCAACTCTAGACAGTCCCTCCAAATCAGGAAAAGTTGGGAGCTATGGAAGCCTAATGACCCATACACACGATCCAAATATCGTACGAAAACAGTCGTCCGAGGAAGAATCGTACGATATTCGGATCGTGCGTACACTACTTTCGACAGCCGATCACGACCGTTCATCTGCTATGATTCAATCGGACATACACGAAAATTTTCCTCGTACGATTCCAGATCGTACGATTTTCGTTTGGTCAGTATAGTTGCCCCCCCGAAAATACAGTACAAATACATTACAACACATGACATCACTTCCGATTTTTTTGTCTGTCGTATGAGAAGTTTCGTTACTTTATTTAGCTATTCAAAATCTACTTGCGACTATTAAGCGAGAACGGTCGTACGATATTGGGAACGTGCGTACGCGGCATTAGGTGTGGTATTGATGCGTCCTGCCAGGACAAAGGTGAGCTCAGTGTACACGAGGCCGTAAAGGGGCCCTTATCGTTTTCAGAAGTTTTTTTTAGCCTTGTACAAAGAGAAGCAAGAAAATACAAATAGAAGAAGACGCGCCCTATAAGCACACAGCAAGGCTTCTCGTCAGTGCAGTTTGGTGTGTTGGCAGTAGGGGGCAGCAGAGCGCTCCCCCAGTGTCAGCAGTAGAAGTGTATTGAGCGGTGTGCTGTGAGCACTGCAGACACGGAGGATGTTTCCTCAGCTGCAGTAACACCTCCTCCTCCTGTTCTCAGAGCTCACTCACCTCTTGTAGAGGAAGAGAGGGACGCCCGGACAGAGAGGGGACGCCCGGACAGAGAGAGGTGCACAAAGTGAGGGCAAGGCGGACAGGAGTGGCTCCATGGAGGTGTGTGCGGGAGTGTACCTGGCTCTGAGTGACCATGAACAGAAGACCTACTCCGAGCTCTTCTCCTTATGCCAAGTGGAGGGCTCTCCCCGGCTGGCGGCGGGCAGCACTAAAGTGGGCGAGCTGTTCAGAGCATCGCAGCTACCCGCAGAAGCTGATATAGTTACCATATAATCCTAATTTATGGGTGGTGTCCCCAACTTGTAAGTCTGAAATCAGTGGATGCTGTCCAATAGCTGCCCCTAGGGGTTCTATCACAAGAGCAAATATTAGCAGGGAAAGGGGACACCCGTCTTGTACCATTTTTAATTGTGAACGGGTCAGAGGTCATACCAGAGGTCCAGACTTTGGCCAAAGGACGGGAGTATAGGGTGAGCAATGCTTAGTAAATGTTGCCTTTGAATCCAAATTTTTGAGAGGACCGTTTTCAGGTAGGACCAGTGAATGCTGTCAAACGCCTTCTCTGTGTGCAGAGAAAGGAGCAGAGAAGGTGTTTTGTGGAATCCAGGCCACTGTATGAGGTCTATAAACCTCCTGGTGCCATCTGATGCCTGCCATCTTGGAATGAAGCCAACTTAGTCTGTGTGTATTAGTGTGGGGATGTACAGTGAGATGCATGTAGCAAGTATTTTTGCATATATTTTAAGTTCCAAATTTAGGCGTGAAATGGGTTGGTAGTTGGCTGGTTTGGCATGGGGTTTACCAGGTTTTGGGATGGTGACAGTGAAGGCCTCAAAGGACTCCTTTGGGATGTCTCCTGTCTGTATAACACAGATGAATGATTTACATAAGTTTGGCGTTAGGATATCTGCAAATGTCTTAAAATATTTGTTGCAGTAGCTATCTAGACCAGGGGCCTTGTGTAAAGGGAGGGAGTGAATTGCCTTTAAAATCTCCGGAGAATGGGGTGTTAAAGTGGATGTAAACCCAGAAAAAATTTTTTAATTAAGGCTTGCACCTTGTACAGTATAGGATTTCATGTCATCTGTGCCCAATCTTGTCACAAAGAGTTAATCCAGCTCTGACCAATCCTCTTATCTTTTTTCAGCGAGATAAAAACTGACACACAGAGAAATAGGAGTCAGTTCTTCCCTCTTGCTGTGAGTGACAAGTGATTTACATATTTCATGCAGGAGCCTGAGAGAGGCAGTCTGTGTACTTCAGATACCCTCCTCCTGTCTTCTCCAGCTCTCCCAGGATTGATAATTGGGCATGCTGAAGTCATGTGGTGACTTTTCTGGGTTCTGACTGGATGTTAGTGATCATAGCAGAAGTTCAGTGTAAGAAATACATAGAAGAAAATGCATGTTGACAAGGAAAGTGTAGAGGTGGGCGGGGAGTTTACTGACATCACGACTCCATCCACGAGCTCCAGACAATAGACCCACCCACAGAATCTGCAGTTTTTCGGGTCTCATAACAGGAAGAGGGGAGACATTTGACAGGTAAGGATACATGTATTTAAGTTATACAGGGTGTTGTAAAATTCTTTGAAGCAATTGGTAATGTCTGTGGGGGTTGCTGACCCTTAGTCCTGGCTGTATGCATGTACAGAATTTTGGAGGCAGCGGCTTTGCATTTCATCTGTTTGGCTAGGAGGGCCCCTGGTCTATTCCCATATGCGTACCAATTTACACATAGGCGCTTGATGTGATACTCAAAGGAAGTGTATAGGAAAGTGCAGAGTTCTTCTCTAAGAGCTCTTTCACACTGAAAGCACCGGGCGTCGGCGGTAAAGCGGCACCATTTTTAGCACTGCTTTACCATAGTTTTAGCGGTGCTATTCAGCCGCTTGTGGTGCGGTTTTTACCCCCTGCTAGCAGCCAAAAAAGGGTTAAAACCGCCTGCAAAACACCACTGCAGCGGCGGTTTGCCGACAGTGCTGCCCATTGATTTCAATGGCCAGGGGCGCTATAGGAGCGGTGTGAAAGCACTCGGGCTTTCACACTGGGTTTGCAGCTGAGGCTTTTTTCAGGCGCTTTACAGGCGCTATTGTTAGCGCTAAAACGCCTGAAAAATACTTCCAGTGTGAAAGGGGTTTAAGTGTGCGTACACAGGCAGCATCTAAATCTTTAGGGGAAATTGTGTTTGATTTTTCAAGTTTTTGAATCTGCCCAAGAAAACCGTTAACTTTCTCAGCTTGTGTGCATTTTTCCTGGGCCCCAAGCTTAACAAAAATCCCTTTTATAAATGCTTTATTGGTATTCCATAGCAGCACCTCATTCAATACAGAGTCTGCGTTGGAGCTAAAGTCCTACTTTACTTTTTTCTTGATCTCTTCCTGACTAGTGATGGGCTTGTGCGTGTTTGAAAACCCCACGTGCCTGATCCAGCCAGGAAGCCGACACTGCACACGGCTAATCACAGCCAGTGAGACATTTCCCGATCTGTGCAACTGTGGACTGGGAAATGTCTCTCTGCCTGCGATTAGCACCAAAGAAGCTCTCACACCAAATTTTGGCACAGAGCCAGGTGCCTTTGGTGTTGTGTTGCTCGACAATTGCAGTGAAAAAAAAAAAAAAAAATTGCCCCGCATTTAGGGTGCCATTAAGAAATAATAGGATTGCAAATGTGTCCTGTGTTTTGGCGTGATTCCACTATGCTCAGGTGTGAATGGAGCCATGAAGCCCATACCTCCCAACATTTTGAGATGGGAATGAGGGACACCTACTACCAAATGTATGTAGGCCTAGGACACACCCCCTTAAAGGAGAAAAAAAAAAAAAAGGGTTAACCACTTCAGCCCCGGACCATTTGGCTGGCCAAAGACGAGAGGACTTTTTGCGATTTGGCACTGCGTCGCTTTAACTGACAATTGCGCGGTCGTTGCTCCCAAACAAAATTCACGTCCTTTTTTTCCCCACAAATAGAGCTTTCCTTGGGTGGTATTTGATCACCTCTGCGGTTTTTAATTTTTTGCGCTATAAAACAAAAAAAAAAAAAAAAAGCGACAATTTTGGAAAAAAAAAGGAATTTTTTTTACTATAATACATATCCCCAAAAAATATTAAAAAAAACAATTTTTTTTCCTTCAGTTTAGGCCGATACGTATTCTTCTACATATTTTTTGGAAAAAAAAAAAAAAAATTGCAATAAGCGGTTGATTGGTTTGCGCAAAAATTATAGTGTGTACAAAATAGGGGATAGTTTTATGGCATTTTTATTAATATATATATATTTTTACTAGTAATGGCGGCGATCAGCGATTTTTATCGTGACTGCGACATTATGGCGGACAGATCGGACACTTTTGGTGCCATTTTGGGACCATTCACATTTATACAGTGATCAGTGCGATTAAAAATGCATTGATTACTGTGTAAATGTGACTGGCAGTGAAGGGGTTAACCACTAGGTGGCGCTATAGGGGTTAAGTGTGTCCTAGGGAATGATTCTAACTGTGGGGGGTGAGGGGCTGTGTGTGACACGACACTGATCACCGCTCCCGATTACAGGAAGCGGTGATCAGTGTCACTAGGCAGAACAGGGAAATGCTTGTTTACGTCAGCGCTTTCCCGTTCTTCCTCTCCGTGAGACGATCGCAGGTATGCCCACGGACATCGAGTCCGCGGGACCCGCGGTTCCACTCACGGAGCTCCTGGCGGGGGTGCGCGCGGGCGCCTGCAAGCAGCCTTATAAAGGGCAACGTACAGGCACTGCCGACGTATATCGATGTGAACTGGTCGGGTAGCGGTTAATCAAAGCCACAAGGGCTTTTTTTACCATTACTATTCCTTTATATTGGCTTTTAAAATTTACAAATGCAGCAATTTAGAAATTGGATGAAAGGTTTAGCAACTATATGGATCAGACCAAAATGAGGGACAAATGGGGAGGAAAGCGGGACAGAGGGACATTGCTCCAAATCAGGGACAGTCCTAGGGTTGCCACCTCATCCCTTTAAACCCGAACACATATTAAGTACACAGGTTCTGTGGCTGATTAGGGTGGTAATTTAACTCACTTGGTGCCTTATCTGCATTTAATTAGTTTCAGAACCTGTGTAATTCAAAGGTGTTGGGGTTTAAGCCTCGGTTCACACCAGAGGCGGCACGACTTGCATGTCGCCTCACCGAGGCGACCTGCACACGACTGCCCGGGCGACTTGCAAAACGACTTCTGTATAGAAGTCTATGCAAGTCGCCCCAAAAGTCGTACAGGAACCTTTTTCTAAGTCGGAGCGACTTGCGTCGCTCCCCTTAGAATGGTTCCATTGTACTGAACGGGACGCTACTTGTCAGGCGACCTAGGTCGCCTGACAATTCGTCCCAGTGTGAACCGAGGCTAAACGGATGAGGTGGCAACTCTAGACAGTCCCTCCAAATCAGGAAAAGTTGGGAGCTATGGAAGCCTAATGACCCATACACACGATCCAAATATCGTACGAAAACAGTCGTCCGAGGAAGAATCGTACGATATTCGGATCGTGCGTACACTACTTTCGACAGCCGATCACGACCGTTCATCTGCTATGATTCAATCGGACATACACGAAAATTTTCCTCGTACGATTCCAGATCGTACGATTTTCGTTTGGTCAGTATAGTTGCCCCCCCGAAAATACAGTACAAATACATTACAACACATGACATCACTTCCGATTTTTTTGTCTGTCGTATGAGAAGTTTCGTTACTTTATTTAGCTATTCAAAATCTACTTGCGACTATTAAGCGAGAACGGTCGTACGATATTGGGAACGTGCGTACGCGGCATTAGGTGTGGTATTGATGCGTCCTGCCAGGACAAAGGTGAGCTCAGTGTACACGAGGCCGTAAAGGGGCCCTTATCGTTTTCAGAAGTTTTTTTTAGCCTTGTACAAAGAGAAGCAAGAAAATACAAATACCTAGAAGAAGACGCGCCCTATAAGCACACAGCAAGGCTTCTCGTCAGTGCAGTTTGGTGTGTTGGCAGTAGGGGGCAGCAGAGCGCTCCCCCAGTGTCAGCAGTAGAAGTGTATTGAGCGGTGTGCTGTGAGCACTGCAGACACGGAGGATGTTTCCTCAGCTGCAGTAACACCTCCTCCTCCTGTTCTCAGAGCTCACTCACCTCTTGTAGAGGAAGAGAGGGACGCCCGGACAGAGAGGGGACGCCCGGACAGAGAGAGGTGCACAAAGTGAGGGCAAGGCGGACAGGAGTGGCTCCATGGAGGTGTGTGCGGGAGTGTACCTGGCTCTGAGTGACCATGAACAGAAGACCTACTCCGAGCTCTTCTCCTTATGCCAAGTGGAGGGCTCTCCCCGGCTGGCGGCGGGCAGCACTAAAGTGGGCGAGCTGTTCAGAGCATCGCAGCTACCCGCAGAAACTTTACACCAGGTGGGTGGTGGGATGATGGACAGGTGAGGGGCGGGGCGAGAGGGTGGTGAGGGGCGGGGCGAGAGGGTGGTGGGGGGCGTGGCTTGTCATCCTTCATCTATAGTCCCTGTGTACACACTGCAAGCCTCCCATCTCACAGGACAGGTTGGGCCTCATTTACCAGTCAGCTGAGCTGCTTCACGTGTTCCCACTGCTGACTGAAGCCCCTGGGGCGATTCTGCTTACTCTGCACAGACCCATCTAGAAAAAAAAAAGTCAATGGAACCAATAGAGACAATTGCACTTAACTACTTAAGGCCTGGAAGATCCCCCCCCCCTTAATGACCAGGCCATTTTTTTGCGATACAGCACTGCGTCATTTTAACTGACAATTACGCGGTCG
Organism: Lithobates clamitans; assembly: GCA_037952925.1. Lineage (NCBI taxonomy): Eukaryota > Metazoa > Chordata > Amphibia > Anura > Ranidae > Lithobates > Lithobates clamitans. The sequence continues at coordinate 12,115,505 of JBBGZY010000251.1, read as the reverse complement.
TACGACGCTGTACCTAAATAAAATTGATGTCCTCTTTTTTTTCCACCCAAAAAAATCGAGCTTTTTAAACAAAAAAAAAAAAAAAGGCCGACAATTTTGATAAAAAAAAAACAAAAAAACAATATTTTTAAATTCATTATATGAATGTGAGTTAGGGACCTTAGGATAGGGACTGATGTGAATGTACAATACATATGTAAAGCACTGCATAAATTGATGGTGCTATATAAGTACCTTTTAATAATAATAATAATTTTTGCTATAATAAATATTCAAAGAAAAACATTTCTTCATCAGTTTAGGCCGATATATATTTTTCTACATATTTTTGGTAAAAAAAACCATTGCAATAAGCGCATATTGATTGGTTTACGCAAAAGTTATAGCGTCTACAAAATAGTGAATAGATTTATGGCATTTTTTTTTTGTTATAATTTTTTTTTTTTACTAGTAATGGCAGCAATCTGCCACAAATTGCTGTGTACGAGCTGACGTACAATGACGGCGATTCGCGGAAACCAGCCACATTGCTGCAGCAGCTGTTCCTTAAGGGCCAGTTCACACCATAGAAACGCAGTCCAGATACGCTCCAGATGCTTTTTTGCATGCACGTTTTTGATGCGTTATAGTGCGTTTTCCCCCCTTTTTTTCCCCTTAACCTTAAATAAGAACATGGGTGTTCCAGATCGTTTTTGGTGCGTTTAGGTGCGTTCCCGTGAGTTTTTGATGCTTTTTACAGCATTCCAGTGCAGGAAAAATGCAGCATGTTCTACTTTTTTTTTTTTCTGGAACTGGAATGCACTGGAACTGCAAGCACTGGTGTGAATTATGCAACTGAAAACCACATAACCTACTCTATGCGTTTTTGATGCAGAAAAAAAAAACGCACTGGACTGCATGTGGTGTGAACTGGCCCTTAGAGGTTAAAGAGGGGATTCAGTCCACCCAAAAAATAAATAAAAATCAGCCGCTGCAAATCCTGTAGGTGCTGACTCTTAATAAAAGGACACTAAGGCCCCTTTCACACGGGCAGACCGTTCAGGTCCGCCTGTCAGTTTTTTTACAGGTCTATGGAGCGATGGATGTCAGCGGTGACACGTCCGCTGACATCCGACCCGATCTGATCCGCTAAAGTGTGACGGAGGAAAACCCTACTTTTCCATCCGTCATCGGATCGGATGAAAACGAACTCTACGGTCCGTCTTCATCCGATCCCCCATAGAGGAGAGCAGCGCTCTGACAGGTCCGTCCCTGCACAGTGTGCAGAGACAGGCCTGTCATTTGCCTGCTCAGCGGGGATCGACGGAGCGATCCCCCGCTGAGCAAAGTGGAGCCCGTACACGGACACGTCCTTGTGAAAGGGCTCTTACCTGTCCAGGGATCCTGCACTGTCCTCAATGGGGCCGGTTCTTCAACAGTTTTCGGGTCCAGGTACCAGCATGTTTACTAAGGGAAGCCGGCTGTGACTCCTTGCGACTTCACTGCCGGCTTCCCGCTATCCAGATAGAAGTTGCGTTGTGAATGGACTTACCATGTCCCAGAAGGGGTACCTATCAAAACAAGCTACTTGCTCCCCCCCCCCCCCTCAAAAAAAAAAAAGTGTCCAAAAGTTAAAAGTTTCAGACATGCAGGAATCCATCAAGTGTATATGCATGCTCAGTCCTCTATGAGGCGGTGGGATGGAAACGAATCCCCTATCCGTCTGTTTTTAGCAGACCAGATTGGATGACATCCACCGCTCCATAGGGAGGAATGGGTAGCTCGATAGAAAAGCTTACAGGAGGACTCGATTGGTCCATCAGCTCCTGTTCACATCGGAGCGACTTGTCAGGTCAAATCCCATGACAAGTCACACCCTTTTGTCGACAATGGCACTGTTCAAATCAATGCGACGCCGGCTTTGCAGTGCCGCATTGATTTGAAAACGTAGTTACTGCACTACTTTTGGTGATTTAGAGTGCGACTTGCTTAGACATCTGTGTATGAAGCTGCACAGATGTCTTCCAAGTCACACCCGAAGTCGCACTGATGTGGCTTTGAAATTGTGCAACTTCATCTGAAATCACCCAATTTCATAGCCGCATTCAATGTGAATGAGGGTTTAGTATGAAAGGGGTCCATGGGTGGGGGGGGGGGGAATGGTGGAGGAGGCTGAAAAGCAAAACTTCCGATTTTGGGTGACGTTCCCCTTTAACTGCACCATTTTGATAGGGAGTACCTTCCATGTCACAAGGGATAGTAGAAGGCCATTCATACTGGAGTTTAATGAATTGAATGTGCACAAAACCTTTTTTTTTTTTTTTTTTTTTATGGTGGCCATACATGCTTCAATAAGTAATCGATTGCTTTTCTGAATAATCCCTTCCAATCTATAGTTAAAAACCCACTCAATCAATATGATAAGATGGACATAGATTTTGTTCAGTAGTTGGAAAATACGGTCATAAGCTTAGTTAGCAATCACATCTCTGTTTTTAACATGTAGTCTTATAATCTGATCAATCAATATATGAATGTATTCATGAACAAATCGCTACTGATAGGTGCTAAACAATCGACAATATTCCACCCTAACCAATCAACTGGGTTGATCTAATTTGATCAAATTTGAGTCTAAAGCCTTGTACACACGGTACGATTGTTTGCAAACGAGCGACTGATTTTTGTCAAAAGGGCGTGTGCCAGGATCTTATCTTGCATACTTATGCCCCGTACACACGGTCAGATTTTCCGACGGAAAATGTGTGATAGGACCTTGTTGTCGGAAATTCTGACCGTGTGTAGGCTCCATCACACATTTTCCATCGGATTTTCCGACACACAAAGTTTGAGAGCAGGCTATAAAATTTTCCGACAACAAAGTCCGTTGTCGGAAATTCCGATCGTGTGTACACAAATCTGACGGACAAAGTGCCACGCATGCTCAGAATAAATAAAGAGATGAAAGCTATTGGCTACTGCCCCGTTTATAGTCCCGACGTACGTGTTTTACGTCACCGCGTTCAGAATGATCGGATTTTCCGACAACTTTGTGTGACCGTGTGTATGCAAGACAAGTTTGAGCCAACATCCGTCGGAAAAAATCCTAGGATTTTGTTGTCGGAATGTCCGATCAATGTCCGACCGTGTGTACGGGGCATAAGAGTACACAATTGTCATGCCACAAACATGAACGTAGTGATGCACTACGAGGAATTTCAGCTCTTTAGCGCCACCCTTTGGGCCCCTTCTGCTAATTTCATGTTTGGTGAGCATTGATTCCGAGCATGTGTGTTTGTACTTTCAACTTTTGTGTGATGGATTTGTGTACTGACCATACGAAATTCTGACGTCAAACCATTGTCCGCCGAAAATTTACCAGCCTGTCATCCAACATTTGTTGGCGGAAAATTGGACAATTGTCAAAAGGAGCGCACTAATGGTAAGATTATAGGACAACAGTCTGTCAACAGACAATCCCCTGCCAACAGTCATACCGTGTGTACGAGGCTTTAGCCTAGGTTCACATTGCTGCGGGTTAGAAATTGTGCGAGTTCGGCAGAACTCGCACGATTTCAACTCGGCAATGCAGTCCGACTTCAGGGGCGATTTGACAATCATCTGTGCAGGTACCTGCACAGATGTCTATACAAATTGCGCCCCCCCCCCAGAAGTCGCCAAAAGTAGTGCCAGTGCCGGCAATAGCTGCCGATTTGGCATGCGACTTGACCTGTCAAATCGCATGCCAAATCGTATCCAATGTGAACCTAGGCTAAATGATCAGAAGGGGATTCGCACCTATTTGATTGTTTTCCAATTTATACATTGTGATCTAATTGCACATCGATCAGGTAATAAAATCAAAGCGTGTAGGATCACCAGTCGGATCAGCTGGATGATCCTTGACAGACCCCCTGCTGAATTGAAGCAGAACAGAACATTTTTGTGACATAAGTATGCATTCGGTTTTTGCTGCAGGAGCTATCCAGATTTATATTAGATTCATGGGCAACCGAATGTAAACAGACATGCATCTATTAGCATAAGGCACCTTTCATACAAACGTTCCGATCGGGTCCACCTGTCCATTTTTTAGACGGACCCAATCGGAACCTCTATTCTCCTTTATGGAGAATGGATGAGCTGTATGATTCAGCTGTATGATGAGCTGAATTGTGCACTACAGTACACCGCCCCCTATCGCTACTGGAACAGACAGCTGCCGGAGAAAAAAAACGCTGCAGTTTACCTCTCCGGTAGCTGTCCATTCTGTGTGAATTAGTCCTAAATAAAGAAAAAATATATATATTTTTAAGATTAACCACTCCGGTCCCAGAAGAATTTACCCCCTTCCCGACCAGAGCACTTTTTGTGATTCGGCACTGCGTCGATTTAACTGACAACTGCGCGGTCGTGCGACGTGGCTCCCAAATAAAATTGACGTCCTTTTTTCGCCACAAATAGAGCTTTCTTTTGGTGGTATTTGATCACCTCTGCAGTTTTTATTTTTTGTGCTATAAACAAAAAAAATAGCGTTTTAAAACATTTAAAAAAAAAACGCAATATTTTTTACTTTTTGCTATAATAATTATCCCCAAAAAATATTTTAAAAAACATTTTTTTTCCTCAGTTTAGGCCGATACGTATTCTTCTACATATTTTTGGTAAAAAGAAATCGCAATAAGTGTTTGTTGATTGGTTTGCGTGAAAGTTATCGCGTCTACAAAATAGAGGATAGTTTTATGGCATTTTTATGGATAATTTTTTTTTACTAGTAATGGCGGCGATCAGCGATTTTTATCGTGACTGCGACATTATGGCGGACACATCGGACAATTTTGACACATTTTTGGTACCATTGGCATTAGTACAGCGATCAGTGCTAAAAAATTGCATTGATTACTGTAAAACTGTTAACCACTACGTGGCACTGTAGGGGTTAGGTGTGTCCTAGGGAGTGATTCTAACTGTGGGGGGAGGGGCTGTGTGTGACACGTCACTGATCACCGCTCCCGATTACAGGGAGCAGAGATCAGTGACAGTGTCACTAGGCAGAACAGGGAAATGCTTGTTTACATTAGAATCTCCCCGTTCTTCCTCCCCGTGAGACGATCGCAAGTATCCCCACAGACATCGGGTCCGTGGGACCCGCGATCACGGTCACGGAGCTCCCAGCGGGCATGCGCGTGTGCCGCCGGCAAGCCGCCTCTTAAAGGGCAACGTACAGGTATGTTAAACTGCCTGTACATGCCCTTCTGCCGCAGTATATATGCGGGAGGTGGTCGGGAAGCGGTTAAGGAGGGGGTAGAAATATAATGGGGTGAAGGGGTATTTTGGTTTTAAGGTCCGCTTTAGGCAGCAGGTAGCATCCTAAGGCCTCTTGCACACTGCAGCTTGAAAAAGCTCAGTACAACTTATTTTTTTACTGAGCTAAAATACAACACATTCATTGTAATGTGCCTTTGCACACAGGCACGTAAACAAGCCCTGTGTATTCTTCAGTAAAAAAGAAAAATCTGCATTTTTGGTAATAATAATTTACGCCTCTGTGCGCACTTGGCCATTAGCATATCGTGAACGCGAGAATAAGTTTACACGCGAAAATGCAAACACACATACCAAAAAAAAAAAAAAAGCCTGGAAAAAAAATAGATGCTTAAACAGGAGTATTGTGTGCAAGAGGCCTAATGTCGCGTACACACGAGCGGAATTCCCGACAGAAAGAGTCCGATAGGAGCTTTTCAATTTATTCCTAATGGCACCCTCAAGCATCTTGATAACTCACGTGTGACAAAACGCATGGTTGCAAGGGGCAATTTTAAAAAAGCGTCAGGGCTTTCTTTTGTGTGTTTCTCACACATAGGGCATATCAACCACGGGAATTAGTTCCACATCATTAATTGTGCTGATGATCTGACACAGTCATACTTCGTACAGGGTCTTTTTGGCTGTTTATTGGTAACTATTTATCCTACTTAAAAAAAAGGAGTACTCATTTTAATAAATTATTGACTGCATTAGTGTTCCCAAAGTACAGAATGAGACAGAGCACTAAAGGCCTCATAAAATACCATTAGCACTTAAGCATTTATTGTTTTTATAGGTTATCCCTTAGTAGCAGTTCACATTGTAAAAGGGAAAAAGGGAAGCTTATGCTGAAACATTGACAAAACAATCTGAGTACTATCGATACAATTCACAGGATTATTAATATTGCTTAGGTAAGGAATTGAAATGCTTTCACATGATATAGGCATTTAACTTCTCAAAGCCTTTTATTTATATGTAAAATTACAACTTTTCCTATAAAGGCTTTCTTTATCCTGGCCACAAATGGGTCCTTTACGTGCATTCCTGTGAAGAGGGATTAGAACATCTGTCGGGTTTTTATTGCTGTTCCCGATAAGAAGATTCACTCTCTCTATTTGTCCCGGTGACTATTATCAGCGAAAGTGAAAGAGAATCCCAAATTTTGGCTGGTTACTAGAACAGGAATAGAAGGGAAATCTTCCAGTGGGGACACTAGTTCTGGTGACAAGTTAGGATGAGCTCCGGCGTGTTCGCACAGCCCACGTGCAGAGCCCGCCAGGAAGTTGGCACTGCACTAACCACAGGCAGGAAGACGTTTTCTCAATGCGCGGCTGCAGAGATCGGGAAATGTGTCACTGCCTGTGATTAGCGCAGTGCCGACTTCCTGGTGGGCTCTGCACGTGGGCTGTGCGAACACGCCGGAGCTCATCCTTAGTGACCAGTAGGGATTTTCCTCAATTTGAAGGGATTTTCCCTCACTTCCTCTTAAGGCTATGGGACACAGATGGCAAAAAAGCTAATATGATATATATTGTGTCCTTTACTCTGTCCAAAAAAAAAAATTAAAGCTGAACTCTGTGATAAGCAAAACTGTTTAAATACACTATCGGGTTAATTTACTATATAACTATAGAGTGCAAAATCTGGTGCAGCTCTGCATAGAAACCAATCAGCTTCCAGTCGTTTTTTTTTTTTTCAAAGCTTAAAGTGATTGTAAAGTCTCGTTTTTTTTTTTCCTATAAATATAACAAACATGCTATACCTACCTGCTCTGTTGCAGTGGTTCTGCAGTGGTTCAGATCCTCCTCTTCTCTGGTCCCTCTTCTGTGATCCTGGCTCCTCCCTCCTCCTGTTGAGTGTCCCCACAGCAAGTAGGTCGCTATGTGGGCACCAGAGCTAAATCACAGGTCCCCGTGTCCATGACCTGGCCCTGTCTCCTCTCTTCCCTGATTGGCTGGCTGACTTTGATTGACAGCAGCGGGAGCAAATGGCGCCGCTGCTGTGTCTCAGCCAATCAGGAAGGAGAATCTGGATGGCTGTGGCACTCGTTGACATCGCTGGACAGAGAGGGACCTTAGGTTAGTATTAGGGGGACTGAGGGAGGTTGCTACACACAGAAGCCTTTTCATCTTAATGCATAGAATGCATTAAAGTGGAGTTCCACCCAAAAAAAATTAATGTGCATGAAAAAAAAAAAAAAACATTTGGAAATTTTTTTTTTTTTACTTACCTTTTTATGCCTGTTGCCATGTGATCCCTCAAAATCTACCTCCTTCAGCGCCTGGGCTCCTGACGTCACTTCCCTCGGCGCAGGAAGGGAGATCACCTCTCCCCCCTCCCTCTAGGCAATCATCTGGGACACGTGACAGGTCCCAGATGATTGCGCGGCCAGTCACAGTGCAGCGCGGCTCGGCAGTTAAAATGCCGGCGCTGCTGAGTGGAGGGGGAGGCGAGCAGGGCTTCATTCCCCCACATCGCTGGACCCTGGGACAGGTAAGTGTCCGATTAATAAAAGTCAGCAGCTGCAGTATTTGTAGCTGCTGACTTTTATTTATTTTTTTTTTAAGCAGAACTCCGCTTTAAGATGAAAAAAACCTTCTGCCTTTACAACCACTTTAATTGCACAAGCTGAAATTAGACGCTGATTGGGTTTTCTTTATTTGTTCCCCTTTGGTCTGTTGAATATAACATTAAAAGCATTTTGTTATATCTGTTTGATAAGTGGGCAACACTTTGGCTTCCTGGTTAGGACTTCTGTCTTGCAGCAATAGGCCCGGGTTCATATACTGGTCAGGACACTAACTGCATGACGCTTGCATGTTCTCCCTGTGTCTCTATGGGTTTCCTTCGGGTACTCCGGTTTCCTCCCACATTCCAAAGACATGCTGGTAGGTTAATTGGCTCCTGTCTAAATTGGCCGTAGTATGTGTTTATGTATGCAGGTGATAATATATAAAATGCTGTGTAAATTGCCAAGACTATATAAATACCTGTAATGAAAAAATAAAATGTGTAAAAAATGTTGTGAACTTCCAGACAGTACGGGAACTATAGTAGAGAATAAAGGGAAAAAATCTTGAAGAACAAGAAAAGCTTTGCAGCCATCACATCAAAGGACTCTTAAGCTGCAATATTTTGAAATGTTGTTCTAGGTTAGAGACACCTTAAGGCTCAGTTCACACCTATGCATTTTTTAATGCTTTTTGCAGAAACGCACTACAGTTCATTTAACATGGTTTCCTATGGCACATGTTCACATCTATGCTTTTTCTAGCCGCTGCGTTTTTGGAAGGGGTCGGGGACTTTTTTAAATGCAAAACAGTGCTTTGTTTGCTTTTTTTGGTTTAATGGAGATGCTGTAGAAAAGCATGTAGTACGTTTTTGCAGTGATTTTAACAGCAATTTTACTGCAATTTTGCAGCAATTTTCATTTTTAATCTGCCAAACAAACAAATTGGGCAGAAAAAAACCCCTAAAAAACTGCAAATTGCGATAAAAACACATGTGCAAAAAGCACTGCAGAAACAACTAAAAGCAAACTGCATAGGTGTGAACTGAACCTACAGCCCAGCTCCAGGGAAACCAGAAATCCTCCTTTGCAGGTGGCTGCCCTGTATTGCAAGAATTAAATGCTCGTTTTGGTCTAGGGAACAGGAAAAGCAGGTTTACTGCACAGATTCTCCTCTCCTGCAGTAGCTGGCGCTCCTCTACGCTTAAAAGGTGGAGCATCCTCACATGCATTGCATAGCTTTTGACCCTGTATTGGTCTTGACGTCGGAGGACCCGTGGCAGATGGGTCATGGGGAGAATAGGCTGTAAGAACCAGTCTTTCAGCCCGGGGGGGGGGGGGGGGGGGGCACGCTATGAAAAGAAAGGATCAGTTAAGTAAAACTGCTTTTTCTTGTTTCCCTAGACCTAAATGAGCATTTAACCCTTGCAACAGTGGCGGTGCGTCCATTAGGGGCGCTCGGGTGTAGCCCTCTCTCTCCAGCCACCCCCTCTGTGTACTATGGATAGATTCATGCATTGCATGAATCTATCCATGGCCGCTGTAGCCACTCTCATTCAGGCGTCCGGCCTCTTACCGGGCGCCTGAATTACAGCGGCCGGGGGTGTGTGTTTTTGAAGCACCTGATTAGAGCCATAAGCTCTAATAGGCTTCAAAAAATGTGCACTGCGAGCGCAAACCATTGCACTCGCAGTGCACCCAGGTGTGTTAGCAAAACAAATTAATATTTGCTTTGCTAACACAGAACTACCTCTCAGCCAATCAGGAGACCCGGATGTAATACCAGGCACCTGATTGGCTGGAGGTAGAGGCGATTCCATTGGCCACTGTGCAGAACACGAAGAAGACATGCACAGAGGAGTCCTGCATCCACCGCTGCGCTACACGTCCCACAGCTCGCTGCCTGACCCACCACCACGATGGGGTAAGTGCCGGGCAGACAGCAGGCGGGTGAGAGGGGCACAGTTGGTTGCATATTATGGGCACAGTTGGCTGCAATTGATGAGCACAGAGGCTGCATATGATGGGCAATTTTGGCTGTCTTTTAATGGGCACAGTTGGCTGCATATGATGGGCATGGTTGGCTGCATATTATGGGCACAGTTGGCTGCATATGGTGAGCTCAGTGGCTGCATATGATGGGCAGACTGGCTGCATATGATGGGCACAGTGGCTGCATATGGTGGGCACAGTGGCTGCATATGGTGGGCACAGTGGCTGCATATGATGGGAAGACTGGCTGCATATGATGGGCACTGTGGCTGCATATGATGGGCACTGTGGCTGCATATGATGGACACAGTGGCTGCATATGATGGGCAGACTGGCTGCATATGATGGGCACAGTGGCTGCACATGATGGACACAGTGGCTGCATATGATGGACACAGTGGCTGCATATGATGGGCAGACTGGCTGCATATGATGGGCACAGTGGCTGCACATGATGGACACAGTGGCTGCATATGATGGGCAGACTGGCTGCATATGATGGGCACAGTGGCTGCATATGATGGGCACAGTGGCTGCAATTGATGTTTTTGTTTCAGTAATTATCAGAATTTTTCAGTTAGTTTGCGCCCCCCCCCCCAAAAAAAATGTTGAGCACCAGCCGCCACTGCCTTGCAATGTGGGGGGCAGCCCCACCGCAAGGGAGGATTTTTGCTCTAGCAGCACATACACACCTTTCCTTTGCTACCTCACCCCTCTGTTCAGCTGTCTAAAGTGGATGTAAAATCTGCAATGAAAAATGAACAGAGCATATCTCTCTATAGGGAGTATTAGCCTTAATTCTAAGCACTGGATGTGATCTCTGCCTCCTCTCTTTCCTCTACTATCTGCATGACTTCTGACAGGTCATGCAGACACCAAAAAATCTTTGGAGGTGGCCTTCCCCCCTTCAGCTCACAGAAGGTGATTGATAGCCTTTGTTGTGCATGTTTCACTATGAGAATGTGCAGGGTGTGGGGGGGGGGTGTCTTATTTCCCTTCATTCAGATTCCTCATGTCACAGTTCAGGTGCTTGGTGATTGACTGACTCATAGCTTTTACATGGGGGTGAGGATCGTGTCTCAGCCCTTCAAAGCTCTGACAAGAGCAACTCGGAGGTTATAGGGCAGGGGCATGCAATTAGCGGACCCTCCAGCTGTTGCAGAACTACAAGTCCCATGAGGCATAGCAAGACTCTGACAGCCACAAGCATGACACTCAGAGGCAGAGGCACGATGGGACTTGTAGTTTTGCAACAGCTGGAGGTCCGCTAGTTGCATATCCCTGTTATAGGGTTTTGGATGAGTGGGGTAATGAAGGAAAAGATGAGCATGTGCTTCTGAGGCAGGCTACATTATAGCATACCTCCCAACTTCTTGAGACTGGAATGAGGGACACCTATCAACAAAAAAATGCAGGCATAGGACACACCCCTTGTCACGCCCCCTTAGGCTGGATTCACACCTATGCATTTTTAGCGCTTTTTGCATTTTGCAGATTTGCACTACAGAACGTGTTCCATAGGAAACCATGGTAGATGGACTGCAGTGAAAATCTGCAAAATGCAAAAAGCACTAAAAATGCATAGGTGTGAATCCAGCCTTAAAGGAGAATTGTACAAAAAAACAAGATTAGTTAAACCCACAAGTGCTTTTTTACCACTACTATTCCTTTATATTGGCTTTTGGAATTTACAAATGCAGCAATTTAGTAATCAGATGAAAGTTTTAGCACTGGGAAACACTTTTTGATAGATAAATAGTGCATTTTATATACATCTATATTGATATATTGCAGGGCAAAATGAGGGACAAATGAGGGACAGAGGGACATTGCTCTAAATCAGGGACAGTTGGGAGCAATGATTATCGCAATCCTGTTGCTTGCTACATTTTATTGTAATTGTGCTCCTATATATTTAAACCAGTATATGTGTGTGGGGTAACTTTTTACCACCGCCAGCTGGATAGCTATTTGTCTGTAGTTATCAGCTATCTTTATTTGGCATGGTCCATGGTTACTGCTGAAAAGTTCATCAGTGATCAGCAGAAAATGGATGGAGCCAAGGCCAAGATTAGGAAAATGAAAATATAGAGCTTTCTTATGTGCCTGAACACCCCCATAACCCCCCTACATGTTCCCCTCACAACTCAGTCATTTATATCTATTGTCAGGGAATTGCACTATGGACATGTTGGGCAGAGGTCTTCAAGCAGAGTTTAAAATAAGGAATGGGGGATTTTTGTATTGAAGCTTTTTGGTGTTTTTTTTTTTTTTTTATATCTTAACAAGGTTTGCAGACTGCTTTGTGTGATACAATCACTCCAGAAAGTTAATCCTGGTCATTGGTTTGTGAAAAGTCCTGATTCCACTTCATATCAATAACTCTACTTTAAACCCTGAGCAATTTTTACAAAGACCTACAGGTTAATTCAAACATTTGAAAGTTTTTTTTCTTTCTCCTGTTGATCTGTGTGCTTGCCGCTTGTTGAGTACAGCTGGAATTTAAATCCTTTTGTGGCCTAATTTCAGAATGTAATCCTTTTCATGGTGCTTGTAGGAAATCAATTTTCTATTTTTTTTCCTTGCCTAAAGCTTCTTGGGGGTAAACTATGCCAAACCTTGCCTGAGTCCAAATGGCATAACTTAGTTACTGCTATTCTTAATAGATTATTCAAAGAGAAGCAATATTTGCTAGTGCACAATTTTGTCATCTGTATTTGGATGGGAAGATATTTTGACTTGGCTCTCATTTATGTGCAACATGCTGCATCTATCCTAGAAAATACTGCTGTTTATAATAGTTTAAACACTTGCTGACCAAGCCAATTCTGACACTTCTCACGCACATGTAAAAATCAGCATTTTTTTAAATCTTCAACTCCCCAAACACTATTTTTGTGAAAGACCCTGGAGAATAAAATGGTGGTGGGTGCAATTTTTTTATGCTACACAACATTTGCACAGCGGTTTATCAAATGCAAATATTCAGCAAAAAGTTCACTTTAATGAATTTTAGTACACACAAACACAATAGAATACCCAAATTTTTGGTTAAATATAAAAGATGGTGTTACGCCAAGTAAATAGATACCAAACATGTCATGTTCTAAAATTGCGCACACCTGTGGAATGGTGACAAACTATGGTACATTCAATTATCCATAGGCAACACTTTAAAAGTTACCAGTTTAGAGTTAAAGACGCGGTCTGGTGCTAGAATTATTGCTCTCATTCTGATGTTCGCAGCAATACCTTACATGTGGGGTGCGATCACTGTTTACTTATGCGTGCAGGACCTACACATGCATTCTCATTTGCATAGGGGCGGGGGCACTTTAAATTTCCTTTTTTATTTAATAATTTTTTTTTATTTGAATTTTTTTAGAGTTTTTTTCATTTTTTTTTTTTTTAATCTTTATTTGTCGATCTGGGGTCTATTCGACCCCAGATCTCTCCTTTGCTCTCCAAATCAGTCATTTAAAACAAAATTGGTTTGATCAATGTTATTTAGACTGAATTGACACTACAACAGAGACCAGCAAGAGTAATTCACCGCTCCCGCAGGTCTTAGTTGCTGCCTGCAGTAGGGGGCAGTGTGATGCGCAATTTAGAGCATCACATGGCTCCCCCTTTTTTTTTTTTTTAACTAACTTTATTTGATGTGTACAAAACATACACTTCATTCACGGCAATGTACAGCAGTGTGATGTGCTGCATTGCTTTATATTGCCGTGCAATTCAATAAAATGCAGCACGTCAGCATTTTATCGCAGCACGCTACATTGCAGTGTGAATGAGACACATACAGACGTTTTACATGCAGTAAAACATCTTGTCAACACTTGTAGTGTGAATTCACCCTTACTAGCCGTTAATGGGCAGTAAACAAAGGAACAAAACTGGAAGAGACTAAATCCTCATCATCTGGTCTGGCGCTCCTTCAATGTATGCACATCTTTTTCTGAAAAAAAATTGTCATTTCCAGTTTCATACAGCATAGAGCTGATCGGGTACAGGATGACCCTCCTACTTTTCTATGGTAAGCTGGCTTGACCACCCACATCAGTCCCAGGCTCCCTGGAGGAACGAGCAGACCCCCTTGTGAAGGTGGTCGGGCAGCTGTATAGCACTGGCTGAATGATGATTGGATGATCCTGGTAAAACCACTTAAGCCTGAGTACCTATGGGCACGTCTTACTGTGGAAAGTTAAATCTTCCAAAAGTGGATATTTTCATTTTAGGTAAGGTAGAACAGGCCTTGATCCCACACCAAGTGTTTACTATTGTCTAGACTGCACATCATTGAAAGATGTCAAAACTTCAGCATGATTGTAAATCCGGCCATAGATGGAGCGATTTTCATTCCTGTAGGAAAGAAAATTGTTTGATTCCTCCATCAACACAGTGCTGATGGGGGAATTCCTCCCTCAGAGCCATTGTGTTCTCCCTGCGGGGGGGGGGGGGGGGCAGGGGGAGCTGTCCCCACCAGGAGAACACAGTAATTACTGCTAGCGGGTATGTATAATCGCATGTAAAATCCGACATGCTGGTTGTACCCAAGTTGATCGATCAACTTGGGTACATTCAGCCTACCCATACATTGTTCGAATGTCGGCCGATCCCTACTGAACTGGCCGAGATTTGAACCGCATATGGCTGGCTAAAAGTGTCACTAAACCCAGGACCCTGCATTTGCTATATCTGGTCTCCCTTCAGTGCAGAGAACATGGAAATGCAATTATTTTAGTAAATATAAACTGCTAAATACTTTTTCTAATCAGTAACCCTATCATTCACGTATATACAGTGCCTTGAAAAAGTATTCATACACCTTGAAATTTTCCACATTTTGTCATGTTACAACCAAAAATGTATTTTGTTGGGATTTTATGTGATAGACCAACACAAAGTGGCACATAATTATGAAGTGGAAGGAAATTGATAAATGGTTTTCAATTTTTTTTTACAAATAAATATATGAAAAGTGTGGCGTGCATTTGTATTCAGCCCCACTGAGTCAATACTTTGTAGAACCACCTTTTGCTGCAATTACAGCTGCAAGCCTTTTTGGGTATGTCTCTACCAGCTTTGCACATCTAGAGAGTGACATTTTTGCACATTCTTTGTTGCAAAATAGCTCAAGCTCTGTCAGATTGGATGGAGAGTGTCTGAGAACAGCAATTTTCAAGTCCTGCCACAGATTCTGAATTGGATTTAGGTCTGGACTGTGACTGGGCCATTCTAAAACATGAATATGCTTTGATCTAAACCATTCCATTGTAGTTGTAAAGTATGTTTAGGGTCGTTGTCCTGATGGAAGGTGAACCTCCGCCCCGGTCTCAAGTCTTTTGCAGACTCTAACAGGTTTTCTTCTAAGATTGTCCTGTATTTGGCTCCATCCAGCTTCCCTTCAACTCTGACCAGCTTCCCTGTCCCTGCTGAAGAAAAGCATCTCTACAACATCATGCTGCCACCACCATGTTTCACGGTGGGGATGGTGTGTACAGGGTGATGTGCACTGTTAGTTTTCCATTACACATAGAGTTTTGCTTTTAGGCCAAAAAGTTTAATTTTGGGTCATCTGACCAAAGCACTTTCTTCCACATTTGCTGCATCCCCCACATGACTTCTCGCAAACAAGACTAGTTATGGCTTTATTTTAACAAATGCATTCTTCTTGCCACTCTTCCATAAAGGCCAGATTTGTGGAGTGCACGACTAATAGTTGTCCTGTGGACAGATTCTCCCACCTGAACTGTGGATCTCTGCAGCTCTTCCAGAGTTACCATGGGCCTCTTGGCTTCTTCTCTGATTAATGATCTCCTTGCCCGGCCTGTCAGTTTAGGTGGACGGCCATGTCTTGGTAGGTTTGTAGTTGTGCCATATTCTTTCCATTTTTGGAGGATTGATTGAACAGTGCTCCGTGAGATGTTCAAAGCTTGGGAAAGAGAAGTTTTGGGTTTTTAAAAAAACAAACCTTGTACTCACCTAGGTGGATGCAGCATCAATCCGATGCTGCATCTGTCCCTGCCAACTCTGCAGTGAGAACTGAGCAATCAAACACCTTTGTTCACTCAGTTCTTCTCTGAGCATAGAGCCGGGACTGTCATTCAGCAGCTTTATACTCTCCCCTCTATTGCTCACTGGAGCGCTGAGCTGGGCAGGGAAAGGGAGCGGCTGGCTCAGTCTCCCACTTGAAGCCACCGTCAAATGACAGAGGAGCAGTGCGTCTCTCATTCTGGGTGGACGTTGTATGACGGCGCACCAGAACGGCTGCTCTCGCTAGGACACCGCGCGACCCCAATCTCTGTAAAGACCTGCTGACGCAGATTTTTAACCATGTGATCGGCTGTGTCCGATCACAGCCGGTCACATGTAAATGCGGAAGTACTGGTGACCGGCTCTCCTCGCCTCACACTCACAGTGTGTGCAAAGGAGAGTCGGTCAGCGGCATCTCCTCACAGGTGAGAACAGAGCAGGTACAGGGCACCGATCATCAGTGAAGGAAAAAAATTACTTATTTACAAAATTTACTGACAGGAACTAAGAAAAACTTTTTTTTTTTCAAAATTTTGTCTTTTTTCATAATTTTTGTAAAAAATAAAAAACCCAGCAGTGTTTAAATACCACCAAAAGAAAGCTCTATTTGTGTGAAGAAAATAATTAAAAAATCATTTGGGTACAGTGTTGCATGCAATTGTCATTCAAAGTGTGACAGCGCTGAAAGCTGAAAATGGCCTGGGCAGGAAGGGGGTGAAAATGCCCAGTAATGAGGTGGTCAGTCAAATGTATCATGTTTTGGTCATCGTTACCCAGTTGTATAGACAGTTGTAATACACAGCACATTATTTGAGATTAACAGGTCCAGCAGAGCATCAATTCTAGTTGGGGTTTCTATTGTATTGTAAAATTGTTTTGTAATAAGTTTATAAATGACCACCCTCTTACTGTTTGTGCAGTGCCATTACTCCAGAAACTTTTAGGGTTGTTAAAACCCACCATTATTACCACGAATTCAGCCCTTGCAGTCCTTTCTATATGCGCAAGGAGTTAAAGGTTGCCAGTTACCAGTTGGATATTTCAACCTCAAACAATAATGCTACAAGTTTCACTTGCCGTGTTTATTTTGTCACATGGATACATATGGAATAAAAATGTTATTGAACCTATGTTGATTGTACTACTAATCTGTATTGGATAAAAGATTCTCACATATATAGACAGTGATGTTCAACAAGGTGTTTGTATTCCTACCAATAATTGTGTTTTTTAACAGGGCTAAATTGCTGTCATTTTTAGATATGTTCACCGGCCACCTCAACACTTTCCAATATGTACTGTTTTTAGAGGTGTTTATTAAGAGAAATCCCTTGCTAATTGTATGTTTGTTCTTTGTTGTTTCTAGATCACAGAGCTGTGTGGTGCAAAACATATCGGATACTTTGGACCAGCTCAGTTTTTTATTGCTTTAAAATTAATTGCGGCAGCACAAGCTGGCCTGCCAATATGCCTGGAGAGCATCAAGTGTGGTGAGAAACTGATACAATGTGCAATGAAATGTCTACTCTGGTGTAATGATTACTGTAGACTATCAAGCTATTATGTATGCACAGTTAAAATAGCTTCTGTATGTGCAAATATATAGGAACAGGAAATTGTATTTTTAGACCAGAAAATAAATTCATGGCAGTTATAAAAAGGGAATATGCCATTTTTGAGGAAAGATCAATGTTATACATTGCCTTGCAAAAGTATTCACCCCCCTTTGCATTTTTCGTATTTTGTTGCCTCACTACCTGGAATTAACATGGATTGTTTGAAGATTTGCATCATTTAATTTACAGAACATGCCCACAACTTTGAAGATTGTTTTTATTTTTATTGTGAAGCAAACAACAAATAGCACAAAAGATCAGAAAAAGTCAATGTGCATAACTATTCACCCCCCTAAAGTCAATACTTTGTAGAGCCACCTTTTGCGGCTATCACAGCTCCAAGTCGCTTTGGATAAGTCTCTATGAGCTTGCCACATCTTACAACTGGGATTTTTGCCCATTCCTCCTTGCAAAACTGCTCCAGCTCCTTCAAGTTGGATGGTTTGCGCTTGTGAACAGCAATCTTTAAGTCTGACCACAGATTTTCTATTAGATTGAGGTCTGGACTTTGACTAGGCCATTCCAACACATTTACATGTTTCCCCTTAAACCACTCAAGTGTTGCTTTAGCAGTGTGTTTGAGGTCATTGTCCTGCTGGAAGATGAACCTCCGTCCTAGCCTCAAATCACACACAGAGTGGTACAGGTTTTGCTCAAGAATATCCCTGTATTTAGCACCATCCATCTTTCCCTCAACTCTGACCAGTTTCCCAGTCCCGACTGCTGAAAAACATCCCCACAGCATGATGCTGCCACCACCATGTTTCACTGTGGGGATGGTGTTCTTTGGGTGATGTGATGTGTTGGGTTTGCACCAGACATAGCGTTTTCTTTGATGGACAAAAAGTTAAATTTTAGTCTCATCAGACCAGAGCACCTTCCTCCATACATTTTGGGAGTCTCCCACATGCCTTTTCGCAAACGCAAAACGTTCCATTTTGTTTTTTGCTGAAAGTAATGACTTTCTTCTGGCCACTCTGCCATAAAGCCCAGCTCTATGGAGCATATGGAGCTTATTGTCGTCCTATGTACAGATACTCCAGTCTCTGCTGTGGAACTCTGCAGGTCCTCCAGGGTTACCTTAGGTCTCTGTGCTGCCTCTCTGATTAATGCCCTCCTTGCCCGGTCCATGAGTTTTGGTGTGCGGCTGTCTCTTGGCAGGTTTGCTGTTATGCCATGTTCATTCCTTTTGGTTATGATAGATTTGATGGAGCTCCTAGGGATCATCAAAGATTTGGATATTTTTTTAGAACCTAACCCTGACTTATACTTCTCAACAATATTGTCCCTTACTTGTTTGGAGAGTTCCTTGGTCTTCATGGCAGTGTTTGGTTAGTGGTGCCTAACCTGCCTAAGTGGTTGCAGCCTCTGGGGCCTTTCAAAAAGGTGTGTATATGTATTGACAGATCATGTGACACTTAGATTGCACACAGGTGGACATCATTTCACTAATTATGTGACTTCTGAAGGTAATTGGTTGCACCAGAGCTTTTTATGGGTTCCATAACAGAGGGGGTGAATACATACCATGCCAATTATCAGTTTTTTATTTCTGAAAAATAGTTTTGTGTATATATTTTTCTAATTTTTTTTTTAAATCAAAAAAGTTTTTATTGAACACGTCATCATACAACAACAGCCTCCAATGTACAAGTAAACATATTCCATTTGTTGTTTATCCATTAATTACATACATGAGCATGTTAAACAGACGTTTATTACACATCCTATTGCTACCTATGCCTGCAATCCCTTACTCCATTCGCCTCCTGACCAATCCCGTATTATACATGTCATATACATTTGTGCACCTTTTCCCCTAGGGGCATTGCAAAAGTCTTGACATCACTAGTTCTCTAGGGCTTAAACAGAGTATTGGTAACTGTAAGCGCAAACACACAAGTCCATATATAACAGGAGATATGAAGGGCTGAGCAACTTAGTCCATAGGGGACAGGCTGGAAGTTCAAGGGTTAAGTGGTAACCGGTAATGTAATGGTTAAAGTAGGCTGGTAGGCTAGGCGGCTGTTGTCCTCAGAGAGCGCATCTGAGCTGTTGTCCTCAGATGCGCTCCACGCCGGCCTCTAGTCTCTTCCTGATGGCCACAGAAGGAGCTCCCAGGTGGTAATCCACCTTCTGCAGCCCAGCATCCCTGCAGCGTCACCACCACAGGATCAGAGGGAACACCGAGGACCACATACCTATACAGATGAGCCTTTTATATGTTTTTATCTTGTAAGTGTGTTTTTACCTGGTGTCATTAAACATCATTTGTTAATACTACACTCAGGTGGCGCTTCCTTCTCTACCCCTCTCTCTAGGGCTTAAACCAGGTGTACCCAACCAGTGTGACCATATACGTTCAAACCTGCCTGGGCAACCTCTATGCTGGTATATATAATTTTCCATACTCAGAGTATTTCCCATATGTGTTATCCATGATGTACTGGTGGGTGGTAATGAAGACTTCCAACCCATTAGAATGAGTTTCCTGGCCTGAAACAGTGCCCTTGAAAATGCTACCCTAATTAGTTCCTCAGGGATCACCTCTTCCAAAACACCCAATATACAGCAAATGGGGTCCAATGGTACCTTGGTCTGGAACACCCCATTGAGTGTCCCAACCACCTCGTTCCAATACCTATGGAGCTTTGGACATCGCCATAATAGGTGAATGAGATCCCCGGTATGCTGCCGGCATCTGCAGCAAAAAGGGTCTGCCAATCTGCCCATCCTGTGTAGTTTTATCGGAGTGTAGTGAACTCTTAGTATTATATATAGTTGGGAAATTTTTTGTGCAACATTAAGAGAGTAAGTGGTTATGGATTGTAGAGCTTCCTCCCACTGGTCCTCCATGATCGCGCCAAGGTCACTCTCCCACGCCGACATTGCCTTACATGGGTAAGCCTGCAAATGTTTCGGTAGTAGCATTTGGTAGCATTGGGATATAATCCCCTTACTCATAGTGCTGGAGTACAGCACATGAAATATCAGAGTTGGAGATCATATATTTTTCTAATTTTACTTCACCAACTTAGACTTGTGTTCTGATCAATCACATATAATTCAGATTAAAAAAAACATTGAACCAAAGGCTGTACTGTAACAAAATAGGTAAAAAGCCAAGGGGGTGAATACTTTTGCAAGGCACTGCAGATGTAAAGCAATGTAGCTCTTTGCTATTTTTTTAAACTGTACCAATCTCTAGAAAACATCCTTATGTGAATAAATAGGGCTTATGTTAGCAATGCTAACTTAAATTTTTTTGAGTGAGAAAATACTTTTGGCCTTGATCTCCCTCATGTGGTCTTGGGCATAGGCTATTATCACTCGGTCCTGGGCAATAGGAACATCTGGGCAAATCATGAACTCTCTCCCACTCCCCTCTAACTGACCACTGGCATGAAAAAATAATCGAAATGTCTAATGCCGCGTACACACGAGCGGACTTTACGGCAGACTTTGCCCGGCGGACAGGATTTCGTCGGACAGTTCGATCGTGTGTGGGCTCCAGCGGACTTTGTTTTCTCAATAGTTGGACGGACTATGAACTTCCTTATTTTCGTCCAGTCGTATGTCATCACGTACGAATTCGACGGACTTTTATTGATTGTGTGTAGGCAAGTCTGTTCATTCGTAAAGTCCGTCGAAAAGTCCGCCGGGCAAAGTCTGCCGTAAAGTCCGCTCGTGTCTACGCGGCATAAGGCTGTGGTCATGTAACGCTCCAATCCCAAGTCTTCTCTCCTTTTCTGGTTACATGAGGAGAGGTCCTTCTTTGCTTTCCCACGTCTCTTCCTGCCGGACAAAACAGTTCCTATTGGCTGGCCAGCATTGTTGTCATTAGGAGGAGTGACATTAGCGAAGAGGTCTGTGTGAGCACTGTGTTAGTGGTCTCTGGAAACACTGCCGCCGAGTGACCTGGATGGTGGACTTAGGTAAGTGCACCTTGCTTTATAAGGTATGAAAAGAATGCATGCAAGATGGTAGAAAAGGAGGTGGGGGGGTTCATATTTTGCCTGGGGTTGGGCTTTAAGGAAAATCTCCAGACTATGATTATCTGTATATGAACTTTTGCTTTCCTGGCTCTGGGAGTGCTGATATTATGCAAGATAGCTGCTTTCGCTTGAAACCATGGCCGTTTATACCTGTGATATATCCTGTCTGAATGTCATCTTGATGAAAATTGAGGCTGATTACTGATGTAACTTCCTTGAAGTCTTTGTATTTCCTGCTGAACTAATCTAGCTATTGCTAATAATTTTTCAGCAACAAACTCAGTCCTTGCAATATAAACATAAATATATATATATATATAGCAGCATGCTCCCTGCCTAGCCAAATAAAATTTTGTCAGTATGAACACAATTCAGTTGAAAAATAAATTGTTGGTGTTGTGCATGCACAAAACTGAAACTACAATGCTTGAAGCTGCACTCAGAAAGACTTTAGCAAGTCTTGCCTCACAACTTTTACTTCCATTTTTCTGATTTTGACATCCCCGCCAGGCAACGTGTACGCTTCTTACGACTTTGTAAAGTATTAAACTGGATGATTTGCTATGTTATAGGGAACTCACTGTAGAGGCCCGGGGGGGGGGGGGGACAGATGCAGCATTGAACCACTGCTGCATCCACCTAGGTAAGTATGAATTAAAAAAAACAAACTAACAAAAAAACATACTTCGCTTTTAACTGTGCTTAACCACTTCCGGACTGCCCGCCGTCATTTTACATCGCTACTTTGAAGAGGAATCGCTACTTTGAAGAGGTTATGGCAGCTAGCTACCATAACCCCGGTATCCTCTTCAAGAGCGGGCGGTCCGCTTCAAGATAAAAGCAGATTCTCCGCAAGATCACTTTTAGCGTTGGCGGGAGAGGGGCCCCCCTCCCACCGCTTTCCGGAGCCGTCGGTGGTGGCGGAAGCGATCTGATCCTCTCCCTAGCCTGACATGGAGACGAGTGAGGGGAAGATGGCCCCCACCTGTCTCCATATCATTGCAGGGCAGTAGCGACGTCAAAACATCACTTCCAATGCTCTTAAAGGGGCATTTTTATTTTTTTATTTTTTTTAAATGACGTTACATTTTTTTATTTTATTTTTATTGCATTTTAGTGTAAATGAGATCTGAGGTCTTTTTGACCCCAGATCTCATATTTAAGGGGTCCTGTAATGTTTTTTTTTTTTCTATCTATTTCTAAGGGATGTTTACATTCCTTGTAATAGGAATAAAAGTGACCCATTTTTTTAAAAAAAAGAACAGTGTAAAAATTCAAAATAAAAGGTGAAATAAATAAGAAAAAAAAAATGTTTTAAACGTGCCCCGTCCTGACGAGCTCATGCGCAGAATCGAACGCATACGTGAGCAGCACCCGCATATGAAAACGGTGTTCAAACCGCACATGTGAGGTATCACCGCGATCGTTAGAGTGAGAGCAATAATTCTAGCCCTAGGCCTCCTCTGTAACTCAAAACATGCAACCTGTAGAATTTTTTAAACATCGCCTATGGAGATTTTTAAGGGTAAAAGTTTGTCGCCATTCCACGAGCAGGCGCAACTTTGAAGCATGACATGTTTGGTTCCATGTTACTCGGCGTAACATTATCTTTCACAATATAAAAAAAATTGGGTTAACTTTACTGTTGTCTTATTTTTTAATTCAAAAAAGTGAATTTTTTTTCAAAAGACGTGCGCTTGTAAGACTGCTGCGCAAATACAGTGTGACAAAAACTATTGCAATGACTGCCATTTTATTCTCTAGGGTGTTAGAAAAAAATATATACATAATGTTTGGGGGTTCTAAGTAATTGTCTTGCAAAAAAAAAACACTTTCGTGGGGAAAAAAATAACAAATAAAAAAAAAATAATATAGCGCATGTAATTGCGACACTAAACATTTTTTAATTAAATGTTATTAAAAATTACCTTTCCTTTTCAATCTGCAGCCAATGTAATTTTCTGAGAATGCAATGCAATATGGCTACCTGTAGTTTTCTGTACACAGAATGTGTACTGTCCACTCACCAGAAACATAATTTCCTGCTTGTGTGATTGGCTCACCAATTTTCCCAGAAGTCTGCTTAAGATACAAGTCAGATTTCAGGCATCCCCTGCAACAAAAATATTATTTTTTTGAGAGATGCTTTCAATAGGAACACGTCTAAAGGGGCGCAGGCCCAGCAGATTTCATCATTACTGCCCTGTAGCTCCACACCTGACAGTTAATTATGAAACCACTCCCATTACACTCACGCAGAACAGAGGCACAGAGAAACACACATCAATTTTTTTTCAGAATAACAAAAAGTAGGAATCTGCTACAAAGTTTGTTACAATCCTTGCAATGTACATCGATCACCTAGAGGGGAATGTTTTGGAGTTATGCTTTAAAGATTACCCTGAAAAATGTACCCTTTCTCTGTAGTTTTTCTTGAAAAATAGTGTACTTCCTTGTATGTGAGGACATCTAGGCATTCCTTAAATACTGACTCATGACTGTATATCTGCGGTGTGAGATTTAAAGATCTGCCACCTCTGATTGCTAGTCTTAAGAGACTTAGAGTAAGATTTGGTGATATCACTACTGTACTGTTCACTGTTCGCCTTGCTGGAGGTTCTGACATGAAAAAGCTAATACAGAACATTGCACAGGAGACCACAGGCATTACTGTGAATACTGACAGAACATTGTACCGGTTTGGCCCTTGTATCAAGTGATCCCTGTGACCAATCACAGCAATTGCATTTCAATAGTACACAATGACTTTCATTCATAGCCATTCATTGTGTACTATTGTGATCTCTATGATTGGTCACAGTGATTACACGGTACAGGGGCCAGTTACAGCAGACCTGTACCATGTTATAGCTGTGGTCAAAAATTCAAGTCATATACATTTTTGACTAGGTGGTATTGGACCCCAGTTAAGATAGCAAAGAGGTTCCCGATGGCAGACGTCAGATGTTGGAGAGGCTGCGGACAGGAAGGCAACTTTCTCCACCTATGGTGGTCTTGCCCTAAGATTAAGATGTTCTGGGAAGCAATCGCTTCTTGGGTTGAAAGGTTATCCCCCGGACCAATAGAGGTGAAGCCCTGGAACTTTTTGTTTCATGGAACTTCAATGTCTGTTAGAGCTTATAAGAATAGTGTTATTCCACACTTACTAAATGCTGCCAAATCATTAATACCTAGGCCAGTGGTTCTCAACCTGGGGGTCGCGACCCCCTGGGGGGTTGATTGTCGATTCTCCAGGGAGTCGCGAATGCTGGCCGAGATGCTGGCTAAGACGGACCCGAAATTACTGCCGGAGTCCGTCCGTCTCGGCCAGCGAGATGTCACTTCCTGCAGAGGAGAGACTGCACGGAAGTGACGTTCCGTCGCCGACATCTTGGTACTCACGTCCGCAGTAATGCTTAGACTTAGAAGTCGGCAAGCGGACATCTTTTTACACCCACGAAGTCCGCTTGCTGCGGATAAGTGTACCAAGAGGGAGGCAACGAAACACCTGAAGAAGAACACCTGTGTCACTGTGACATCTGGTAAGTCAGACACACAGGAGAAGCTGACAAGATAACATTTTTTTTATTATGGTACTTAACATTTATATATATATATATATAAACATATATATATATATAAATGTCCCAGTTGGTTCCTCAAAAGTGGTTATTCCGTGCCAGTGCTAGATACATGTTTGGGTGCTATACACTTTGTATATCCAGCACTGGCACGGAATAACCACTTTTGAGTAACCAACCGGGACGTTTATATATAAATCAGTGGTGGGGGCGCAAACAAGCTGAAAATTCAGAAAAAAAAACCCCCATTAAAACGCTGCAACTGTGCCATCAAATGCAGCCACTGTGCCCAACAATTGTCACCACTATGCCAGCAAACGCCGCCACTGTGCCATCAAACGCAGCCACTGTGCCCTTTAATTGTTGCCACCGTACCAAACGCAGCCACTGTGCCCATCAATTGTCGTCACTGTGCCAGCAAACTTCACCACCTGTGCCATCAAACGCAGCGACTGTGCCCTTTAATTGTTACCACTGTGCCAAATGCAGCCACTGTGTCCATCAATTGTCGCCACTGTGCCAGCAAACGTCACCACTGTGCAGCCACTGTGCCCATCAATTGTCACCACCGTGCGCATCAATTGTCGCCACTGTGCCAGCAAATGCTGCCACTGTGCCAGCAAACTCGACCAATGAAAAAAATTTTACTGTTAGGGGTCCCCACAACTTGGGAAATTTTATCAAGGGGTCACGGCACTAGAAGGGTTGAGAACCACTGACCTAGGCTATGGAAACAAACTAGAAGTCCAACCTTGGCGGATCGGAAGAAAGAGGTTAACTTAAAGTGGTTGTATAGTCTTATTTTTAACTTTTACCTACAGGTAAGCCTATAATAAGGCTTACCTGTAGGTAAAGGTTTAGGAGATATTCCCCTTGCTATGAGCCGCTGACTGCAGCGGCGCATGCGCACAGGGGATTCTCGGCTGAAGGCCCGGCAACTGCCAGACCTTGCCGGGTAAGAAATCTCCTGCGCACATGCGCGGGAGTGATGACATCGCGGCTCCAGCCACTCACAGCGCTGGGACTGCGATACCCCGAAGGCATGCCGAGGCAACATGACAGCTCCCTCGGCGTGGACCAGGTAAGATACCGACGCCTCGTTCTAAGGTAAGTATTTCATAATGAGCTAGTATGCGGTGCATACTAGCTCATTATGCCTTTTGCTTTACAGGGGTAAAAAAAAAAAAAAATTTCAGCGGGTATACAACCGCTTTAATAATGGAGGCCGAAAGATGGGTGCATGCAGCAAAAGACAAGAAATATAAAAACATTGAAACATGGCCAGGATGGGTGCGCTGATTGAAAGAGATTAGATAGAACAACGTTGTAAAGAGCAGTGTGGTCTCGGGGTTCGATCATGGGTGTCCCCGGGGTGGGGGATATAATAATTTTTTTTTTTTCTCCTCTTCTCCCTTATTAGTTTTTTTCACCTTTCACCTGGAGTTGAATACGGGGAAGGGATAAGAGGTGGGGAAATGGGAAGGGAGGAAGGGGGTCACAGAAGAGAAGGGATAGTTTGAACAGATATAGCAAAGGGAAGAGGGCATATTTACTCACTGATTATGAAGGATATATGGCTCATAGAAGCCTCATATAGTTCTCTCTCTATTTTTTTTTTTTTCCCTTTTTGGGATATTAAGGTTGACGCTTAAGAGTGATTTGAATTGGCTTAGTAGCCTCCTAAACAGATTTTTTTTTTATACAGGCTGAGGGTTTTTTTTTTTTTTTTTCTCTATCACAAGGACGGTATGACTTTTCAATTTTGTGGATTTGGAAGGGAAGTGTGGAGCACAATGGAAACACTATATTTAGAGGAAGAGATGAGACGAATGGGGGAGGGAGCACTACTGGTGTAGGGGTGGGAGAAATAGGGAAGGGGGAAGGTGTTTACATTTTATTGGGTTTCTTTCTTTTTTTTTTTTTTTTTATATAGCAAAAAAATCAATGTTGAGCAACTACCTCCTGCCCGCCGTATAGACAAATGACGGCAGGCGGGATCCTCTCTTGTTCTGGGACGACGTCATATGACATCGCCCCATCCTCATCGCGCACGCAGGGGCGCACAGCGCAGCGATCGTGAGCTCACTGTGTTCCTTGCACACAGCGCGACCCCATCTAGGTAAAGAGTCGATGACCTGGCTCTTTACCCATGTGATCAGCTGTGTCCAATCGCAGCTGATCACATGTAAACAAGGAAGTGCCGGTAATCTGCTCTCCTCATTTTACACTGACAGAGTGTGAGGACAGGAGAGCCGATCACCGGCATCTCCTCACAGGTGGGACTGTACTGATAATCAGGGCACTTATCATCAGTGTCTGATGATTAGTGCAGCCCCAACAATACCCAGATGCCGATTTGTGCCCAGAAGTAATGCCAATTTGTGCCCAGAAATGATGCAAGTCAGTGCTGCCTTTCAGTGCTCGTCAGTGCTGCCTATCGGTGCCCATCAGTGCGGCATATTAGTGCCTCTTCATCAGTGTCCTTCAGTGCCATCTTATCAGTGCTCATTAGTGCCACCTCATCTGTGCCCATCAGTGCAGCCTCATCAGCACACATCAGCGAATGAGAAAAATTACTTATTTACAAAATTTTCTGACAGAAACTAAGAAAAACGTTTTTTTCCTTCAAAATCTTCAGTCTTTTTTCGTTTTTTTAGCAAAAAATAAAGAACCAAGCAGTGATTAAATACCACCAAAAGAAAGCTCTATTTGTGTGAAAAAAATGATAAAAATGTAATTTGGTACAGTGTTGCATGACAATTGTCATTTAAAGTGTCACACCTTTAAAATTACTAGTAAGTGTGATTATACAGTATGTATGTATATATATATATATATATATATATATGTATATGTGTGTACTGTATCACCTAGGTTTTTTACATACACATGGTGAGGTTATCCAGGGTTTATGACTGATGTGGAGAAAAAAAAAACCTTTTTGTTCAGTTCTGTTTTGGGTACCGAACATCACTACAATGCAGAAATGGCCATGCTTTCTTCCCCTACACTTATAAACCACCACATTTATCAATTCCTACTGAAAAGTAAATACACTATTTGTCTATCTGTCCGCCTATCTCCTACTTTATTAGCTTTTAGATGATCCCTGAAAACCCTTCTCTTCAGAGAAGCCTACCCTACCCACACCTAACAACTGTATTTTCATTTTTTTCCAGCTCATCCCGCACAGTTATTACCTTTTTGTTTCCACTTGACCCTCCCTTCCAGATTGTAAGCTCTAACGACTAGGGCCCTCTGATCCCTCCTGTATTGATTTGTATTGTAAGTGTACTGTCTGCCCTCCTGTTGTAAAGCACTGTGCAAACTGTTGGCGCTATATAAATCCTGTATAATAATAATAATATTTATTCATATATTCTACTTAATGGGTGCCTATTTGAATTTTCTCTAACCTGTTTAGTTTTAATTAAATTTTCCAAAGAGGTCCGGGGTTCCTATGAGTATGCATCATCTCCATTACCTGGGTTTAATCCACTTTATTGAGCTACTCAGCTATGGTTGGTAACTAGTTTATTTTTCAGCATCCGGGTGTCAACACTTGTGTTTAACAAATGTGATATTATAGAGTTCCTATAATTATCTCTTGGATTTCCAATAGTATGGAAAGGACATTGTCAAGGGTCTTGTGGCATCTCTGATCTGCTAATTAATCAACTACTAACAAAATCCCCTTCCAATACTCCTGTATTCCTGGACAGTGCCTCCATATATGAGTTCCTTCATTACATTCCCTCCAACAATTTGATGATGAGGGGTTTGTTTGCTGAATATTTGATGGTACATACTACCATCTGGCAAATATGTTGAAATTAATTTATTTTACCTCTGAAACTACTGAAGATGAATGCAGAAAATCTGTTATTTTATATTTTTTATCTTTTGGTATGAATCGGTTCATCTTGCTCCCATTTGGTCAAAAAACAAAACACCAGCAGTAAAGAGGTTACAAAATGCTGGAGTTGAACAGGTTACAGCTGTTTTAAGGGTTGTAGGATACTACCTGAGGTTTGTGCCTAACTTTGCTACTATAGCGGCTCCACCAAATGATCTAACGCAAGGTAGCAAGTCCGCCATTGTGTAATGGAGTGAAGAGGCAGAGAGAGCTTTTCAAGAGCTGAAGGCAGTATTGTTTAACCTCCTCATATCCGCGCTATTGCCAAATGACGGCAACAGCGCAGACCTACATTGCCAGGACTACGTCTATTGACGTCGTCCCGTGCACGAGCGGCCTGCGCGCCCCCTGCAGGGCACGCTCAGTGATCAGCGAGTCTATGAGACTCGCCTGATCACAGATCGGAGTAAGGGGTCAGTCCCGACCCCTTACCACATGATCAGCTGTCAGCCAATGACAGCTGATCATGTTATGTAAACAGAGCCGGTAATCGGCTATTTTTTCTCCTCGCGCTGACAGCGTGAGGAGGAAAAAAAAAGCCAATCACCGGCGGCCGTGAGAGGGACATCAGTCCCGATTACGCCGATCATCTGTGCCCCCTGCCAGTGACACATAGCAATCGGCAGCAGTGCCGCCTACCAGTGCCCACCAGCGTCACTCATCAGTGCCCACAGTGCCACCCATCAGCGCCCACAATCAGTGCCACAACAACAGTGCTGCACATCAGTGCCACC
The DNA here is from genome assembly GCA_037952925.1 of Lithobates clamitans. Taxonomy (NCBI): domain Eukaryota; kingdom Metazoa; phylum Chordata; class Amphibia; order Anura; family Ranidae; genus Lithobates; species Lithobates clamitans. Next base: position 12,085,834 of record JBBGZY010000251.1, on the reverse strand, counting down.
TATCAGTGCCCATCAGTGGCACCTATCAGTGCCCATCAGTGCCACCCATCAGCGCCCATCAGTGGCCATCAGTGCCGCCTTATCTGTGCCCATCAGTACCGCCTTATCTGTCCCCTTCAGTGCCGCCTTATCTGTGCCTATCAGTGCCGCCTTATCTGTGCCTATCAGTGCCGCCTTAACTGTACCTATCCGTGCCCATTAGTGCAGCCTATCAGTGCCCACCAGTGCCGCCTCATCAGCGCATATCAATGAAGGAGAAAACGTACCTGTTTGCAAATTTTATAACAAACTATGAAACATGATTTTTTTTTCAAAATTTTCCATCTTTTTTTGTTTGTTTAGCAAAAAATAAAAATCCCAGCTGTGATTAAATACCACCAAAAGAAAGCTCTATTTGTGGGGAAAAAAAAATGATAAAAATTTCATTTGGGTACAGTGTTGTATGACCGCGCAATTGTAATTCAAAGTGTTACAGCGCTGAAAGCTGAAAATTGGTCTGGGCAGGAGGGGGGTTTAAGTGCCCAGTAAGCAAGTGGTTAAAGAATCAGTATGAACCACCCCCATCTTTAGTCAAGAATTCCTTGTACTAATAGATACCCCTGATGTTGGCCTGGGCTTAGCTTGTCCCATGAAACTAACCCCTGCAGAGAGAAACCATTCAGTGGTGGAAAGGGAATGTCTGGCCATAAAGTGGGCACTAGAATCATTGAGTTATTACCTTTTGGAAATACAGTACCAACTGATTTTGGACCATTCTCCACTGCAGTGGGAGGCTCACAACAAAGGAAACAACGCAAGGGCCATAAGATGGTTCTTGGCTCTGCAAGACTTTAAAATGTATGTGGAGCACAAACCAGGTACCCAGAAAGGGAATGCTAATATCATGTACCTGGTGGAGACTGGAACAATTTGGGGGCTTCTCTTGCACCTCTTGCCCAACACTTTTGAAGGTAGAGACAGAGAGCATGAAGGCACGGAGCTAGCTCACGGCATCTGCACTGCAGGTGGATGGATCCAGAAACTGGTGAGCTGGGCAAGGTCAGTAACAGTCAGTTAGTGTGGGAATGAATCGGCAGACAGGGCAAGTCCAGTAAGCAGGCCACGATGGGTAACACCCGGGCAGAAGCAGTACAGCAGCAGATAAGATTAAAAAAAAAAACGTGCTTGGATTAAGTGCATAACACAAGCAGCTAGCACTAAAATGTTGATGCAAATTTCAATCTAAATATAAATACCACTGTATATATAAATATCTCACTTAGCAATGCCCCTGATGATGTTATTGTGTGACGTAATGCATAGGGCGGCGTCTGGAGTGATGTAATCATGCATAGGGCCACCAGACTGACGATTGGGACTGATTCATGCTGCAGATTTTTTTTAGAGTTTGGGGCCAAGAGTTTACTGCAATACTTTAATAAATATGTTTTTATTTACTACACTAAGATGCTTGGTTTTTCTTCTCTGTCTCCCTGTTCTTTGAGTGAAATCTGGTAGCAGTTTGGAGCTTTCTTGCCTTTTGGTGTATAGGGATTTCATCCCACAAGTGCATGTGGCTACTCAGTATATAGAGTGCCATGGATTTCTCTTAAGAAGCATTTGTGTTTCTCATCCCTTTTCTCTACTGGATCCATTTGCAAGCCCTGGAGGTAAAATGTTGCATTTACCTTCAACTATGTAGTGCAAGGGCCTGCCTGATTGCATACAAATTGAAAGTGTTTAGGTTTGACCTCATATTATATGGTTTTGGTAAATGTAAAAGAAAAGTTGTACAAGAAAATTGTATAATATATGGCCAGCCTTAGCCACAGTCTAAGTATAATCTATCTAACCCTGTAAATAAAGAATTGCTATACTTGCCTATTCTGAAGCCGCTCTGGTCCAGTCGCCAGCGGCACTCTCTGTGTACAAGAGAAAGCCAACGAGGGCTGGGAAATGCCTGGGAAGTGACGTCATCCATAGACTTACTATAGGGCTTCTGTTGTTGGCTGCCTCTCCTGCACACTGAAGCCGCCGCTGACAGCTTAGCCTGGGATGGAACCAGAACCGCTGCAGAATAGGTAAGTATAGCAATTATTTTTTTCTTTAGGTTTTTCCTTTACTTCTAATTTGAGTATTGCAAGACATGTTGAACAAAATTTACAAATCCTCAGATAAGTCAAACAGTACATATAAATTAATTACCACTGTGTATGTAGCTGTTTACCAGGAGTTCAGGTTTGATACTTTATTATTTTTTAATATAGTGCATGTTCCAGTGATGTAGCACTTCACTTTGACAAAACTGTTTTAAGCTGTCGCTAAAGGATATTAGGGGGAGGATGAGAGGGAATAGCAAAATAAACAGGAGACTGTGTTAAAATAGCAGGAAGGGAATTCAAGAATAATTGAGAGGAAGAGCTTTGTAAACAACTTGGGATAGAATCAGTACAATTTACTTGTATTGAATGTAAGTTTGACAGCAGTAAAAGCTGTAAGATCATTTGATGGTGTTTTCTTCACTTTGTAATTAACCTATCTCTTGCCAATAGCTACCTTTTATTTTGTAAGTACATAAACCAGTGTTTCTATTTTCCACCTGCTTTAGTAAAAAGCTAATACAGACTTGACATTTTGCAAATGACCACTAGAGGCCACATATTTTCTGAATATTTTCATAATTATAGAATGGTATGATTGATTTAGTATACCCCTTTGTAGTTATGCAAATAGGTAAAGTAGAATTTTGTCAAAAACTGTTTTTTCCACTTTGGATAGAAAAAGTGAGGGTTATAACCCCTGTCAGAATTTTTTTTTTTGCCATCTGCGGAGATTTTCCTGTCCCATAGCCAAACAGGAAGTGAGAGGAAATCCCTGCAAATTAAAGGAACCCCTTGGAGGCACGAAGGTCACCAGAGCTAATATCCCCATTGGAAGATTTCCCCTGTATTACTTTTTTTGGGACAGCCCAAAATTTGGGCTTTTCTTTACCATTATCTTCCACTGATAAACAGGACAGATAGAGCAGGTGAATCTCCCTAATGGGGCACAGACAGCAACAAAGGCCTACAAGCATTCTAATCCCTCTCCACTCTATCCTTTAGGTATACTTTAATAAAGCAATACATTCCATTAACATACAATAAATGAATTGCCTTAGGCTTCATTCTCACGAGGCAGGTCCACTGCCTTGGAGTCTGCCTCTGTCTGCCAGCTCAGCGGGAGATCTCTCTGTTGATCTCCGCTGAGCCGGTGGATGACAGGTCCCTCTCTGCTCATTGAGTGGGGAGGGGCTTGTTGAGCGCTGCTGGTTACTATGGAGAGATTGGACGAAAATGGATAGCATGTCCGTTTTTATCAGATCTCACCCGATCCAATCCGCCAGGGACGGATGTGAAAGTAGGGCCATCTACCTGATTTTAGCGGATCGGACCGGGTCGGATGTCAGCGGACATGTCCATTCCCATTGTTTTCTCTATTTGAATATTTTATATACCTTTTTTATAGCAACAGGGGGACTGGCATTGCCCGCTATGTGAAAGCATACACAGGCGGTAGCAGTTCTGCCTTATAGAGATATCAAAAACCTAAACAGACCTCTGATGTTTCCCCCCTCCCCCCCCACAATGCTGCTCGCTTCCCTTCTCTCCTCTACCCTGGCTGAAGAGTGGATGGAGAGTGGGGGAAGAAGCTAGTAAAGAAGCTAGTAAATACAGTTGTGCTCATAAGTTTACATACCCTGGCAGAATTTATGATTTCTTGGTCATTTTTAAAAAAATATTAATGATAACACAAAAACTTTCTTTCCCTCATAGTTATTGTTTGGCTGAAGCCATTTATTATCAATTAACTGTGTTTACACTTTTTAAATCATAATGGCAACAGAAACTACCCAAATGACCCTGATCAAAAGTTTACATACCCCAGTTCTTAATACTGTGTATTTCCCCCTTTAATATCAATGACAGCTTGAAGTCTTTTGTGGTATTTGTGGATGAGGCTCTTTATCTTCTTAGATGGTAAAGCTGCCCATTCCTCTTGGCAAAAAGCCTCCAGTTCCCTTAAATTCTTGGGCTGTTTTGCAATAACTGCACGTTTGAGATCTCTCCAGTGTGGCTCAATGATATTGAGGTCAGGAGACTGAGATGGCCACTCCAGAACCTTCACTTTATTCTGCTGTAGCCAATGACAGGTCGACTTTTGTTTTGGATCATTGTCATGTTGGAATGTCTAAGTACGTCCCACAGCTTCCTGGCTGATGAATGCAAATGTTCCTTCAATATTTTTTGATAACATACTGCATTCATCTTGCCATCAATTTTGACTAAATTTCCTGTGCCTTTTGTAGCTCACACATCCCCAAATCATCATCGATCCACCTCCATGTTTCACAGTAGGAATGTAGTACCTTTCATCATAGGCCTTGTTGACCTTCAAACCTTGTTGAAGGTTTGAGGCTTGTCTCTGTGCTGTTTGGCGTATAGTAAGTGGGATACTTTGTGGCATTTGCATAGTAATGGCTTTCTTCTGGCGACTCGACCATGCAGCCCATATTCATTCAAGTGCTTCCTTATTGTGCATCTTGAAACAGCCACACCACATGTTTTCAGAGAGTCCTGTATTTCACCTGAAGTTATACGTGGTTTTTTCTTTGCATCCCAAACAATTTTCCTGGCAGTTGTGGCTGGAATTTTAGTTGGTCTACCTGACCGTGGTTTGGTTTCAACAGAACCCCTCATTTTCCACTTCTTGATTAGAGTTTGAACACTGCTGATTGACATTCTCAATTCCTTGGATATCTTTTTATATCCCTTTCCTGTTTTTTATACAGTTCAACTACCTTTTCCCGCAAATCCTTTGACAATTCTTTTGCTTTCCCTTTGACTCAGAATCCAGAAACATTAGTGCAGCACTGGATGAAAGATTCAAGGGTTTGTCAGGAGTCCAGAAACTCGTTGACCTTTTACATACACACACTAATTACAAGCAAACAGATCACAGGTGAGGCTGGTTACCCTTAATAGCTGTTCAAACCCCTTTGTGTCAACTTGTGTGCATGTTATCAGGCCAAAATCACCAGGGTATGTAAACTTTTGATCAGGGTCATTTGAGTAGTTGATTGATAATAAATGGCCTCAGCCAAACACTAAACATGAGTGAAAGAAAAGTTTTTGTGCTATCATTCATATTCTCTGAAAAATGGCCAAAAAAATCATTAATTCTGCCAGGGTATGTAAACTTATGAGCACAACTGTATGTCGTTTACCAGCCCCTTTTCCTTCTCTAAATGAACATAGTGATCACACTCACTTTGTTAATTCATAACTGAAAAACAGTACTCTTGTGTTTACTATGCTTCAGTTTGTTTGAATGAACAGGATGTCTTTCAGCACAGAGCACTTCCCATTTATTCACTGTCACATGCAGCTGAGGCTGCAGAGAAAGGAATGTGTTTCGAGCTTTGGGGTACACACCCTAATGTAATAGGCTGCGCACACCTATGGTCCTCAATCTCCTGCTCGCTTGGTTCCCGCTGGGATTCTGGTTTTATTTCAGAACAAAGTATTCCGGATTCATTTAGAACAAAAAAAAATAGTGAGCATGAATGTTTTGCCCTCCAATGTCCCTTTTCACCATCTTTCTGAAAAAGGCTAGAATTTGGAGACAAAAAATACAGTAATGCTGAGTACTGTGTTTTTTTTAGTGGCTTTGCAGACCATTAAATCACACTTGTAGTTTGCAGACAAGCTACACCTAATAATCAACCCCGGGTTACTAGCTGCTATTGCATAGCCAATTTTGACCTTCTGTCATATGTCATTGACTGTTAGGAGACAGCTTGGGGTCTACCCCAAAACAGATTTGAGTGAGAGGATAGGTTACTAGCTAATGCAAAGGAAAGGAATAGCAGGGTGCAAGATTATAACCAAATAAAATCACTCATTTTAATGTGTAGCACACTTACATAAAAACTTGTAGAACAGCTCCAGTGACCAGGGTGGAAGATGCATGAGGGAACAGCAGTCTGGATGGACCGATGGTCAGCTGCAGGGGCATGAACAGAAGCACTCGCCGAGATGGGAAAGAACAGCCACGTCTCTCTCCCTTATGCCCCGTACACACTGCCGGATTTTCTGATGGAAAAATGTGTGATAGGACCTTGTTGTCGGAAATTCCGATCGTGTGTAGGCTCCATCACACATTTTCCATCGGATTTTCAGACACACAAAGTTTGAGAGCAGGATATAAACTTTTCCAACAACAAAATCCGTTGTCGGAAATTCCGATCGTGTGTACACAAATCCGACGGACAAAGTGCCATGCATGCGCAGAATAAATAAAGAAATGAAAGCTATTGGCCACTGCCCCGTTTATAGTCCCGACGTACGTGTTTTACGTCACCGCGTTTAGAACTATCGGATTTTCCGACAACTTTGTGTGACCGTGTGTATGCAAGACAAGTTTGAGCCAACATCCGTCGGAAAAGATCCAAGGATTTTGTTGTCGGAATGTCCGAACAAAGTCCGACCGTGTGTACGGGGCATTACTCCGAACATGCACTGGATCCGTGACAGGTGAAAGAGGGTGGCTGCAATGCGTTTCCAAGGCCCAACCCTCTTTTGTCAAGCAAAGACCCACCCTACGCACGAGATTTGACTCCTGCGGACTTCGCCCTCTTCCTGAAGATGAAGATCCAGCTCAAAAGTCGCCATTTTGACACCATTGCGGAGATCTAGCACGAATCGCTAGAAGGTGTTTGATACGCTTTGAAAAGAAGACTTCCAGGACACATTCCAGAAGTGGCAGGAACACTGGGAGAGCTGTATTGCTGTGCAAGGGGACTATTTTGAAGGTGATAGTGTATAAACTTAGATAAATAAAATACTTTCTTGTAAACAGAGCTAGTCTTAAAACTTTTTGATATTACCTCGTAATGTGCCTTATGTTATTTTTAACACAAACACCACAGCATATAGGTGTGGAGCTAGCCTAAAAGTCACCACCACATACAGGCAGTCCCCAAGTTACGAACGGGTTAGGGGCTGCCTGTTTGTTCTCAAGTCGGATTTGTTCGTAAGTCGGAAGCGCATGCAATCGCATGCGCAGAACGGCAGAGATGTCGTTTTCCGCTGTTTTCTGTTGTTTCCGACGTCGTTTTCCGATGTTTTCTGATGTTTTCCGCTGTTTTTCGCTGTTTTCCGATGTGCCTGCCGATGCTGCCTCCCGTTCGTAAGTAGGAGTCGTTCGCAAGTCGGAGGTTCGTAGCTCGGGGACCTCCTGTACTGTACATGCTATTAGGATGGACATACATACAGTGCAGTTAGTTTTTTTATTTTTAATAAATTTGCAAAGATTTCAAACAAACAACTTTTTTCACGTTGTCATTATGGGGTATTGTTTGTGGAATTTTAAGGAAAATAATGAATATCCATTTTGGAATAAGGCTGTAACATAACAAAGCGTGGAAAAAGTGAAGCGCTGTGAATAATTTCCAGATGCACTGTAAGTAAACGTCTATTGAGCAACACATTGGGCTATGTATGCCAGAGGTAGAAGAATAATCTTTTGGCCATCGTTTAGGTAAAACTAAGCTGTAAATGCTTTTACATATTGCCAATATACAATTTTTGGGTATATTAGTTTTCTGTGGTTTTGCAAGCACACACGGTTTTGAGGCTATATTTATTTGTTACAGTATTTATTAATAACTGAACACATTCACATATATTTAATGTGCAATTTCGTGATTACATTGTGTTTTGTGTGCACTAAAAAAATAGTGTATTTTTACTGAAAACATATATTTTATGAACATGACTGCAATGTTTTCTTTCTACTGTGATTTTCCCATTTTTATCTTTTATTTTTATCCTACCACCTGTATTCTCTATATTGTAACCAGCTGAAGTCCTACCCCAGAAACAGTGACATAAAGTCAGAGAGGGCACAGGGCAGGGCAATAGCAGGCATCTTTTAGTGTCTGCTCTTAGGCATTACTTTTACAAATATGTAACAGGTTAATTTTAAAGTAGTTGCAGTCAGTTGTTTACTGTGAAAAAGTAAATGATTAATGAATGCCATAGTCTATGTTATACCTGTTTTTTGAGTTCTGTTTCCTTGCTTTTCCTTTCACAGAATTGCCACTTGCTTCCTTCCTTTCTATGAAAAGTGAAAACAGTTTAAAATATGGACTCTCTTCTCAGAATGTAAATTCACAGATATCAAATCCTACAGTCAGTGAGAAGGGTTCCCTTCACTGCCTCTTTGATGGGGAAACTCAGGTAAGGAAATGTAAAATGTCTCTGTTGCAGACTGATAAAACATTATAATCATCAGACGATGATGATTAGATATGCAGATGTGTTATTTCCACTTTTTGTTGTAATATTAATGCTGGATCTATTGCAATCACCTTTACTACGATAAAACGTTTGCAGTGCAACTTGCATGATGCCTGTGTAAACATGAAGAAAAGGAAGCTGCCTGGTCACTTCTCTGTTTATAATGTTGTATACCTTGGCATCGCTGATGACACCATTACCCTCATTGTCAACAATATGCCTCCTGTTTCCACAGAGAGCTGCATTTATTGGATGTGAGTGGGTTGTGCACATTCCAGTATTAGTTAAACCTTGGAGCCTTAATTTTGTGTTTTAGAAATAAGTGGCTTAGATTACTTTATTTAGATTACGTTTATTTCAATTGTAGGAAACAAGAAACCGTTTTCTGACAATTGTTTAGGCTTTCTATTAACTTTTAACCACAGCAGTCTTTTACCTATCTTTTCAGTTTTTTCACAGATCTAAATGAGCAGATGGTTAAAAGCGGGGTGGAAGTCAATTGAAAGCACAGCAGGGCCAGTTGAAAGGGTCTTTATTGATTTCTACCCTTGTTTGGTCAATTTGTTACTAGAAAGCAACTGAAATTGCTGGTGGCCCTTTGCTAGGTTTTATCCTGCCCTTAGGGCACTATTTTTAATTCACCGATACCAACAGTGGGGCATAATTCCCCCCAATGACACAAATTAAGGGACACAATCCCTCCCAATAAAACTAACAATGGGGCCCAATTGCTCCCAATGACACAAACAATGGGCCCAATGATGGGGCACAATTCCTCCCAATGGCACCAATGATGAAGCGCAATTCCTCCCAGTGACACCAATGATGGGGCACAATTCCTCCCACTGACACCAATGATTGGGCACTATTCCTCTCAATGACACCAATGATGGGACACAATTCCTCTCAATGACACCAAAGATGGGGCACTGTTCCTTCCACTGACACTAAAGATGGGGCATTGCTTTTTCCCACTGACATCAGGACCCTTTCTATGCCCAGTGGCCACAGTTCGGTCCCCCTAATGTTTGAAGCACTGTAAACTGGCCCTTTGTTTCGAAAGTTTGGAGACCCCTGGTTTAAATACATGCAGCCATGTATGTATCCAATATCTACTGGAAAAATTCCTAAATTGCCACATGTATGGGCATCATTACCTTTCTAGCTATAAGGGCTGCTCTGAGCATTGAAAATTGCATTGTACTGTATTAGAATGTGTTTGTAGGATTTTTGTTTTAGTAATTTTTATTAAAGTTTTACAAACCGGAGAGCACATGCGCTAACGGCCGGAGCGGATGCATTCCTGAGCATCTCCGCACACTCCCGGCAAATACAGCCAGAATTAGCAGCCCAGCACCTCACCTGCATTGCATAATCGACTGATCCTCGTGTGATGAGGATTGGGTCTCTGCTGGGCAGCTCCCACTAGTCGTTTCATGCGGTGGGCAGGGAAAGCAAGATGGCGACTGGCTGCAGAACACACGTTTCGCCGGCTACAAGAGAGGAGAAACCACTTCCACAGAGGAACACTCCTAAGCCTCCTGGCCCTGGAAGCCACAGGATGGGCTCCTCCATAACCTCTTCAGCTAAAGGTGAGCCCATAAACGAGCACTGCTCACCATCCAGCCCTGCAAAGTCTCCCTCACAGGTCACAGCTCTATCACCTGGCCAGGACTCGCATACCTCCTCAGTTTTAGATAAGGAGTTGGCAGACATCCTATGCAGCCAAGCCAGCTGCCAAGAGCTTGGTTCTGACAGCCCTGCAGACCCTCCTGCTACCCTGTCAGCCCAGCTACAATATTCTGGAGGCCCAATACTTTAGGCCTGCTTTGCGGATTTTCTACAAAGGGAGCTGGCGAAAGCTACTGACAAATTAGCCTTGGACATAAAACAAGATTTCCAGAAGTTGGGGGACCGGGTAGAGAGCATTAAATCAAAGGTGGATGACACTGTTCATAGAGTATCCCAAAACTCGACTATGATAACTGACCTGTAAGACCGCCTTGAGGAGGCCTATTCAAAAATTGATGACCTCGAAAACCGCGCTATAACTTTTGTATCAGAGGCATTCCGGAAACTGTGAAATATATCACTTATTCACTAATGCAAGCTGCAGTACCTGACATCGATGAAATCCATATGGAAATAGATCGTATTCATAGTGCCCTGGTCCCTCCAAAACATGATGGCCCCCCCCAAGGATGTTATAGTGAAACCACATTTTTTCAGAATCAAAGAGGCAGTGATGTGACACGCTAGAGAGCATCCAGTTCTGGAAATAAATTCAAGTGTTTGCAGATATCTCTCAAGCCACCATCCAAAAAAAGCGATCATTCAAGCCTTTGTTGTCACCATTAATTCAACAAAATATTCGCTATAGATGGAACTACCCCTTTAAGCTCCAGTTCACCTTTAACAGCAAGTCTTACTCCTTTTCTACATTCGCTGAAGGTGAAACTATTTTACTGAAGTTGGGCTTCATCTCTCACAGCCCTTCATCCCGGAATCTGCCTGGATCCAGTGGCCTTCACACATTATTGATCCTTAGGGGTGGACATTGTGGCTCTTCAGGAGACGCACTTTGCTCCCCTATTTACCTCTCGTTACCTCCATAAGGACTATTCTCTTTGCTACTATGCAAATGCATTGGAAAAAAAGAGGGGAGTGGCCCTCTGCTTCGCTGTCATTTACTGAAACCTAAGTTGTCAAGGACAAAGAGGGACGTTATCTTTTAGTTAAAGGTTACCTGGGGGAAACGTTGGTGACCTTAATCTACTACGCTCCTAACACAAATCAAATTGTAATCTTTCGCTCCCTTTTACAACCCATGGCTCCTGAGTTTGAGGGAGAAGTAATTCTAGCAGGTGACTCTAATCTAGCCTTAGGATCTATTAGGGACAAATCTCACGCCATCGTGCTCCGATCCCCTCCTAAGCAAAGTCGCAAATTTGCACAGTTGCTTTATCATTATGATCTAATAGCTGCCTGAAGGGAAACTAACCCCACCTCTAGAGATTATTCACATTATTCAAGAGCACATGGACACTACTCTCGTATAGACCAGTCCTCTCTGGACTATTGCCAAAATTAAATTCTGCTAAAATACTGGCATCTACATGAAGTCCTCCTAAGTGATCAATCTTACTGCCTTGAGCTTTCTAATCATTTGAAGACCTACTTTGATATTAATGTATCAGAGGACACCGCCCCTGCAATTAACTGGGCTGCACACAAGGCTTCTATCAGGTTTTTTTTTAATTCAACTGTACTCCAGACACAAAAAGGCTCGCGGTGAGTTGATATCTGCCAAAACCAGAGAATACGAAGCTCTCGCTACACAACATAATCGCTCCCCGTCCCCTTATCTATTCACTAAATTGGAACAATCTCGTTTAGAACCCAACATTTGCCTCACCACGAGAGCCGACTACATTGGACGAATCATAGGTTCTTTACCTGGCGTGATTGCCCAGGTTCCTCGCTAGCACACAAGTTTACCCCTAGACACTCGCACTTTGCGCTCCCTAAAATTAGACTTTCGGGAGGCCATCTCTCTCAAGACCCCCAAAAGATTCTTCAGGAGTTTAACAATTTTTATGCTGAATTACATGGGCACCTCCCGGATGCTGCGCCTCCATCTATCAGGGAATTTTTGGGAATATCCCCCTCCCATCAATTTCGGAAGCTCATAGGGACCTTGTGGACCAGCCTTTTACATGTGAGGAGATCTGTAATACTATCAAAACATTATCACTTCATAAATCTCCTGGCCCTGATAGCCTTTCCAACTCTTACTACAAAAAATTCTCTGAACAGCTGGCTCCACACATGGCTCTTTACTTCAATCCCCTGCGGGATGGAGGTGCGGTCCCTTTGGATAAAAATAAGGCCTATATTAGTGTTATTCTTAAACCTAACAGGGACCCTACTGACGTTCTTAATTACCGCCCAATTTCACTGATAAATTGCGATTTAACGATCCTTACGAAATTTTTGGCCTCTCGCCTTAATACCGTTTTAGCACAATATATCCATAAAGATCAGTCGGGATTTAAAGCAGGGCCCCAGACGCTAGATCAAATTCGTAGATCAGTAACCCTGATCTCAGCTGTATGCTCCAATTGGGATGCTCCACTCACCCAGAAACTTTTGCTCCTTTCGTTAGACCTCAATAAGGCTTTTGATAGTTTAAACTGGAATTACCTTTTTGTTACTCTAGCCACTTGAGCCCTGGACCATTATGCTGTCTAAGGACCAGAGGTCTTTTTCCAATTTGGCACTGCGTCGCTTTAACTGCTAATTGCGCGGTCATGCAATGCTGTACCCAAACGAAATTTGCGTCCTTTTCTTCCCACAAATAGAGCTTTCTTTTGATGGTATTTGATCACCTCTGCGGTTTTTATTTTTTGCGCTATAAACGGAAAAAGACCGAAAATTTTGAAAAAAAATGATATTTTCTACTTTTTTGTTATAAAAAAAATCCAATAAACTAAATTTTAGTCATACATTTAGGCCAAAATGTATTCGGCCACATGTCTTTGGTAAAAAAAATGTCAATAAGCGTATATTTATTGGTTTGCGCAAAAGTTATAGCGTCTACAAACTAGGGTACATTTTCGGTAATTTACACAGCTTTTAGTTTATGACTGCCTATGTCATTTCTTGAGGTGCTAAAATGGCAGGGCAGTACAAAACCCCCCCAAATGACCCCATTTTGGAAAGTAGACACCCCAAGGAAATTGCTGAGAGGCATGTTGAACCCATTGAATATTTATTTTTTTTGTCCCAAGTGATTGAATAATGACAAAAAAAAAAACAATATTTACAAAAAGTTGTCACTAAATGATATATTGCTCACACAGGCCATGGGCACCCCAAAATACTTTCAGCTGCTTCTCCTGAGTATGGGGATACGACATGTGTGGGACTTTTTGGGAGCCTAGCCGCGTACGGGGCCCCGAAAACCAATCACCGCCTTCAGGATTTCTAAGGGTGTAAATTTTTGATTTCACTCTTTACTGCCTATCACAGTTTCGGAGGCCATGGAATGCCCAGGTGGCACAAAACCCCCCAAAATGACCCCATTTTGGAAAGTAGACACCCCAAGCTATTTGCTGAGAGGCATATTGAATCCATGGAATATTTTATATTTTGACACAAGTTGCGGGAAAGTGACACTTTTTTTTTTTTTTTTTGCATAAAGTTGTCACTAAATGAAATATTGCTCACACAGGCCATGGGCATATGTGGAATTGCACCCCAAAATACATTTAGCTGCTTCTCCTGAGTATGGGGATACCACATGTGTGGGACTTTTTGGGAGCCTAGCCGCGTACGGGACCCCAAAAACCAATCACCACCTTCAGGATTTCTAAGGGTGAAAATTTTTGATTTCACTCTTTACTGCCTATCACAGTAGAAAGTAGAAAGCATGGTGAGTATTTTGCAGCTCTCATTTGTTTTTGAAAATGAAGAAAGACAAGAAAAAACATTTTTTTTTTCTTTTTTCAATTTTCAAAACTTTGTGACAAAAAGTGAGGTTTGCAAAATACTCACTATACCTCTCAGCAAATAGCTTGGGGTGTCTACTTTCCAAAATGGGGTCATTTGGGGGGGGGGTTGTGCCACCTGGGCATTCTATGGCCTCCGAAACTGTGATAGGCAGTGAAGAGTGAAATCAAAAATTCACGCCCTTAGAAAGCCTGAAGGCGGTGCTTGGTTTTCGGGGTCCCGTACGCGGCTAGGCTCCCAAAAAGTCTCACACATGTGGTATCCCCGTACTCAGGAGAAGCAGCAGAATGTATTTTGGGGTGTAATTTCACATATTTCCATGGCATGTTTGAGCAATATATCATTTAGTGACAACTTTGTGCAAAAAAAAAAAAAATTTGTCTCTTTCCCGCAACTTGTGTCGCAATATAAAATATTCCATGGACTCGACATGCCTCTCAGCAAATAGCTTGGGGTGTCTACTTTCCAAAATGGGGTCATTTGAACTGTCCTGGCATTTTATGCACATTTAGAAGCTTATGTCACACATCACCCACTCTTCTAACCACTTGAAGACAAAGCCCTTTCTGACACTTATTGTTTACATGAAAAAGTTATTTTTTTTTGCAAAAAAATTACTTTGAACCCCCAAACATTATATATTTTTTTAAAGCAAATGCCCTACAGATTAAAATGGTGGGTGTTTCATTTTTTTTTTTCACACAGTATTTGCGCAGCGATTTTTTAAACGCATTTTTTGGGGAAAAAACACACTTTTTTAAATTTTAATGCACTAAAACACACTATGTTGCCCAAATGTTTGATGAAATAAAAAAGATGATCTTAGGCCGAGTACATGGATACCAAACATGACATGCTTTAAAATTGCGCACAAACCTGCAGTGGCAACAAAATAAATACATTTTTAAAAGCCTTTAAAAGCCTTTACAGGTTACCACTTTAGATTTACAGAGGAGGTCTACTGCAAATTACTGCCCTCGATCTGGCCTTCGCGGTGATACCTCACATGCATGGTGCAATTGCTGTTTACGTTTGACGACAGACCGCCGCTTGCGTTCGCCTTAGGGGGCGACAGGGGTGCTTTTTTTTTTTTTTTTTTTTTTCTTTATTTTTTTTTTGCTTTTTTTATCTTATTTTTAAACTGTTCCTTTTCATATTTTTTTTTTAATCATTTTTATTGTTATCTCGGGGAATGTAAATATCCCCTATGATAGCAATAGGTAGTGACAGGTACTCTTTTTTGAAAAAATTGGGGTCTATTAGACCCTAGATCTCTCCTCTGCCCTCAAAGCATCTGACCACACCAAGATCGGTGTGATAAAATGCTTCCCCAATTTCCCAATGGCGCTATTTACATCCGGCGAAATCTAAGTCATGAAATGCTCGTAGCTTCCGGTTTCTTAGGCCATAGAGATGTTTGGAGCCACTCTGGTCTCTGATCAGCTCTATGGTCAGCTGGCTGAATCACCGGCTGCATTCACAGGTTCCCTGTTGAGACAGGAGAGCCAGAGAAAAACACGGAAGACGGTGGGGGGGGGGCATTCCCTCCCACGGCTTGTAAAAGCAGTCTAGAGGCTAATTAGCCGCTAGGATTGCTTTTACATGAAAGCCGACCGCTGGCTGAAAAGAATGATACCAAGATGATACCTAAACCTGCAAGCATCATTCTGGTATAACCACTCAAAGTCGTGAATGGTGTACCTAAAGACAAAAAAATGGTTAACAATAAAGCACAGTAAACGGTAAAGTATAAAAAATTGCATACCTGAAAAGCAAACATGATAAAACATAATAACAATAAAACATTGCAGAATAGAATACAGTAAAAAAGAGCAGAACAATAGAGAGAGAATAGAGAGAGAGAGAACAATAAAACGACAACTATTTTTTTTTATTTTATATATATATTTTTTTTTTACACTTTTTTTGTAACTAACTTTTATAACTGTAACCGGTTCCAGGTTCGGGTCTCTCAAAATGTGATGGCATCTTGGGAGACCCTGTGAAAGTGTGTCCTAGTCTGTGCAATGCTGTACCCTACACTAATACTCAACTAGTGAATGGTAGCGTTCAAAACATTCACCAATGCAAAGACCAGGATTGTCAGGACAGGAGGGACAATAATAGCGGGTGTCACGCCTATATCCGCGCTTGCTGCAGACACAACATCTTTTTTGGGGGGTTCGTTGGGTAGGAGTACTCGGGAGGACATAAAAATGCCTCTCATGCAGCTGACTGCATTTGGTTGGGGATGTGAATGGGGGAAGTACGGGCGCTGCAGAAGCAGTGGGTTCCCAATTAGGATTGGCGAATGCAGCAGGAAGGGCACTATGGGCACGACGGGCCTGTGTTTGTCTTCTTGGTGGCAGCGGGACACTACTTGTGCTTGCCACCTCACCAGCTTGAACTGCACTTATGGGACTCGCCACGTCACCAAGTGTTACTGCAGTGCTGGTTTGACTACGACCGGGCTGTACTAGGCCGCTGGCGCTTGCCAGTTCCCCAAAACGCTACCAAAAAAACTGTTAGCGATCGCAGGGATCAGGCCTGACTCTGCGAACGCTGCAGTTATGCGTTAAGTGTTTTGTAAGTGACAGTGATCGATCGATACTGCACTTGGGTGGGCTGGGCCGGGCGGAGGGGCAAAATGCAGGTGCTAGCAGGTATCTAGGCTGATCCCGCTAACACTGCGTTTTTGGGAACCCTAAACTGCTGCGGACGCTAGTATAGATCTGATTGGATCAGATATTGATCCGTTCAGATACTATACCACTAAGGGAGGTGTATGCTGCGTGCGTGGGTGTTAGCGGTACTGGCGCTAACCTGACGCTGCCTGGGGCTGGTGCTTGCTTGCCAGTTCACCAAAATGCTACCAAAAAAACTGTTAGCGATCGCAGGGATCAGGCCTGACTCTGCGAACGCTGCAGTTATGCGTTTTAGTGTTTTGTAAGTGACAGTGATCGATCGATACTGCACTTGGGTGGGCTGGGCGGAGGCGCAAAACGCAGGTGCTAGCGGGTATCTGGGCTGATCCCGCTAACACTGCGTTTTTGGGAACCCTAAACTGCTGGGGACGCTAGTATAGATCTGATCGGATCAGATATTGATCCGATCAGATACTATACCACTAAGGGAGGCGCATGCTGCGTGCGTGGGTGTTAGCGGTACTGGCGCTAATCTGACGCTGCCTTGGGCAACGCATATCACCGCCGGGCGATTAGGGGGCTAAACCTTTATTCGGTAATAAACGGCGGGTGCCCTGACACTATAAAAAATAAACAAACTAACTAGCGTCAACCGCAACGGTTATACGGTGATCAGTGGTGAAAGGGTTAACTGGGGGGCAATCAAGGGGTTAAAACATTTATCAGATAGTATATGGGGGTCCCTGACGCTATAAAGCGCTGACGGTGAACCTAAATATTTACCTCCCTAACTAGCGTCACCAGCGACACTAATACAGCGATCAGAAAAATGAGCGCTTAGCGACACTGGTGACGGGAGGTGATCAAGGGGTTAAAACTTTATTAGGGGGGGTTAGGGGGGTACCCTAGACCTACAGGGGGGTAACAGTAACTGTGCTAACACTGTAACTGTCACAAACTGACACCTAGCAGTAATCAGAAAAAAAAAAAAAAAAAACTGCTGGTGTCAGTTTGTGACAGGGGGGGGGGGGTGATTGGGGGGGGATCGGGGGGGATCGGGGGGGGGGGATCGGGGTGTTTTATATGCCTGGCATGTTCTACTGTGTGTGTGTGTTGGTGCACTCACATACCTGTATTCTCTCCTCGGGCCGGAACGGAAACTACCGAGCCGAGGAGAGATGACATCACTTCCTTTGCTGCTGTTTAGCATACAGCAGCAAAGGAGTGTTCCCATTGGCCGGCGGAGATCGCAAGGGGGGGGCCACGAACGGATGGCCTCCCCCTCCACTCCGATCGCCGTGGAACAAAACGGGACCGCCTCGGGCACCGGGGGGGGGGTCCGATCGGACCCCCCACCCGCGGGAGGCAAATCACGTACATGTACGTGATTTTGCCTGCCCGTGCCGCCTTGCCGACGTACATCGGCGTGAGGCGGTTCTTAAGTGGCTAGAGACCCTAGGTTTCGGCTCTACATTCCTTTCCTTTGCTGAAGAAATTATATAGCTCCCCAGTAGCCCAGGTCTCCATTAGAGGTCATAAATTATCAATATTCCCTATTAAACGGGGCACAAGACAGGGCTGCCCACTCTCCCCTTTGCTCTTTGCATTGGCAGTAGAACCCCGACTATGGCGATTCCTTCCCACCCTAACATTCAAGGTATTCATTGTGGACAACAGGAACATAAATGTGCTTTATTTGCTGATGATGTCCTTATGTATATTACTAACCCTCAAGTGACTCTACCTAATTTGCGCTCTTCTCTTCTCCGAGTGCTCACATAGCAAGCAGCTTGCTGTAGGGGCACTCATGCGGGCTCAATCCCGAGCCAGGCTGTGTGCTTCTATAGACACATACAGCTCGACCCCACCCCCACTCCTTCCTCACAGGCTTGGACTGACAGTAGCAGGAACCCATAGCTTCCACTGCTGCAGAGTATCCTGTGAGAACAGAGAGAGGAGCTGCTGCAGACAGTCATAGCGCTGGATCGAGAACAGGCTCAGGTAAGTGTTGGGGGGGGGGGGGGGGGGTTTCAAACATTTTTTACTATAATGCAGATAATGCATTAAGACAACAAAAACTTTTTGCAACTAGGGGCAGAGGTGTAAGTTCCGTCTTTGAATGTTGTGTTTAGGCAATTCTTTAATGATACTGAGAAGGATAAGGATGTTTGCTAAAATTGGTGCAATTAGGTCTTAGGGATAGTGTGTCAGGCCATAGCTTCTAAAGAGATCAAGTATGAACTGTGTAGTCTAGGGAAGATTTCAGATATGTGTGTAAGCTGAGCAGTCTGCTGGTATTTAATGAGACTAAAGACTTCCTGCCCCCCAGACAGTCTACACATGTACAAAATGTTCCTTATGATTTTTGTTACTCTTTTACCACAAATGAATTGCTTCATTTTGCGCTCAAATCTTCAGAGATCAATCCCAAGAATTTTAAAATTGTAATAGGTGATTTTTGGCAAGAGTGTCATCTTCAGTTATTTCTACCTAGCCAAGCTAAAGGGTTTTCTACAGAAAAGAAAGAAGCCACGCTCCTATTCAAAATGCTTGTGGGCCTATTGAATGAATTCCTGGTACATGGACAGTCCACCTGGGCTTTGGCTTTTGCTGACGTGTTTCGCTCAGTTAAGCTCATGCAGAACGAAAGCCAAGGTGGACTGATGATGTACTTGGAATTTATTACAATAATGTAATATAACTACATGAATATTTAACAGGAGTGCGGCTTTTTTTTTTTTTTGTATAATATTTGCGTTCGGCTGAGATAACCTGGATGCCGGCATCTGTGACTGAGCTGCTGTGAGAATAATTATCTGCAGTGGAGATTTGACTTTTGTTTTCACAGCATAAAGGGTAGGTTGACCATCTGTCCATATCCTCAAGAAATAATTTTAACAAGGGAGGGTAGTTAGTTTGATAAAGCTCTAAGATAGAGGAATCCGGCTTTATCCCTAGGTACAATAGATATAAAAAGTCTACACACCCCTGTTAAAATGTCAGGTTTCTGTGATGTAAAAAAAATGAGACAAAGATAAATCATTTCAGATCATTTTCTACCTTTAATGTGACCTATAAATTGTACAACTCAGTTGAATAACAAACTGAAATCTTTTAGTTGAAGGGAAGTAAAAATAATAAAATAACATGGTTGCATAAGTGTGCACACCCTTAAACTAATACTTTGTTGAAGCAACTTTTGCCTACTCTTCTTTGCAAAAGCACTCCAAATCTGTCAGTTTGCGAGGGCATCTCCTGTGCACAGCCCTCTTCAGATCACCCCACAGATCTAATTTAGGTCTGGGCTCTGGCTGGGCCATTCCAAAACTTTAATCTTCTTGTGGTGAAGTCATTCTTTTGTTGATTTGGATGTACGCTTTGGGTCGTTATGCTGAATTATGAAGTTCCTCTTTATGTTCAGCTTTCTAGCAGAAGCCTGAAGATTTTGTGCCAATATTGACTGGTATATGGAACTGTTCATAATTCCCTCTACCTTGACTAAGGCCCCTGTTCCAGCTGAAAAAAAAACAACCACATAGCATGATGCTGCCACCACCATGCTTCACTCTGGGTATGGTGTTCTTTTGGTGATGTGCAGTGTTGTGTTTGCCCCAAACATATCTTTTGGAATTATGGCCAAAAAGTTCAACATTTGGTTTCATCAGGCCATAACACATTTTCCCACATGCTTTTGGGAGACTTCAGATGTATTTTTGAAAAATTTAGCCAGGCTTGGATGTTTTTCTTTGTAAGATGCTTGTATAATGGGTCTGCCTGGATTTCCTGGCTTGTGGATCTTGGGCAGCATGTAGAAGTCTCCCATTTCTGGATTATCCGGAATTGCATTGATGAGTTCTGAATGTAGGTGGCTTGGCATTGTCGCAATGAGACCTTTTAATTGCTTAGTAAAATCCTGGGTCGGATCATAATCCAGTTTTTTGTAGTAAGTAGTATTTGCCAGCTGCCTCTGACCCTCTTGTATATATTTGTCTGTCCATCTTTGTAAGAAAAGGCGTCCGTCTTGCCACTCTACCCCATAGCCCAGACATATTAAGAATACGGGAGATTGTTGTCACATGTACCACACAGCCAGTACTTGCCAGATATTCCTGCAGCTCCTTTAATGTTGCTGTAGGCTTCTTGGCAGCCTCCCTGACCAGTTTTCTTATCAACTTTTCATCAATTTTGGAGGGACGTCCAGTTCTTGGTAATGTCACTGTTGTGCCATATTTTCTCCACTTGTTGATGACTGTCCTCACTGTGTTCAATGGTATATCTAATGCCTTAGAAATTCTTTTGTACCCTTCTCATGACTGATACCTTTTAACAATGAGATCCCTCTGATGCTTTGGAAGCTCTCTGCGGACCATGGCTTTGGCTGTAGGATGCAACTAATGCTGGCCATATACCATACAAAAAATCGGCCAAACCCATTTTCGAAAAACAAACGTTCGGCCGTGGGCACAAACGATGGTGCCAGCATGTAATGACCGATAAATCGCTCAGTGGACATAAATAAATACATTTTTTGTTCGTTTGTTCGTTTTACATATACCTAGTGCAGACAGTTCGGACGGGAAACACATTAACCTTTCAATTTATCGTTCGTTCGGCAGAAAATTTCCAAACTTGTCCTTCGCTTTTTCGGCTCAAAAACGTCCAAATGATTATCGATTTTGTGCCTATTAACTGGCCGAAAAACGAACGAACGGTCTAAATGACCGAATTTTGGTCGATTTTCTGTATAGTGTATGGCCAGCATAAGAAAATGAAAAGGAAAATTAGAACAGCTGAACTTTATTTAGGGTTAATCAGAGGCACATTAAATGATGGCAGGTGTGTACTGACTCCTATTTAACATGAGTTTGAATGTGATTTCTTAATTCTGAACACATCCCCAGTTATAATTCTGAAGCTACATCCCCAGTTATAAGAGGGCGTGCACACTTATGCAACCACATTATTTAATTTTTTTATTTTTACTTTCCCTCCCCCCAAAAGATTTCAGTTTGTTTTTCGAATTAGTTGTAGAGTTTATAGGTCTCAATAAAGGTGGGAAAAGTTCTGAAATGCTTTATCTTTGTCTCATTGTTTTACATCACAGAAACCTGACATTTTAACAGGGGTATGTAGACATTTTATATCCACTGTAGGTAGTTCGTTTGCGAATTAAGCATCTACAATTTTCACTTAAATGTATTCGCCTTTGATTTTTCACCTTACTTTTCTTAATCTAATATATTTATTTAAAGTCAGATGTCAAGACTCCCGTGACTTCACCCAAAAGGTCTTCTACTTCATCATCTCCTCCGTATGGACATGGGAAGATACAAAGCAGTTCTGATCACCACAGTGGAGGTGAGATAAAGTCATAGACTGTTTGAGAACCGTGTTGTAGTTTTGAAAGGATGTAGAAGCACATCCTGTAACATTTTTATATAAAAACAAGGTATATAAAATACAAGGTTCCTTTGATTGGTATGGATGGAGATTATGACATCATGCTTTTGCCTCTCGACTCCAGCCAATCAGAGGAAGCCTTGCATTTATTGATAAGTAAACAAGGATTCTTGTAAATGCTGGAGAAGCACTCAGGCCAGCCCTGTTTAGTTCCGGCAGCACTACGTGCAACTTCCTGTCTGTTGCTGGCACCACGGTGCCAGCTTGGCCTAAACAATTATTTAAAATCTATTTCCAACCTTTAGCAAAATCTACCCAAAACATTATTTTCCCCTCTAAATCATGTCCCAGCCTTATTTTTTTTTACCTTGTTTCTGTAGCAAGAAACAGTTTTTGTTACCTCCTGTGACATTACCAGGCTTATAAAATTCTTCCAAGGGCAACTGCTGAGCTATTGTACTGAATATGTTTATTTTATTTTGCCCAGACTTATGCCCCGTACACACGGTCGGACTTTGTTCGGACATTCCGACAACAAAATCCTAGGATTTTTTCCGACGGTTGTTGGCTTAAACTTGTCTTGCATACAAACAGTCACACAAAGTTGTCGGAAAATCCGATCGTTCTGAATGCGGTGACGTAAAACACATATGTCGGGACCATAAACGGGGCAGTGGCCAATAGCTTTCATCTCTTTATTTATTCTGAGCATGCGTGGCACTTTGTCCGTCGGATTTGTGTACACACGATCGGAATTTCCGATAACGGATTTTGTAGTCGGAAAATTTTATGTCCTGCTCTCAAACTTTGTGTGTCGGAAAATCCGATGGAAAATGTGTGATGAAGCCTACACACATTCGGAATTTCCGACAACAAGGTCCTATCACACATTTTCCGTCGGAAAATCCGACCGTGTGTACGGGGCAATAGACTTTAAAGAAGCCCATAGATGAGTTTTTTTTTTTTTTTTCTTTCAAACAGTGGGTTGCTCAAGAAAAAAAATACTTGATTCTCCCATCCGCACACTTGATGTGGATGGGGGAATCCTCCCTGCTAAGTCATTGTATTCTGACAGCTGCTGGCACTGATCAAGCGGGGAAAATCCTATGGGGCGGTTGTACAGAAGTCTATAGAGTCGGTAGATCAACTTCTGCTCAACCTCCATGCCCATACATGGATCGAATTTTGGCTGGTCTCTGCTAGGCCAGCTTAAGTGTGGTTACCAGGACTGTAAGAAAGAAAAAAACAGTTTATATTTTCTGTCAATCGTTGAAAATTGGCTCTGGCTCCATGCAACTCAAAACTAAGCAACAACATTAAATTTAGTTTCTATTGATATTAAGTTTGTAACAGGCAGCAGACTCAAGACCGGTTTTTCACCAGCCACTTCCAGCTTGTAATTAGATCACTACATGGAAGCATTTATGTAATTTCCACTGGTAATTGGAATATTACATGGTTATGTCCCTTGTTTCTGTTTTTATTTGTGTCTCCTATTTTCTTTGTGTCCTTTACATTCATTATTGTGGCGTGCTACTTTCAAATGTACGTTACACAAGGACTACCTTGACTTTTCTTTTGCTTTAAGCTGCAGGATTTAGAAATTATACTGTAACACATTCAGAATTATGCTGCCATATAAACCATTTATTCAATAATTTAATAATTACAATTTTAGGAAGCACAGCAGGCACATCAGGAGTTTACAGCTTAACTGATGAGACAGATTTGAGCATAAATGATTTGACAGATACTAAGCCATGTATGGGTTCACTATGGATGGGGAAAAAACAATATTCAAAAAATTTGTTTTATCACACATAACATTTTGTCAATGTAAGCCAATGTTTCCCTTTTTATTTTTTTCAATTTTGCCACCTTGGGACCTTTCCACCTTTCCACAAGTCTAATGGGGCGTACACACGGTCGGACTTTGTTCGGACATTCCGACAACAAAATCCTAGGATTTTTTCCGATGGATGTTGGCTCAAACTTGTCTTGTATACACACGGTCACACAAAGTTGTCGGAAAATCCGATCGTTTTAAACGCGGTGACGTAAAACATGTACGTCGGGACTATAAACGGGGCAGTGGCCAATAGCTTTCATCTCTTTATTTATTCTGAGCATGCGTGGCACTTTGTCCGTCGGATTTGTGTACACGATCGGAATTTCCGACAACAGATTTTGTTCTCGGAAAATTTTATAGCCTGCTCTCCAACTTTGTGTGTCAGAAAATCCGATGGAAAATGTCCGATGGCGCCCACACACGGTCGGAATATCCGACAACATGCTCCGATCGGACATTTTCCATTGGAAAATCCGACCGTGTGTACGGGGCATAAGGGGTTGATTTACTAAAACTGAAGAGTGCAAAATCTGGTGCAACTCTGCATGGTAGCCAATCTGCTTCTAACTTCAGCTTATTCAATTTGATAAAAAAAAAAAAAACCCTAAAAACTGGAAGCGTATTGGTTTGTATTCAGAGCTGCACCAGATTTTGCACTCTTCAGTTTTAGTAAATCGACACTAGATGTGCAGATTAAAAACATTTTTTTTGTTTCAATTCTTTATTTACATAAATTAGTTTAGTTACATTTGTTAAATTCATTTAATTCGTTTTTAAAATTAGTTTAGTTTATTCAAATTCGATTAAAACTTTCCGAATTCGGTCGAATTGAACTCAGTTCAACCGAATTGGGAAAACTCTAATCTAATTCGAATGGAATAAGACCATCTTCCAAAATTCAAATGGAATTCCATTTGAATGGAATTCAAATTTATTCCATCCGAAATTCAGATTTTGGAATGATGAGTATATTCTTTCTATTACATTCTATTCTATTGTTTTTTCTATTCTATTCTTTTCTGTTCTAACCTATTCTTTTATTATCTATTCTATTCCATTCAAATTCAATTTTATTCTATTAGAAATTTGAATTTTGGAAGATGGTTATATTCTTTCTATTCCATTCTATTCTATTGTTTGTTCTATTCTATTCTATTCTTTTATTTTCTGTTCTATTATTTTCTTCTCTATTCTTTTATTTTCTATTCTATTCTAAACTTATTCTATTCAAAATTAGAATTTCAGAACATGGTTATATTCTTTCTATTCTATAGTTTTTTTCTATTCTATTCTATTCTTTTCTATTCTATTATTTTCTATTCAAATTTTGGAAGATGGTTATATACTTTCTATTTTATTCTATTCTATTCCATTTTATTACATTGTTTTTTTTTCTTTTTTATTCTTTTCTGTTCACTTCTTTTCTACTCTATTCCAATTCAAATTTATTCTGTTTGAAATTCAAATTTCAGAAGATGGTTATATTCTTTCTATTTTATTCTATTCAATTCTTTTAAATTCTATTGCTTTATTTCTATTCTATTTTATTCTCTTTTGTCCTGTTTTACTCTTTTATTTTCTATTATATTCTATTATTTTCCTTTTCTAATTTATTCCTTTATTTTCTATTCAGTTTATACTATTCTATTCTTTTCTAGGCTATTATATTGTTTTCTATCTTATTCTATTCCTTTATATTCTATTCAGAAATTCAAATTGAATTTGAAAACTATTCAAATCAAATTTAAAACCGGTTCAAGTTGAATTTCATACAAAATTTTGTTTCGTTATTTTGGAATTGTTTACATAGTTACATAGTTACATAGTAGACGAGGTTGAAAAAAGACATAAGTCCATCAAGTCCAACCTATGTGTGTGATTTTATGTCAGTATTACATTGTATATCCCTGTATGTTGTAGTCATTCAGGTGCCTATCTAATAGTTTTTTGAAATTATCGATGCTCACTTCTGAAACCACTGCTTGTGGAAGAGAAGTCCACATCCTAACCGCTCTTACAGTAAAGAACCCTCTACGCAGTTTAAGGTTAAACCGCTTTTCTTCTAATTTTAGTGAATGACTGTGTGTCTTATTAAATTCCCTTTTGTGGAAAAGCTTTATCCCTATTGTGGGGTCACCAGTAAGGTATTTGTACATTGAAATCATATCCCCTCTCAAGCGTCTCCTCTCCAGAGAGAACAAGTTCAGTGTTCCTAACCTTTCCTCATAACTAAGGTCCTCCAGTCTCTTTATTTGTTTTGTTGCCCTTCTCTGGACTCTCTCCAGTTCCAGTACATCCTTCCAGAGGACTGGTGCCCAGAACTGGACAGCATACTCTAGGTGTGGCTGGACCAGAGTCCTGTAGAGTGGGAGAATTATCATTTTATCTCTGGAGTTAATCCCCTTTTTAATGCAAGCCAATATTCTGTTTGCTTTGCTTGCAGCAGCTTGGCATTGCATGCCTTCGCTGAGCCTGTCATCTACTAGGACCCCCAGGTCCTTTTCCATCCTAGATTCCCCCAGAGGTTCTCCCCCTAGTGAGTAGATTGCATTCATATTTTTGCCACCCAAATGCATTATTTTACATTTTTCTTCATTAAACCTTATTTGCAATGTATTTGCCCACCCCATTAATTTGTTCAGATCTTCTTGCAAGAATTCCAGATCCTGCAGAGAAGTTATTGCCCTGCTTAGCTTAGTATCGCCTGCAAATACTGAGATTGAGCTGTTTATCCTATTCTCCAGATCGTTTATGAATAAATTAAATTAAATAGGATTGGTCCCAGGACAGAACCCTGGGGGATCCCACTTTCCACCTCGGACCATTCCGAGTACTCCCCATTTATCACTACCCTCTGAAGTTGCCCCTGTAACCCTGTATGCCAACGGACCTTACTTTGTACAGTAAACATTTATGGGGAACTGTATCAAATGCTTTGGCAAAATCCAGATACACCACGTCTATGGGCCTTCCTTTATCTAGATGGCAGCTCACCTCCTCCTAGAAGGTTAATAGATTGGTTTGGCAAGAACGATTCTAAATGAATCCATTCTGATTACTGCTAATGATACTGTTGTCATTACTAAAATCTTGTATATAGTCCCTTATCATCCCCTCCAAGAGCTTGCATACAATTGATGTTAGGCTAACTGGTGTGTAAGTCCTAAGGATGTATCTTGGCCCTTTTTTAAATATTGGTGCTACATTGGCTTTTCTCCAATCAGTTGGTACCATTTCAGTCAGTAGACTGTTTGTGATAATTAGGAACAATGGTCCCGGCAATTTACTTGACTGGGTTTCTTAAGGACCCTCGGGTGCAAGCTGTCTGGTCCTGGTGACTTATTAATGTTAAATTTTTCAAGTCTGTTTCTAATTCTGTCATCTGTTAGCCATGTGGGTGCTTCCTGTGACATGTCATGAGGATAAACATTGTAGTTTTGGTTACTGAAGCCCCCTGATTCCCTCGTGAAGACAGAGGAGAAGAATACATTCAAAACCTTCGCCATCTCTCTATCCTTAGTAACCAGATTACCTTCATCATTCTTTATGGGACCAATATGATCTGACCCCCCTTTTTTACTATTTATGTACTTAAGGAATTTCTTGGGATTTTTTTTTTACTCTCCTCCGCTATGTGCCTTTCGTGTTCTATCTTGGCCGCCCTGATTGCACCCTTACATTTCTTGTTGCATTTTTTGTAAAGTTGGAATGTTGATGATGATCCTTCAGCCTTGTATTTTTTTGAAGGCCTTCTCTTTTACTTTTATATGCACTTTTACATTGAAGTTAAGCCACCCAGGACTTTTATTAGCTTTTTAAAATGTGTTTCCCATTAGGATTCACTGCCTAATGCCCTTATTTAATATGCTCTTAAAGTGGTTGTAAACCCATTACAAAAAACAAAAAGCAAAAAAAAACCTGCAAGACAAAGGCATAATGAGCTAGTATGCAAAGCATACAAACTCATTATGAAAAACTCACCTTAGATCGAAGCCCCCGCTGCAGTCCCCATACACTGCTTCGACTGGCGACAGCGCTCGCCGGTCGAGTTATTTCTGGATATCTCGGGTGCTCCGGCGCTGTGTTGGCTGGAGCCGCGATGACGTCACTCCCGCGGATGTGCGCTGGAGCCGCTGGTAACGGCACGTCAGCTGAAGCGACAGCACGAATGAGCCGTTGCTTCAGTGCGAATGTGCCGATAACGTTGGCACATCCTGATACAGGGGATATCTTTTAAACCGTGCAGGTTTAGGAGATATCCAGGGTAGCTACAGGTAAGCCTTGTTATAGGCTTACCTGTAGTAAAAAGTGCATTGTAAGGGTTTACAACCACTTTAAAGCATACCCATTTTTCCTCCATGTCTTTTGTTCCTAAGATTTTATCCCAATTATTATCCTCTAGCAAGGATCGTAGTTTAGGGAAGTTGGCTTTGTAGTCCCCTTATGTTTCCTGTTTGTCTGATTTATACTAAAACGAATTGACCTGTGATCGCTGTTTCCTAAATTGCCCCGTATTTCCACGTCCGTGATCAGGTCTGTATTGTTGGTAACCAGTAGGTCTAGTAACTTTGTTTCTAGTTGGTGCATTTACCATCTGATCCATGAAATTGTCCTGCAAGACATTTAGGAACTGGCGAGCCTTAGATGAATGCGTGGTTCCTTCTACCCAGTCTGTCTGGATGATTAAAATCCCCCATTATAATGACACTTCCCATTCTTGCCACTAATTCAAATTGTGATAGGAGGTCTGCCTCCACCTCCTCCCTCTGGTTTGGGGGCCTATAGCATACTCCCAGTATTACTTTCCCCTTCATTTCCTCCCTTTGTAGCTCTACCCATAAGGATTTCACCTCCTCCCTTGCTCCCTTAGTGATGTCATCTCTCACATTCACTTGTACATCATTTTTGATATACCCAGCAGATCTGCACCCTCCTCATTTAGGTGCAGTCCATCCCTTCTATAGAGCTGGTAACCAACTGAGAAGTCAGCACAGTTCTCCAGGAGCCCAAACCCCTCCTTTCTACACCAGCTCCTCAGCCACTTGTTTACTTCCCTAATCTCCCTCTGCCTTTCTGGTGTCGCTCGAGGTACCGGTAGTATTTATGAGAATACTACCTTGGAGGTCCTTTTCCTCAATTTAGCTCCTAAGTCCCTAAAATCGTTTTTTAGGACACTCCATCTTCCTCTGACTTTGTCATTGGTACCAAGGTGCACCATGACAGTCAGGTCTTTCCCAGCCCCTCCCAGTAATCTGTCCACCAGATCCGTGATGTGCCGAACCCGAGTGCCTGGTAGACAACATACAGTTCGGCGCTTCAGGTCTTTGTGACAGATTGCCCTCTCTGTCCTTCTACCACCAGAATCTGTCTTTACTTCCCCTTAGCTTTACTCCCACCCTCACTGGAGGAGTTATTCCCCTGGCAGCTAGAGGAGTCACTCAGCTCCAGTAGTGCTGGTCCCTGACTGGTTTCACCAATGTCACTCAATGGGGCATGCTTATTGGGATGTTACAGCCCAGGACCAGCCTCCCTGGCACTTTCCCCTCTACCCTTCCTGACTGTCACCCATCTACTCTGCTTTGGTGCCTACCCCTCTTTATCTCCACCGCCTTTGTGCTGGCCCTTGCCAGCACCTGCCGGGTACGATCCCAACTTTCCTTTAGTATGGAGAGTCTTCTCGGTGTTGACAGTTGCTTCCCTAGATTCAGAACCTGGGCTTCCAGGGAAACAACGTGCTTACATTTTACACAGCAGTATTCGCCCTCGATCGGATGATCAAGCAAAATATACATGCCGCAAAATGTACACCGAGTCGCATCTCCACACCCGCCGGGCATTGTACCCACTAATTTAATGGGGATTGGGGGTTATACTCTGTCCAAATTAACTAACAACTAGCTTCCTGACACTAATACTCAACAATACACCGGTACTTAACAATACAATACACAGGCAGTCACAACACACGTGCACTCACAGAACTCATGTACTCAGTTTACGTGCACTCACAGTCCACGTGCTCTCACAGCACTTGTGCACTCACGGTCCACATGCACTCACAGTCCTCGTGCACTCATAGCCCACATGCACTCACAGCACACGTGAGTTTGTTACTTTTGTAATTTGAAAATTTGGATACATCCGAATAAGAAAAAAAAATTTGTCCGAATTTCAATTCAGAAGGAAAAAAACTGCACATGTCAAATCAACACCTTAGCCTTACTCTTTGCAGCTAAGTGTGGCTGTTTATTCTCTAAAGCTCATTGAACCTACAGTAAAGGGACAAGGGTACACAAAAAGCTGCTGTTACTTACGCCCCCTGAAGACGTCGGCACAATGAAACTCTGGGGGCAGGCTGAACAGGAAGAGATGTTATCCTGCTGATGCAAACTGTGATGAGAGATATCTTTGCGGGTATAATATCACTCACGCTGTGGATTGTTTTTTGGAACAGCAGAGTTACTGCTATGTGTGATTAAACGCTGTTATCCTGGTTTAAGGCTGTGCATTGGTGAATGTGAGTGACCATTTTTATGGTTTTAGAATACAATTTTAAAAAAATTTAAGATTTTACACCATGCAGGTTTTTTTTCCTTTTTGGCTGTATCTGGACTTGAGTGGAGACTTAGGAGGTAAAGATTGAGTTGCTGATCCAAGACCCCCTTCCCTTTAAGCGGAAAAGCACTATATGACCCATATTGTAAATAGGGTCATGATCATCCGGTGAGTGTTCTGTGTCAAAGGTGGCAGCACTTATAATTGCATGGAAGAATATATAAAAGACCTTATGAAGCATGAAATATCACATAATGTGATTAACAATTTATAGACCCTTTTTGCTTGCTTTGTTTTTTCACATTTATTATTACATGCCTTGGGCACAGTTGTGTCAAATAGATCTACTATTGAGTGTTTAATATTCGGTATATAATTACTGTTTTTTTTTACCTAGCGTAGATATACAGTGCTGTGAAAAAGTATTTGCCCCCTTCCTGATTTTTTCAGAATTCCCACACTTAAATGATTCAGATCATCAAACAAATGTTAATATTACACAAAGATAACCTTAGTAAATCCAAGATGTAGTTTCTAAATTATTATTTCATTTATTAAGTGAAAAAAGCTGTTCGAACCTGCCTGGCTTTATGTGAAAAAGTAATTGCCCCGCCCCAATCTTAATCATGAATGAACTGTGATTAACCACAATTTTTTGGAAAGCTGAGTTAGATTTCACTTGCCACACCCAGGCCTGATTACTGCCAGACCTGTTGAATCAAGAAATCACATAAATAGAAGCTGTCTGACAAAGTGAA
This sequence comes from Lithobates clamitans, assembly GCA_037952925.1. NCBI lineage: Eukaryota > Metazoa > Chordata > Amphibia > Anura > Ranidae > Lithobates > Lithobates clamitans. The sequence goes on along the minus strand of JBBGZY010000251.1, from coordinate 12,054,795 downwards.
GCGCACTAACAGATCACAAAAAGCCACACATCATGCCACAATTCAAAAAAAGTCAAGAACAGATCAGAAACAAAGTAATGTACATATAGAGGTCTAGGAAGGGTTTCACAGCTGTTTCTAATGTGATCGTTTGTACACACGATCAGAAATTCCGTCAGAAAAAACTTGGATGGTTTTTCCAACGGAATTCTGCTCATGCTTGCTTTGCATACACACAGTCACACAAAAGTTCTCTGAACTTTTGATCATCAAGAACGCAGTGACGTACAACACTACGACGAGCCAAGAAAATGAAGTTCAATGCTTCCGAGCATGCGTTGAATTGTTTCCTAGCATGCGTGATTTTTTTGCGCGTCCAAATTCCATACAAACGATCGCATTTTCGGATAGGAACATTCCCCGACTGAAAAATAGAGAACATGCTCTCAATCTTTTGCTGGCTGGAATTCCGCCAGCAAAAGACCGATGGAGCATACACACGGTCGCATTTTCCGACAAAAATCTCTCATTGGAGTTTTGCTGGCGGCATTTCTGATCGTGTGTACGCGGCATAAGGCTTTGGAACTTCAGTGAACCACGGGGAGAGCCGTTATCCACAAATGGATATAATTTGGAACAGTGGTGAACCTTCCCAGGAGTGGCCAGCCTACAAAAATTACTCCAAGAGCATGACGATGACTCATCCAGGAGGTCATAAAAGAACCCAGAACAACATCTAAAGAACTGCAGGCCTAACTTGCCTCAGGTAAGATTAGTGTTCATGATTCAACAATAAGAAAGAGACTGGGCAAAAATGGCATCCATGGGAAAGTTTACATAGTTATTAAGGTTGAATAAAGACACCAGTCCATCCAGTTCAACCTGAGCGTGTGTGTCTACAATTGTACCTATTCCTGTACATTGTGTCTCATTAAGATGCTCCTCTATTATATATTATTTATTTAAGGTACCCATTTAGCACCGTCAATTTACACAGCGCTCCACACATACATTGCACACTCACATAAGCCCCTACCCTCAAGGAGCCCACAATCCAAGATCCCCAACTCACATTCATATACCAGGGCTAATTTTTGGACAGAAGCCAATTAACCTACCAGCATGTCTTTGGAGTGTGGGAGGAAACCAGAGTACCCAGGGGAAACCCACACAGGCACAGAGAGAACATGCAAACTCCAGGCAGGTAGTGTTGTGGTTGGGATTCGAACCAGCAACCCTTTTTACTGCTAGGCGAAAGTGCTACCCACTACACCAAAGTTTATTCTTTAACTGTTATGTCTGAAACACACAGGCCTGCTTTTCACTCTTGCAGGAGTCACTCAGTCGAGTTCACCTGCAGGGTCATCCTTTCCTCAGTCAGATTCTCTCCATCACTCCTTCCAGAGCCCCCTTCACAGAAACACTCACTAAATCCTAGGGGTGGAGCAGCACAGTCCATAAATCATCTTTTCTACTTCACACAGAAGTATGTTTTATTACACCAATGCATCCTCTCCAGTCAGAATCAGAGCACACAGCCAGGAATTCTGTAAACCAAAGTCATTTCTCTATGAGCATTGGAAACACCTAGTATGATCGATCTGTACAATAATGCAGAGCTATTCCCCTTTGAGGGGGAATAGATTGCTTGGTGGTCTCTCCCCGCTGTAGATGCTTCAGTGATCCACGTTAATTGGCATACTAGTAAATGGGTTTATAGTGTTCTCACCTTTTGTGCTTTTTTTTGTGCTTTTCACTGACTGAAAGTTAGATTCCCTATTTTCATCCCAGTTTGAATTAACTGGTCTTATGCCGCGTACACACGGTCGAACTTTACGGCAGACTTTGCCCGGCGGACATTTCAACGTACTTTATGACGGACTTTCTGAATGAACGGACTTGCCTACACACAATCCACCAAAGTCCGTCGAATTCGTACGTGATGACGTACGACCGGACTAAAATAAGGAAGTTCATAGCCAGTAGCCAATAGCTGCCCTAGCGTGGCTTTTTGTCCGTCGAACTAGCATACAGACGAGCGGACTTTTCGACCGGACTCGAGTTCGACGGATAGATTTAAAACCTGTTTCAAATCTAAGTCTGTCCAACTTTTGAGCAAACAAAGTCTGCTGGAGCCCACACACGATCGAATTGTCTGACGAAATCCTGTCCGCCGGGCAAAGTCTGCTGTAAAGTTCGCTCGTGTGTACGCGGCATAACTCTCTGCCCTGTGTTGGCTGTGACTTTGGTTAGTAAGACCATGTCACAATGAGTTAAACCCCCCCAAAGAGGACCTACAGGTCATCGAGGTAGGCCCCTCGTTTTACTGAGCATTTGAAGCAAATGCCTGAAGCCCTGCGCTTTAGCTGTGGATGGCCTGTCTCGCAGTCAACTGACTGTTTTCCTGCTAAGAAAGGAGTATCCTTTTCCTGGAGGGTCCTCAACTACCCTGGATAGTTAGCAGTCTGTACAAATTGGGACACTGCTAAAGATTCCCACTTTGTTAAATGTATAAGTCAGGAGACCTTCATGAGACTTGATCACTCGGAGACAGGTCCTTCTTATGTGGTTGAGCTGCAGTCTTCTGTGGAAGTGCCCCTAGATTACTTCCTCCTCCTGACTTTAATCGAGCAAACAGTGTTAATTTCGTCGACTAAAACATTTTAGTCGACTAAATGAATACTATTTAAGTCGACTAAAATACGACTAAAACTAAAACAATTGAGATGACTAAAATATGACTAAAACTAAAATGCCATTTTAGTCAAAATACTAAGACTAAAACTAAAATTTGACTTTAAAATTAACACTGGTCTGCAGTGCATATTCATACCTCAATACCATAAATAATAGCATATTAGGTTTTTCACTCCAGCAGTATATAATGCGTTTGGAAATTGTGGAGAAATGTTAACTAATGCATTACAGTTTAATTACACCATCCGATTTTAGATGACTAAAATGTACTAGAGGTTTTAGTCGACTAAAACGACTAAAACTGAAACAATTGCAGAAGACTAAAATGGGAGTAAAACTAAAATGTCATTTTAGTCCTAAGACTAAAACTAAATCAAAATTTTCTGCCAAAATTAAAACTGCATGCAAATGCTCCTAGTACTAGCACTAAGATTCCTACCCCACGATCATTGGCTGAGGATGCTGCTCTCTTCAGAGGTAGGTTAGATGATTCTTAGAATGGTACAGTTGGTAAGTAGTTTGGCAGGTTTACACTGTGGTCTGTCGCACTCCAGGAACATCTCTGGGCATTGGTTGGAAGGTGTCCTACCCCTGTTCCTTCTGGTCCTGGTTTTATTGTACATCATTTTGGCTTACAGCATACCTTCTTCCCTTACTGTACTTGTGCTGGTGTTATTTATCACCCCACCCCCTCTTTCAGCAGTATTCAGGGTCAGATTCTTCTTGCTTCCTTTCTATCCTTTCGGATATTGCACTGTAAGGATTCTCTGACTCATTGCGATCTTGTATTGAGACAGGTTGTCTGACCAGGCAACCTCTTTCTTTGTCATTGACCTTCCTTTCCATAAAGTCAAGGGTTAGAAAAGTTAGTCTTTATCCATCTGGTGAGCGAGCTGATCTTATTTTTGGACGTGGAAAGTCTCTCCAAACTTCTACGTTGGGGTCTGTTTTTCTTGGGACTTGAACCAGGAAATGTTTTTCTTATTAACTACATTTCGTTTTCTCTCATTTAGGTAGTGTTGCCCAAATGTTTGATGAAATAAAAAGTGCAGTGGCGACAAACTAAATACATTTTTAAAAGCCTTTACAGGTTACCACTTTAGATTTACAGAGGAGGTCTACTGCTAAAATTACTGCCCTCGATCTGACCTTCGCGGTGATACCTCACATGCATGGTGCAATTGCTGTTTACATTTGACACCAGACCGACGCTTCGTTCGCCTTTGCGCGAGAGCAGGGGGGGACAGGGATGCTTTTTTTTATCTTTATTATTTTTTTGCTTTTTTATCTTATTTTTAAACTGTTCCTTTCATTTTTTTTTTTTTAATCATTTTTATTGTTATCTCAGGGAATGTAAATATCCCCTATGATAGCAATAGGTAGTGACAGGTACTCTTTTTTGAAAAAATTGGGGTCTATTAGACCCTAGATCTCTCCTCTGCCCTCAAAGCATCTGACCACACCAAGATCGGTGTGATAAAATGCTTTCCCAATTTCACAATGGCGCTGTTTACATCCGGCGAAATCTAAGTCATGAAATGCTCGTAGCTTCCGGTTTCTTAGGCCATAGAGATGTTTGGAGCCACTCTGGTCTCTGATCAGCTCTATGGTCAGCTGGCTGAATTACTGGCTGCATTCTCAGGTTCCCTGTTGGGACAGGAGAGCGAGAGAAAAACATAGAAGACGTTGGGGGGGCATTCACTCCCACTGCTTGTAAAAGCAGTCTAGAGGTTAATTAGCCGCTAGGATTGCTTTTACATGAAAGCCGACCGCTGGCTGAAAAGAATGATACCAAGATGATACCTAAACCTGCAGGCATCATTCTGGTATAACCACTCAAAGTCCAGCAACATACCAGTACGTTGCTGGTCCTTGTTGTACATATATTGTAAACTTTTTTTTCATGCAGCCTGTAGGCTGAATGAAAAAAAGAGATTGATCGGTGGGTATGCCCACCATTAGAATACCTCCCTTCATCCATCCACTTCTAATGATGGGCATACATGCACTGTATATATATGCCGAAGCATGGGGGCATCCTCCCGCAAAAGTTAGGAGCAAATCGCTCCTCCGCCCTCTGCTGCCCCCACGCTTCGGCATATATGCTGAAGTATGTAACTGTGGTGGTGAAATCACCTCCGACAGCGCTGGAGTCACGGCTTTATGTATCGTGGGAGCAAACGGTGTTGCTGTCAAGATAGTTAAATCCGCGCTGCAACTGAATGGCGTACCTGCTAAGCAAATAATGGTTAACAATAAAACAAAGTAAAATTACGGTATAACAGTAAGACTTACCATACCTGCAAAGCAAATACAAAAAAAACATAGAAAAAAATAAAACATTTAACGCAACCTGTGCCTAAAATATATATATGCCGAAGCATGGGGGCATCCTCCCGCAAAAGGTAGGAGCAAATCGCTCCTCCACCCACTGCTGCCCCCACGCTTCGGCATATATGCTGAAGTATGTAACTGTGGTGGTGAAATCACCTCCGACAGCGCTAGAGTCACGGCTTTATGTATCGCGGGAGCAAGCGATGTTGCTGGCAAGATAAATAAATCCGCTCTGCAGCTGAATGGCGTACCTGAAAACAAAAAAATGGTTAACAATAAAACACAGTAAACCTTAAAGTATAAAAAAAATTTCATATCTGAAAAGCAAACATGGTAAAACATAATAACAATAAAACCTTGCAGAATAGAATACAGTAAAAAAGAGCAGAATAGAGAGAGAATAGAGAGAGAGAACAATAAAACGACAACTATTTTTGTTTTTTTTATTTTATATTTTTTTGTGTTTTTATTTTTTTTACTTTTTTTTTTTTTTACACTTTTTTTTGTAACTAACTTTTGTAACTGGTACCAGGTTCGGGTCTCTCAAAATGCGATGGCATCTTGGGAGACCCTGTGTTAGTGTGCCTAGTCTGTGCAGTGCTGTACCCTACGCTAATACTCAACTAGTGAATGGTAGTGTTCAAAACATTCACCAATGCAAAGACCAGGATTGTCAGGACAGAAGGGACAATAATACCGGGTGTCACGCCTATATCCGCGCTTGCTGCAGACGGAAAATGCCTCTCATGCAGCCGGCTTACTGCATTTGGTTGGGGAAGGTGAGGTGGAGCACCGTATGGAAACAGAAGGGCTCTGATGATCTCTTCCTGGAATTTAAGGAAGGATCCAGTCCGTCCTAAAGCTCTGTATAGCACATGAGTGTTCAGCAAAGCCAATTGAAATAAGTATACAGACACTTTTTTATACCAGCGTCTGGCCTTACGGGCAATTGGGTACGGCGCCAACAACTGGTAGTTGAGGTCCACCCCTCCCATATTTTGGTTATATTCGTGGACACAGAGAAGTTTCTCCACAACACCAGTCGCCATAGTAATTTGGACCGTCGTGTCTGCATGAAGGGAGGTAAGAATAAAAACATTCTTATTATCCCTCCACTTCATAGGGAGCAAGTTATTACACTTGAAGCAGGCTCTCTCCCCCAGCCTAAGATGGGAATCTACAAGCCGCTGGGGAAAGCCCTGGTGATTAGGTCGCATGGTGCCACATGCTCCAATCTGTTGATCAAAAAGGTGACTAAAAAGTGGCACGCTCGTGTAATAATTGTCCACGTACAAGTGGTACCCCTTTCCGAATAAGGGTGACACCAAGTCCCACACTATCTTGCCAGCGCTTCCTATTTAGTCAGGGCAGTTTGTCGGCTCTATGTGACTATCTTTGCCCTCGTAAACCATAAAAATACATGTATAGCCTGTTGCCCTGTCAAGGAAATTATACATCTTGACCCCGTATCTGGCACGCTTGCTGGGAAGGTACTGTTTGAATGACAAGCGGCCAGAAAACTTAATCAGGGACTCATCAACGCAGACAACTTCATGGGGAGTAAACAAGTCTCCAAAACGCTGGTTGAAGTGGTTTACGAGGGGCCGAATTTTGTAGAGACGATCATATTTAGGGTCTCCACGAGGACGACAGAGTTCATTGTTGTTGAAGTGCATGAACCGCAAAATCTGCTCGTATCGTGCCCTGGTCATGGAGGCAGAGAATAAGGGCATATGGTGAATTGGGTCAGTGGACCAATATGACCGCAACTCACTCTTTTTAGTTATGCCCATGTTGAGGGAAAGGCCCAGAAAGATCTTAAATTCGGAAACCGTAATTGGTTTCCAATCTCTGGCAAGGGAGGACTGGGGAATAGTGGCGATGTGTTGACCAGCGTACAAATTGCTTTGGTCCACAATAGATCTATAGAGATCTTTGGTGAAAAACAGCGAATAAAAATCCATTGACGCAAAATCAACTGTTTCCACCTGAATTCCGGGTTGGCCAGTGAATGGGTGAAGTACGGGTGCTGCAGAAGTGGTGGGTTCCCAATTCGGATTGGCGAATGCAGCTGGAAGGGCACTATGGACACGAGGGGCCTGTGTTCGTCTTCTTGGTGGCAGCGGGACACTACTTGTGCTTGCCACCTCGCCAGCTTGAACTGCACTTATGGGACTCGCCACGTCACCAAGTGTTACTGCAGTGCTGGATGTACGACCAGGGTGTACTAGGTCGCTGGTGCTTGCCAGTTCACCAGAAGGAATAGCGGCGCTAGTACTACTCTGCTCCATACGAGGGACCTGCGGTTCTTGCACATCAAGGACAGAAGAAGAAGTTTGGGGTCTGGTACGCCTGACCTTAGCAGGGACCACAACTCCGTCATCAGAGCTATCTGTCATGGAGCCGCTGTCCTCTACAGGATCGTATTCTGAGCCTGAATCTGACAGATGAGTGACTTCCTCTTCACTATCTGTCATGCTCAGAAACGTGTAGGCTTCTTCACTAGTGTACCTTCGATTTGCCATTTTGGGCTCTAAATTTAGTGGTACACTAGTGAGACTCACAGGCAAAAAAGCTCCTGACTGTTAGCGACTGTATCAAAACGCTACCAACAAAAACTGTTAGCGATCGCAGGGATCAGGCCTGACTCTGCGAATGCTGCAGTTATGTGTGTTTAGTGTTTTGTAAGTGACAGTGATCGATCGATACTGCACTTGGGTGGGCTGGGCAGGGCTGGGCCGAGGGGCAAAACGCAGGTGCTAGCAGGTATCTGGGCTGATCCCGCTAACACTGTGCTTTTGGGAACCCTAAACTGCTGGGGATGCTAGTATAGATCTGATCGGATCAGATATTGATCCGTTCAGATACTATACCACTAAGGGAGGTGTATGGTGCATGCATGGGTGTTAGCGGTACTGGCGCTATCCTGGCGCTGCCTGGGATGACGCAGACCTTATCTGACCCTAAAACTTAACTTATATCACCACCGGGCGATTAGGGGGTTAAACCTTTATAAGGTAATAAACGGCGGGTGCCCTGAAACTATAATAAACAAACTAACTAACCAGCGTCACCCATAACAGTTATATGGTGATCACTGGTGAAAGGGTTAATTAGGGGGCAATCAGGGGGTTAAAACCTTTATTAGGTAGTATATGGGGGTCCCTGTCGCTAAAAAACACTGACGGCGAACCTATATACTTACCTCCCCAACTAGCGTCACCTTTGTCACTAATACAGCGATCAGAAAAACGATTGCTTAGTGACACTGACGAGGGGTGATCAAGGGGTTAACCTTTATTAGGGGGTTAGGGGGGTATCCTAGACCTAAAGGGGGCTACCACTAACTGCCCTACCACTTATAACTGTCACAAACTGACACCAATGCAAAAAAAAAAAAAACTGCTATTGGTGTCACTGTGACAGGGGGTACAGGGGGGTGATCGGGGGGTGAAATGTGTGCCTAGAGTGTTCTGTTAGTGTAGTGTTTGGTGCACTTACTTGATGTCTTCTCTCCTCGGCGCCGGAACGAAAAGACCGGCTTGAGGAGAGAACATCACTTCCTCTGCCGCTGTTTACATTACAGCAGCAGAGGAAGAATGTCATTGGCTTGGAGCGATCGTGAGGGGGTGGCCACGAATGGATGGCCTTCCCCTCACCTCTGATCGCTCCGGGACAGAAGCCGACCGCCTTGGGCACCGATCGGACCCCCCGCCTGCGGGAGGCAAGTAATGTACCAATACGTTACTTTGCCTGCCCGTGCCATTCTGCCGCAGTATATCTGCGTGAGGCGGTCAGCAAGTGGTTAAGGAACTTTTTTGCTATGCTGCTTGGTTCATATGCTACAATATTTGATCACAAATACATGCTTATGGTCTGCACCTTTATGTGAATGACCCTGCTGCACTGCTAATTGCTACACGAGACCAATATCTTCAGATCGTCCACCCACATAACCAGTATACCACACTGTTGGTTTATGTTTGTTCCAATTATTTTCGGGAGTCCCACTGTAGGAATACCTATTCATCTAGAATTTTCTACCTCCGTTTTGGACTTACTAACCATCTACCAGTCCATTTTTAGTTTGGGCTCTTGGTGAATATCTGGTGTGTATGTGTGGGATGTGTAGCCGCGGCTCCCTTTGTTTTTAACTCCTTCGACAACGTTGTCTCTGTTTTAATAGGCCTGTGCAAGCCGTTTATCTAATTGCTCCCCCTTTCCCTCTTGTGTTTTATATTGTGGTATTCTTTTGTGTACTAATAAAGCCTGTTCATATTCATCCCAGTGTTCTGTGTTGACCCTCTTAAGAGAACTACCTGCTTGCTCACAAAACTGGGTTGAGGAGGGATTATGCAGGGCTGGCTTACAACTTCTACCAGTGTCCCAACTTTTTGTCGGTAACAGTATAACCTGACTGGTTTGAAATTCCTGAATTCCTGTGTCCCTCATTGGACTTCAAAAGATTTCATGTTAACTACAAAAATCTTATTTTTGTGCATAAAGGTTCTGGTGTTTGCTGCTCCTGAATCCAAAAAATAGCTATTAACCATACAGTAATTCCAGTTCTATCAGTGTGCAAGAGCAACTTTTACAGAATTTCTGTTTATTTAGTTAGTCTGAGCCTGACATCTGCATTTCTGAGAAACAATAGAGGTTTCTGCACACATGGTGTCAGCTCAAAAAGGTCTCACAGCGAACTTCCTTCCTGCACGCACTACAAACAATTGAACTTTTTTTTTTACAAAGGTGGAAAAACAGAAACAGAAACAGAAATTAGGGCCATAGATAGAATAGCAGTATTGCATAGTTAATGACTTTGTGAATGTGTGAATGAGTATGTTTTAGCAAAAACTGATTTCTTCACTACACAAGAGACCGACGGTCATATAATTATAATTTATAATCCAGGTTTTAAGTATCACTTACGATTGTAAGCCAGTTTCTCTACTGTTAGCTGCATTCAGATATACATAATGTTTTATGCAGTAATAAAAGGTGCTTTAACCAAGTGTATGCTGAAGCAAAAAAAAAAAAAAAACACAAACTGTAACAATCAAATATCCCTGTTTTGTATCTGTAAAATGCTATAAGTACATAAAATACCTTGTTAATCCTGCTAGAATTTAAATGTGCTCCTAATTGCATTCTGGGGCTGACCACTGCTACCCTGAAATTCCAACCAGTATTGTCAACCCTGCCTGCTGGACTACAGAACTTTAAGCAGACAAAGACACGCTGACCTAACATACAATATAATTTTAAAACCTGATTTATTCTAAAAAACAGAAAATCTAGTTGCAAATATTCTCCATTGTGTCCCAAGCACCATACAGTTGTTTACACTTTTGTCACCAATCACACTGATTTAGCGATTAGCGATTTAGCATTTATGTCTATCATTGCTTTATGTTGTATTAAACAGACATAAAAGGAGGCTTTTATCTTTAAACACAATAATAATAATACATTGGCTGACAGCTGATCACGTGGTAAGGAGCTGGGATCAGTCCCTTACTCCGATTTTTGATCAGCCGAGTCTCATAGACACGGTGATCACAGAGCGCACCGTGCGCAGACCGCAGAGACATGCTGACAGTGCATGCTTGGGAGGACGTCTATTGACGGCCTCCCGGTAATTAAGGCCTGCGCTGTAGCCGTCATTTGGCTAAAGCGCAGGTGGGAGGTGGTTAATCACCATCAATCACCACAAGTGAGTCCCGCTCCCTATGGATTCGACACTTGCCAAACTTAGGTGAAGTCATAATGAAGAAATGCATCAGAGCAGGACTACACAGCGACCAGTGACTTCAGAGCACCTCCCCGGAGGGAATGAAGGTGGTGTACTCAGCTGTGGATTGTAATGGCGGAACGGAGCAAACAACTGCACTGCACCATCCGGGGGATAGATCTGTCTGACCGAGCAACACAGTATAGTATTAATGCTTGAATTGTTTGATGTTTTAGCACAGCATGACCCGTCGTGTCCTGAGCCAGTGATGAACAGACGGTGTGGAGATTGAAGTGAGACATCAGTGATATATACTTTACACTTACCTAAGTTTGGTAAGTGTTGAGTCTATTGGGAGCAAGACTCCCTTGTGGTGATTAAAGTGGTTGTAAACCCCCGATTGTCACTTTTACCTATAGGTAAGCCTAGGATAAGGCTTACCTATAGGTAGTGGAAATAGCTCCTAAATGTGTGCTGTTTAGGAGCTATTTACCTTGTAGTGCGCTGATGATGTCATCGGTGCATGCGCTGTGAAGAAACGGACCTCGCAAGTCCCGAGACTGACGGGACACGGCTCTGGCCAGTCACAGAGATGGAGTTTGTGACCCTGAAAGGAAGAGGGGCAAAGTGGGTGCGGCCACCAGCGGGGACATCGCGGGCTTCGTTTGTGGGTAAGTGCCACATAATGGGCTAGTGATTATGCTTTTACTTTGCAGGGGAAAAAAGAGGAAGTAAAACTCATCAGGATTTACTTCCTCTTTAATGACAATGATCACAGTGGAACCATTCATTCACAGATGTCACTTGATTCATCGACTTTAATTTCACACACTTGGTACATTGGTACATTGTCATTGCATGAAAAGTTGAAAGGCAGATTGCATTGTCTGCAAATAGCCTTGATTGTTGAACCTATTTTTATATGATTTCATCATTTATATATTTTGTTTTGCCATGTAAGAGCGCTGCTGGTGTTGTTTGTTTATATAGCTGTTTTTAACTCATTTGTCTATGAGGGAACTATAGCAGCTGCCCATGTGCTTTCGGTGTGGATCATTTCACCATTAGATAATAGAGGTTAATTTGTTTCACTCCTTTCCTTAAGCGCTCTGGGGAGGCGGACTTTTTCTCGACATGTAGTAATGTATAAAACTAAAATGTGTATTATTAAAGGACACTTTCACCTTTACGTACAATCTCCCAGCCCCTTAAACTATCATGGCTGACTATTGCCCCCAGCCAACCAATAGACAAAAACAATGTGCTTAACCACTTGCCAACTGCCAACAGTACATTACCTCCAGGCACCGTGACATACCCATACGTCGCAGTGCACATGCGCACTTCACACACCAGCTGGGTCATGCAGCAGCACGATCTGCAACCACTGGACATAGAGGATTGTGGTGCTCGGTATCGGGTCGCTGTGAGCAGCCCAGATACAACATGATTGCTGTGCAATCACATGTCACATAGTAATCAATTGTCATGAAAGAAATCAATATATATATATATATACTACCCAAATGACCCTGATCAAAAGTTTACATATCCTGGTGGTTTTGGCCTGATAACATGCACACACGTTGATACAAAGGGGTTTAAATGGCTAATAAAGATAACCATCCTCACCTGTGATCTGTTTGCTTGTAATTAGTGTGTGTGTATAAAAGGTCAATGAGTTTCTGGACTCCTGACAGGCCCTTGCATCTTTCATCCAGTGCTGCACTTATGTTTCTGGATTCTGAGTCATGGGGAAAGCAAAAGAATGGTCACAGGATCTGCGGGAAAAGGTAGTTGAACTGTATAAAACAGGAAAGGGATATAAAAAGATATCCAAGGAATTGAGAAGGCCAATCAGCAGTGTTCAAACTCTAATCAAGAAGTGGACAATGAGGGGTTCTGTTGAAACCAAACCACGGCCAAGTAGACCAAATAAAATTTCAGCCACAACTGCCAGGAAAATTGTTTGGGATGCAAAGAAAAACCCACAAATAACTTCAGGTGAAATACAGGACTCATTGAAAACGTGTTGTGGCTGTTTCAAGATGCACAATAAGGAGGCACTTGAAGAAATATGGGCAACATGGTCGAGTCACTAGAAGAAAGCCATTACTACGCAAATGCCACAAAGTATCCCTCTTACAATACAACAATCGGCACAGGGACAAGCCTCAAACCTTCTGGCACAAAGTTTGGAGTGATGAGACCAAAATTGAACTTTTTGGCCACAACCTTAAACGCTACATTTTGGAGAGGAGTCAAGGCCTGTGATGAAAGGTACACAATTCCTACTGTGAAACATGAACGTGGATCGCTGATGTTTTGGGGATGTGTGGGATACAAAGGCACAGGAAATTTGGTCAAAATTGATGGCAAGATGAATGCAGTATGTTATCAAAAAATATTGGAGGAGCATTTACATTCATCAGCCAGGAATGGGACGTACTTGGACATTCCAACATGACAATGATCCAAAACACAAGGCCAAGTCGACCTGTCATTGGCTACAGCAGAATAAAGTGAAGGTTCTGGAGTGGCCATCTCAGTCTCCTGACCTCAATATCATTGAGCCACTCTGGGGAGATCTCAAACGTGTAGTTCGTGCAAGACAGCCCAAGAATTTACAAGAACTGGAGGCTTTTTGCTAAGAGCCTCATCCACAAATACCACAAAAGACTTCAAGCTGTCATTGATCTTAAAGGGGGCAATAAACGGTATTAAGAACTGGGGTATGTAAACTTTTGATCGGGGTCATTTGAATAGTTTCTGTTGCCATTATGATTTAAAAGGAGTAAACACAGTTGTTTGATAATAAATGGATTCAGCCAAACACTAACCATGAGTGAAAGAAAAGATTTTGTGTTATCATTTATATTCTCTGAAAAATGGCCAAGAAATCATAAATTCTGAATTCTGCCGGGGTATGTAAACTTATGAGCACAACTGTATATAGTTTGTAGCCTCTATAACTTTCACACAAACTAAATAATATACTCCGATTCTGGTTATTTTTACCAAAGAAATGTAGCAGTCTACAATTTGGCCTAAATTTATGTAGAAATATTATTTGTTTGCAAAATTATATAACAGAAACTAAGACATTTTTTTCAAACTTATACTTATGTTGTAGGCTGCAGTTACTCTCTCCATTGTCAGAACACAATGCATTCTTTTATGGGAAATGCAACTCCCACCACAGATCGTTTGTGAAAAATAAGTAGAATAGGGGGTAAAATGGGTTGAATGGAAAAAAAGACAAAAAGAGTGGGAAGGATAGAGAAGAAAAGGAAAGGAGTCCGTCCGGAAGTCTTAATGCCAACCGCTCCTGGAATCAGCAATTTATGTCTGGGACCTGAAAGTAGGCAAGCCAAGAAGACCATATTTTGTCTAAAAGATGTACAATTCTAATTTCTTGTGTCTGTATTTAACATACCCATTAAACATTCACAGTGCTGGGGAAAAAGTAAGTGAGCCCTTAGACTAATTACTTTATAGAAATTGGAATCAATAGTTTGCACACCTGGAGTCAATTAATGAAATAATTTTTGAGATGTGGTTTAGAGTTACCTTGATTGACATTTAAACGTCTTAAGATTGCTATTCATAAAAAGCATCATCTGATATGAATCATGCCTTACAAAAATGGAGCTCTCTGAAGACATACAATCAATAGTAGTTGATCTACATAAGGCCGGAAAGGGAAACAGAGCATTCTTAAAAAGTGTTTAGGCATCCATCAGTTGACAGTTAAACAAATTCTCTATAAATAGGGACAGTTTAGTACTGTGGCCACCCTTCCTTGAAGTGGTTTCCCCACTAAGATGACTCCCAAGGCAAAACACAGAATCCTCAATCGGGTAAAGAAAGACCTACGAGTAACAGCCAAAGGCTTGAAGACATCACTGGAACTTGCAAACATCCTTGTTCATGAGTCTACCGTACATAAGTCTTTTAACAGGCAGAATGTCCATGTCAGAACACCATGCAGAAGGCAGCTGCTCTCCAAAAAAAAAATTTGCTGTGTGCCTTTGGCAAACTACAATGCTACTGGGAAAATGTTTAGGGACTGGTGAAACAAAAGTTGAATTGTTCAGGAAGAATACTCAGTAGTATGTATGGCGCAAAAAGGGCATTAATTACCAACATCAAAAAATCATTACAGCGGTGAAGTATAGTGCAGGAAACATCATGATTTGGGCTTGCTGCACTGCCTCAGGGTCCAGACCACTTGCCTCATCAAGGGGAAAATTAATTCTGAAGTGTACTAAAATATCCTGCAGGATAATGTCAGGGTGGGTGTCCGCCAGCTGAATCTTAGTAGAAGTTGGGTGATGCAGCAGGACAATGACCCTAAGCATCAAAGTTAATTCACCACAGACTGGCTTCAGTAAAGGAAAATGCGCCTTTTGGAGTGGCCCAGTCAAAGCCCAGATCTTAACCCAAGGACATGCTGTGGAATGACCTCAGTAGAGCCATTCTTACTAAGAATGGGTGAACGGTTCGGACCGAGTACCAGTTCGGGCCAAAAATTGGCTGTTTGGAAGTTCTCCAAACAACCGATTTAAAAGGTCGTTCGACTGTTTGTTCAGCCTGCCGAACGACCACAACACACTGCGCTGCTGCACAGTGCATTGGAAGCCCTGATTGGCTGAAGCAATAAAAGCTTCGCCCAATCAGGGCACATAGCACTGTCAGAGCCATGATTGGACACTGTCATGATGACTATATCCAATCATGGCTCATTGCTCTTAATTCCGCCCCACACTATAAAATGATTCTTTCTATAGCGGCCATTTTAGTGTGATAGCAGCGTGGAGATAAAAAGAACAGGGCTATGTTCAGTGCTATTAGACAGTGTGCTATAGTGTGCTATTCTGATTATATTGTCAGTAGAATATCAGTTTAGTGTGCATCTAGGGATAGTTCAGTGTGAGTGTAATGCGACCACCATTCCTCTTTACATTAGTGTCAATGTAGGGATAGTTCAGTCATTGTGAGTGTAGTGCAACCACCATTCATCTTTACATTAGTGTCAATGTAGGGATAGTTCAGTCATAATGCCATATATTTCATTGCGTTACTGCAAGTTTAACGCCGTATAGTTCTGTGCGTTACTGCAAGTTTAACGCCATATATTTCATTGCGTTACTGCAAGTTTAACTCTGTATATTTCATTGTGTTACTACAAGTTTAACTCCATGTAGTTCTGTGCGTTACTGCACGTTTAACACTGTATATTTAATTGCGTTACTGAAAGTTTTACGCCATATAGTCCTGTGCGTTACTGCACGTTTGACATAGTATATTGCAGTATATTATAGTGTGTCTGTGTCATGAATACTTAAATTAAAGTGCACCAAACACCACTTTTCATTGATTAGAGTGCATCCACGTACGCATTTACACATCTTTATTAGATTTTGTTAATATCGCCCCCACTCCCCCATCATGTCTGGGAGGAGAGCAAGGAGAGGCAGACGTTCCAATGGCACTGTAAGGGGGCCAGCAGCTTATGTGTCCACAGGCAAAGGTGGACGTGGTCAGTCCTCAGGCAGGGCATAATTTCCTCTGTTTAGTGATGTTGCCTGTGCTATACAGCCACAGCATGCAGAGGAGGTGGTGGACTGGCTTACTAAACCGTCCTCATCTTCCGTCACCCAAGCAGAGACTAATGCGCAATCTCCTGCAGCTGCCAGAGTGGCAAAACCTGCCTCCTTGTCCACAGCTATTCCTGCCATAGCCCCAGCATTGGGCATAGAGGAGTCAGCAGAGTTATTTGAACAGAGCGTCAGCCACTTGATCCTTGACGATGCACAGTTGGCAGTCATGTTGCCCCAGCCGCAGCGTATTGCCAAGTTGTCTCCAGTGGTAATGAGGATGGAGGAGATGATGAGGTCACTGACTCGACTTGAGTGCCGGATAGAGCAGAGTAGGAAAGTGAGGGTGATGCACAACCCCAATGAGGCAGCCATCATGGAAGAGTAGAGAGCAGCTACCCTATTCCATCACATCGTGGAGCTGTTATCTCTCGTTCCACTTCCCACAGCTCAGCTGTTTGGGTCTTTTTTTAGTACATGTGGAGCCGATCGCACTGTTGCTGTTTGAAAACTTTGTCTCAAGCGCATCAAGTGTGGCAAAAACACCAACCATTTGGGTACCACATGCTCGACAAGGCATTTAACCTCCCACCACTCAGCCCGTTGGCAAGAGCACCTAAAAGCCACACAAAAGGGGCACAAATCTGTCCCTCCTCCTTACTCACCTCAGTCTGTCCCTGCTATATCTCATGACCTCTCAGCAGCCTCCACTGTTGATGATGATGGTATAGCGCAGGGTGTCCCGGGTCCTTGCAGCACATCAGCCAGCATCACACCAGAGCTGCACAATTAATTGTTAAGAAATCGTGATCTCGATTCAACCCCCCTGGCGATCACTATTGCAGAGTTTGCAGATTCTTTCATATACAGTCCCTGCCACCCACATTCCCAGGGTCTGAATGCAAGCTTGTCAAAGCTGCTGGCTCTACAACTTCTGCCTTTCCACCTGTTGGATTCTGCCCTCTTCCTGTGGATTTGCAGAATGTGCTGTACTGCAATAGCACGTTCCCAGTCGATATTTCTTTTCACGTAAGGCCATTCCATCTCTCTACCATCAGGTGGAAGGCAATGTTGTGGCATCGTTGGGCAAGGCAGTCAGCCTCAAAGTCCACATTACTGCTGACACGTTGTCCAGCAAGCATGGGCAGGGACGATATATTTTGTTCACAGCACACTGAGTAACTGTACTTGCAACTTGGAAGGATGCAGGACAGGGCTCAGTGCTGCAGCTTGTTGTGCCTCCACATCTCCATACAGCTGGTTATGATGCCAGATTTGTCAGCTCTACCCCCTCCTCCATGCCCTCCTCTACTGAATTGTCCTATGAACCTCAAGTACCCTCTAAGCGTTCAAAGGGCTATTGAATGAGTCAGGCTAAACGGTGCCATGCAGTGCTTCAGCTAGTGTGTCTAGGGGACAGGAACACCAGAGCAGAGATTCCTGCAGCTCTGCAGGGACAGGTCCAGAGGTGGTTCATGCTATGCCAGCCAGAGCCAGGAATGGTGGTGTGTGATAATGGCACAGACCTCCTGTCCGCCCTTAGACAGGGAACGTTGACACATGTGCCATGCCTGGCACATGTCCTCAATTTGGTGGTGCAGCATTTCCTAAATTGGTACCCAGGGTTGGAAGATCTACTAAAGCAGGCCAGAAGAGTGTTGCCATTTTAGGTGGTCATACACAGCCATGGCTTGGTTGGCTGAAATTCAGCGGGAATTCCACCTGCCCTAAACCGCCTGATTTGTGACATGCCCACCAGGTGGAACTCGACTTTGGCAATGCTGCAGCTGCTACACATGCAGCAGAGGGCCGTCAACGAGTACCTGTGTGAGTATGGCACAATGACAGGCTTATTTTTTCCCTACGCCAATGGCTGCTCATAAAGGATGCATGCACTGTACTGTCACCATTTGAGGAGGCCACATGCATCAGTGACAGCCCCTGTTGTGTTCCTGCTGGAGCAGACTCTGTGTGGCATTATGAACAGGGCACTTGAGGCAGAGCAGCGGGAGGAAGAGGAGGACTTCCTTTCCTCTCAAGGCCCACTTTATGCAGACACCATTGTTCCCATGCCACAGAACACACAAGTGGAGAGAAAGCAGAAGAAGGAGGATTCTGGAAATTTCTGAGGCATTGAAGCAGAGGAAGACATACGTCAAACAGTAAGAGATGGTTTTCCATCCGCAGAACCCTTGGGAGTAGTAGGTGGCTGGGAGGAGGCAGTTCCAGACACTCCAATCCTCAGTGACCCCGAGGAGTCTGCTTCTCATGCCTCTGCAAATTTGCAGTGCATGGGCTCCCTCATGCTTCAAAGCCTGCAAAAGGACCCAAGAATAGGTGCCGTAAAGGAGAAGGATCACTATTGGTTGGCAACCCTCCTTGACCACCGTTATAAGGGGAAAGTCTCACAACTCATCCCGTCCCCACAGAGTGCAGAAGATGAAATCTCTTGAGGACACCTTAAAGAGAAGTTTATGGAACGCTTTTCCTGATTCTGGTAGGTTACAGTGTTGTGGAAAACGTATTTTTGAGGCTTCTGTTGGTCAAGAGAGGAGCGGTGGAGAAGGCGGCCGCCTAAGTGATACATTTCTCTATTTTTTTAGTCTTTGCCGCCCAGGGCTGTCAGCTTCCACATCCCATCAGCAGCGTCTGCATCACAAGGTGGATGATTATCTAGGAGCAAAAACAGATATGGAGAGCTTTCCAGTCCACGATCCACTGGCTTACTGGGTCATGAGAAAAGACCACTGGTCAGAACTTGCCTAGTATGCTATCGAGCTGCTGGGCTGCCCTGCATCCAGTGTGCTTTCCGAAGGGGCATTCAGTGCTGCTGGAGGTTTTGTTACTGATCATAGAACGCGTCTGTCCACAGACTCAGTGGACCGTCTGACTTTTATCAAAATTAAACAATCCTTGATTACCAGCAGCTATGGAGCACCTGATACCGATGTTGTGAATTAAGTGTTTTTGGGATGTGGACTTCTAGGCAGCCTAGTGTCGTGGGTGTTGATTTAATCAGGAAGAATGATTTTAGTGTAGGTTTCATGGGCACAATTAAGACCCAAAGAGCAATTTTTCCGCACCTGTTTGACAGGTGCATATCATTACAATTTTTGACAGCAAGGTCAATTCTTCCTTTCATCAAGAGTACCCCTATAGGGTTACGGTGTGAATGCGCCACCGACACCCAAAGAACAATTTTTCTGCACCCGTTACAGAAGTAGAAATCCAAAGTCTGTGGTAGAGACACCAGAATTTATCCAAAAAATCTCTAATCTTGTTCCCCATGCACTACATTGTGGGCTCATCATACAGACTGGGTCCCCAAGCAGTTTCTTACAAAATAAAGAAAACTTGCAGGGAAAATTTCTTTTTTCTGGGCTTCATAAAAGCAATTATTGCTGCAGCAGCTCTTATATAGTTACATAGTAGGCGAGGTTGAAAAAAGACACAAGTCCATGAAGTCCAACCTATGTGTGTGATACCTGAACTTGTTAATAAAACACTCTATATCTACTCTGCTACTCGGACTACAGGACACTACAAGGCTGTCTGTTTTACCTGGACAGCAGATTGCACCTTTTTTTTCCACACCCTAATGAACCTACAATGGCTTTTACTGCTTAGATTTCTATGTTTATGAATTACATACTTGCTGCTAAAAAGGAGGACTACCTGCTGCTAGAAAGAAGAATTTATTTTGTGCCTAAAGCAATTGATGCAGAACTATATAAATCCTGGCAATGTAGACAGCATAATGACAAATCCATAGTATAATTTAAAGCAGCTTTGAGAGAGTTGGTGGTTACCCATCAGTTTGGTGCGCTAAAGCTAGCCATACACTAGCAGAATTTTGTTAGAAAAGTTTCATTTTTGGAACATTTGTTCAATTGCTAATTGTTAGTGGAGTCAAACCAAAATTTGTTTTCAACCACGATGATGAGAAAATTAAAGAGAGCAGGATGGAATTTTTTTCTTGAATTCATTTTTAACAGCGAATGTGGTTTTCATTTTGGACAGTCAATGCACTCCAAAATTGAAGGTTAAAAGCAAAATACATTTTGGCATTACAGGATCTAACTCTATAAAAGGTTATAATGATTTCAAGCCGAAGTGAAACTGCTTTGTCTCGGGCAGAAAACCTCAGTCATGGAAATATTCGCACCATATAGGCTGTGAATTCTGAATCTGTCTTTTATAAAGTACATATTCAGGCCCAGTAAAAAGGTACAATAAGAGATTCCTCTAAACTGCGATGCAATGCTTCACATACTCAGAACAAGTACTGCTTCAGGTTCAACAGAGCACTTTGCAAACTATGCTGCTGCCCTGCAAATAATGCATGGTGCCATTAATGTAAGAAAATAGAAATGTTAAAAAAAATCTACTCCTACTGCTAGACAGTTTTGTGCATTTACTGCCTTTGGATTACTGTCCTAAGTATAGGTAAATATGTTGCTTAGATTCTAGATGAACCTACTATTATATTATCCTAATACTTACTATAGAATCTGCTGTCTCTGCACTGCCTAAGAAACTCTACAAGAATTATTTTGCAAATTAACCACTTTCTGCACCTACTCTGAAACTGGTTAGTTACCTTTGAGACCCTATTCCTGTGCTTGGTTGTCTGCCACTGACTGTAAACTTTCTATAAACCAATATGTAAGCAGAATTCTTTATTGTAAAGAAAGGCACCACTACACTACACCAGGATCTATATGCAGCACTAAAACTACTATTAGCGGATGGTCTCATTAGGTGCCTCTACTGTATGCTACTGGTGTTCAAGGTTTCCCCACTCTGTGACACCTCACTGGGTTGTGCAAAGAACTTTGTACACAAAATTAAATGATGTGAAACCTAGTGTATCAGAAATTGAGACTCTCATCCTGCTCTGTAAGAGCTGTTTCTCAAGAACTTAAAGTAGAATAGGCAAAACATTTTTTTTTAGCTTTGTATAGAGTGGAGATGAATTAGAACACCTATTAGGTTTTTATTGCTGTCTGTGCCCGTTAGGGAGATTCACCTTCTCTATTTGTCCTGTTTACCATTATCATTTGCACTAACATACAATTTTTCAGGACAAGCTTTCGGGGTATGTCCCCTTCTTCAAGGTCCAAGCAGTACCTCTAGTTGTACTTTAAGAAATTACTAGAACAAGATGTGATTGGAAAAAAGGATGCATCCGAATGGGTACTACTAATTTTCTCTTATGGATAATGGATATGGAGAATACACATTCCAGATCAAGGAACCTAAATGCAAAAATCATCTTAGCAAAGATCATCATCATCAGCTTTGGGTGGACTAACCCTGTAGTATCCAGCAAGTATCTGTAGTGTTAAGATTTTAAGCCTATGATACTGCCACTTTAGCATACTGCATTATTAAGGCATAACTGCTAACACCATATATGGCATGTCTATGGCGGGTTTTAATAGCACCAGTGTGATTGACCAACAAAGTAGCAATAACAGAGGTTATCCCTCTGCTCTGCCATCCTTTAAGCATGTGCAGTGTAATGCTGGCCCATACACTAGTAGAATTTGGTATATAAAATTTGCTTTAGGAACATTTGTTCATGTTTCTGAGGGCTAGTATGGTCAAATTAATGTTCATTTTTGACCACAGTGATGAGAAAATTCTAAGCAGTAGGATGGAAAAGTTTTCTCAAACCAAACAATTTCTATCAGTAAATATAATTTTTATTTTGGAAAGTCCATTCACTTTAATGGGTGTGAGTGCCCCATAGTTTTTTTTTTTTAACAATCAGGAGTGCTTTATTGAAAGATATAATATACAGTACAAAAAGGAAAGGAGTATCACAGGCCATGTGCATACAAGTACATATAAATGCAGATCATATTTGATTGAAGGTAATCTCTTGCTTACATAGTTGTTATCATACCATTTTCCAAGACATCTACCGCAATTCAATAAGTAGTTACTTGTGAAGCATACTAGGTATTTCCATCATGTACTTCAAAACCTTGTCAGCTCATCCATGGTAACCAAACCTTATCAAATTTCCATGGGCATCCCCGACTAGTGTACGTCAATCTATAGAGGGGCAATGCTTTGTTAATTCTCTTTTCCCAAGAGGATAGGGTCGGGGGTTCAGTAGAGGTCCATCTAGCAAGGATCTCTTTTTTTGCGTAATAGAATAGAAGCGAGATTAATATTTTTGCATGGTGCGATCTGTGTTCATCCTCATGTATTCCCAGTAGGGCCATCTCGGGTGTTTTGGGAACGGACAAGTCCATTCTAAGGTTTAGGTGATCATACACTCCCAGCCAGAATTTTGACAAAGAAGGGCAGTCCCAGAACATGTGGAGATATGTGCCAATCTGAGTTTGACATCTAGGGCAATGGGGATCCCTGTCAGGATATATCTTGGATAACCTCTCCGGGGTGAAGTAAACCCTATGGATAAAGTTTATTTGTGTCAGTTTGTCCCCTGCTGATATCACCAGTTTGGGCCCCTGTTCCAGAGAGGTCTCCCAGTCCTCTCTATCCAGCGTAGGAATGTCCAGTTTCCAGGTATTCCACAACCTGTCCATCTTGGGCAGTTCCCTGGGCAGCAATAAACTATATATGGCAGATAGGGGTTTCCCCAGGTCCTCACTGGACAACAAGTCTTCTAGCGGATCTAATTGTATTAGCGGCGGGACAGGGAATTGTGCCCGGGTCGCATGATGCAACTGAGCGTACCGGAAAAACATCCATCCCGGGAGCCTATATGTCCTTGCCATTAGCGCAAAGGATAACAGTTCTCCATTGGGCATAATGTCTCTTAGGGTTTTGATTCCAAATCTTGCCCATAATTGGGGATCAGGAATTGTTCGGTAGTGGGGTAGCTGAGGATTTCCCCAAAGTGGCTGTACCGGCGCCCAACGTCCCACCAAGGAAAAGCTCCTTCTAGCCATTTTCCACACCTGAAGTGTTGCCTTGGTCGGGGCAGGGAGCTCCGCATATGCTTTTACCCCCCTATATACCAGATTTTGGAGATCCTGTAACGAGCCCAGCCTCGCCGCCTCTACACATACAGCCGCATTAGATCGTTTCCCCTCAAACCACCAGTACGTCGTCACCAGCATCGCCGCCCAGTAGTAAAGTTTAAAATTAGGGAGAGCAAGCCCCCCCAGCTGTGTAGGGAGTTGCAGTGTGGTCTTAGCTAGACGCGGAACAGCCGCATTCCAAATGAAGGAGATAATTTGCTTATCTATTTCCTGAAAGAAGGACGCCGGGAGCCAGATCGGACTATTTCTAAAAAGATAAGTGAACTTGGGCAGGAGCATCATTTTCAAGACGTTTATACGCCCCAGCAAATTCAAGGGGAGTCCAGACCACGCTCGGCAACGTTCCCTCAGGAGGTAAAGCAATGGAAGTATATTCAGGTTGTAGTAATGGGCAACATCCCTGGACACTCGAACCCCGAGGTACTTAAACTCTGAGACCCACTGAAGGGGCGCCCCACCCGTCGCGACAGGGATCCCACCATCCAGAGGGAAAAGAACCGATTTAGACCAGTTTATTCGAATCCCCGATGCAGCACCAAATCTATCAAAGATGGTCAGAGCGGCCAGCAGAGATGGTCCTGCGTCATTTAAGTAAAGTAGTGTATCGTCCGCGTATAATGAGATTTTCTCTTCAAGTCTGCCAATCTGCATCCCCTTGATCTCCGAGGACTCCCTGACCAGAATCGCCAGTGGCTCCAGAGCCAGAGCGAATAGACTAGGCGACAGTGGGCACCCCTGGCGAGTGCCCCTGTGGAGTGGGAAGGGGTCAGATATCCTATCGTTAGTGCGCACCCTAGCCCTCGGTGCCCTATACAGAATCTTGATCCATTGGCAAAAGCCAGGACCAAAACCGAATCTCTCCAGCACTTCCCCAAGAAAATCCCACTCCACAGAGTCAAACGCCTTCTCAGCGTCCAAGGAGGCGATCACTCTATCCCCACAGTTATCATGGGCAATGGACAGGTTGAGGAAGAGACGCCTAATATTGATATCTGTCCCCTTGCCGGGCATAAAACCGGTCTGGTCAACGTGGATCAATGTGGAAATGATTGAGGACAAGCGGGTGGCAAGGATTTTGGCTAGAATTTTGGTATCCACGTTAAGTAATGAGATGGGCCGGTAGGACGCACACTCCTGAGGATCCTTGCCCTGTTTATGTATCAAGACTATGACCGCCTCTTCCATGGACTCCGGTAAATCACCCCTCCCCGCAATTGCAGCAAACAATGACGTAAGTTTAGGAGCAAGCAGCTCCATATTTTGAGAATAGAACTCCGTGGGGAGCCCATCCACCCCCGGGGTTTTCCCTTTCTGCAAACCCCCAATCGCAGCCTGTACCTCCTCCAGGGATATATCCTTATCCATCATTGCCCTATGCTCCTCAGATAGTGTAGGAAAGGGTATGTTATTCAAGTACTCCTGCAATGCCAAAGAGTTACCACTAGTTCTGGAAGTGTATAGATCACTAAAAAAACGGGAAAATCTAGCATTAATATCCTCCGGAGAGGTCAGCAACACTCCATTGTCGTCCCGTACCCCCGCTATGTGTGTGGTTGCCAACTGTCCCCGCGCCAGCCAAGCCAACAATCTCCCATTTTTATTGCCATGTTCGAATATTCTCTGTGTGGAATGCAGCATGGATTTCTTAGTTTGTTCTATATTAAATAGGGAAAGGTCCCTCAGAGCTCTCTGCCAAGAGTGGTAATTGGGTTCAGTAGGTGATCTTACATATGCAGCTTCAGTTTCCCCCGCCTCTCCCTCCAGTCGCTCCAGGGATCGACCCGCCTCTTTCTGAAGTGTAGAGATACGGGATATATACTCCCCCCTAACCCAGGCCTTAAAGGTATCCCAGAGGATCAGGGGGTCCACAGATCCATTATGTCGCAGCCAAAAGCTACAAATAGCCTCCGGCAGTACCTCCTGAATCTGCTCGTCCAGCGCCCAGTATCTGGACAGACGCCACAGCCTAGGTCCTGTGGGTCTATCCAAGGAGAAAACAAGGTTTAGGGGAGCATGGTCCGAGATACCTCGTGCCAAGTGTTTTACCTCTCTTGTCCAACATAGTGCACCCCCTGAGACATATGCTAAGTCTATACGGGATAGGGCCCTGTATGAAGCTGAGTGGCAGGTGTACTCTCGGTCCCTAGGATGAAAATGTCGCCATGCATCTGTCAGCGCAAACGTACTTGCCCAGTGCTGCAGCTCCGACGAGATGCGAGACCCGGGGTTAAGTCTATCCGCCTCCTGGGAGGGCACCAAATTAAAGTCTCCAAAAATAAATACTGCTTGTGTGTGGTATCCCATGACAATTTGCATAATGTCATAGAGAAGTTGGGCCCTCGCAGGAGGGGGAAGGTACAGACCCACCAACACCATTGGCCTGGTGTGTACAGTCATATGTATTATCACATATCTACCCTCGACATCCGTCTTAACATCAAGAATCTGGAATGGGAGGGACCTGCGGATCAGAACACTCACCCCCCTAGCGTAGCCAGAGTAGGTAGAATGGTAATGTGCTCCCACCCAGGCCTTTTTTAACCCAAGAATTTTAGAGCCAATCAGATGCGTCTCCTGTAAAATGCATACATGGGGTAGGTGTTTCTGTATATATCTAAAGACAAGAGACCTTTTTACGGCTGAGTTTAATCCCCTGACATTCCACGATATAATAGAGATGTCAGTCATCTAGTAAATTGCCAAAAGAAACTTGTGTCAGGATCCGCAGGCCCCACCCATCCCCCAAACCACTGTAGGGATAGCAGATCCCAGCATCATGTACTCTATACAGAAATAGATCTAAGCTTATATCTACACTTAATTCGTACTGTAGTGAAGGACATCTTATCCCTTTTGTATCATGAGCAACTCCTCGTTTAGAAAAACTAAGAACATATTCAACTCCCTTGTGTCTGCAACGGCAGAAACCATCCCCCCCTCCCCCACACCCCCTTGAAACTGGTGATGTGTCGGTACCCATAAATCCCAACTATTACAACTGTAGTAGGGGCGTGGACTCAAATACGATGAAGTTGTCTAGCCAGACAACAGAGATGCTTACAAGACATATATAATATAACGGCCTATTTCTCCTGAACTAATGCAGGGGCACAGATCTTGGTTACAGTGTGAGGGCTCTGGGCATCCTCTCAATTAACTCAGCCAGTAAAGAAAACATATATCATTTGTTATAAAGATTCATGTCACCTGGGCTGTTGCAGGGGTAAAATAGCTTAGTTACAATGCCCAAGTATTAGGCACACTTTCTCTCTTAACTTGATTACTAGTAACCATAACATACAGTAAATATAACAAGTCACCTGAATTGATTACAGGGGCACATTTCTTAATAACAACACTACCATTCCAGATGTAGTTGCTTTAACTGCGATGCTGAAAATAAAAAATCATATAAGGTATGGTGATCCTTTCTTAATAGTTATCACAGGGGCACCAATTCAGGAGAAAAGGAAAATAAAACCAAAATCAAAAAGAAAAAAAATATATATAGAACAGGACCCCCCTCCCTCTCATAGATCAACTTCAGGTTAAATATCTTCCAGTAGCTGCTCTCAGCATTTGTAAAGTCCAAGCAGGCATCAGGATCTAAAGTTCAAGAATTCGCTTCATGCACGTCCCTGTGGCACTGCACTGGACAATCGATCCAGCAGCATCCTTATCCCATACAGCGATCAGAACAACAGCTGGTGCAATGGGACGACTCCTAGAGGGTCATCCATGGGTCAATCTTCCTCTATGCTAGGTGTGCTCGGAAAGATTTGCCATCCTAGACATCCAGAGTAGCGGGTTAGCACAAAACTAGCTGCTAGCATCAAAGTCACCATCGCTGAGTACAAGTAGTAGAGAACATCTTTAGCATTTAAAAAGATGATAACTACATGGTGAAATCCATGTCGATTCAGGGAGAGAAGAAAAAGAAGGCAAACACTAAATTAACGGTGCTGTGGGAGAGCCTCGAGCCAGGTGGCAGCCTCCCGGGGAGATGTAAAGAATTTAACCGTCTCACCATCCTGTACCCTCAATCTGGCCGGGAAAAGTATGCTATACTTAATGTTCCGTGCTCTGAGCGATGCTTTCACTTGGTCAAAAGACCTGCGCATTTTCTGTGTTTCTACAGAATAGTCTGGAAAGAAAAGCAGGTTTGCATTCTGGAACTTTACGTCACCTACCCTGCGCGCCTCTCTCGAGTGCCCCATAGTTCATTAATTAGAAGATGGGACATCTGTCATTTTGTTTAATGTACTTATGAGAATTTTTGTATGAGTGTTTGTATAAAATTACGCTAGTATATGGCCAGCTTTAGGCTGATAAGAACTGTGCAAAACCTTAGAGCTCTGATTGGCTGAGAATGGTGGTGTTTCTTCGACCAATCACTATGCCACTGTGCAGGAAGGTACAAGAAGCTGATATAAAGACAGATTCAAATGCAAATGCTGATTGTATATACAAATGTGTTTTATTAATATGTAACTGAATCATATTATTATTTTTATTATACAGGAATTATATAGTGCCAACAGTTTGCGTAGCGCTTTATACTGACAGACAGTTACAATACAATACAATTACAATACAATTCAATACAGGAGGAATCAGAAGGCATTGCTTGTTAGAGCTTACAAACTAGAATCATATGATGAGAAACAAATACCTTTACTTAGATGTGCAGACAACTGTGGAACTAACACAGAGAATATTTCAGCCATTCTGAACTAGGGCTCTATAGAAAACCCTATTGTTCTTCCATAGTTTGCTAGGGGCTTTAGATTGACCTCTGATCTGATGTTGCCTGGATAGTTCCATCTCCAATGCCATCCAGTGATCTTTTTTTAGAGGTGGCATAGTGTGAGACCAGCACCGTAATGGTGGGGGAGTTCTTCCATGACCACCAATGTAAGGGGCATTCTTCAAACTTTTCTCATCTTCCCTGGGTGAATTGATCTTATCAGGGGTTCTTTGAAATCTAAAAAAATATTTCAAGAGTTTACCTCTGGGGTAAAAAGAGAGAGGCTGATCTAGACTCTGTTAGTACACAATAAATACAAAATAAAATTGTGGCTGTTAGGAACTCCATAGTATGATATTATTATAAAAGAGTGCAACATTCTCAGCAGTGAATTGGTTAAGTGACTTTTTGCAGCCTTATATTGCTTTAAATTCAGTTAATTACCACTTGCAGCTTGTAACCATGCAACAGCAGCCTGTGAGTCACATGACCGATTCTTCTTTATTATTCCCTCTCTGCAGCAGCATATGAGACTAGACACCCTGCACTACTTCAGCAGGATGGACAGTTGCCGCTGAACTATGGAAACCAGCCTGCACCTTTGCAGCCTTCTCTCAGCCGGGTAAGGACATTTTAGGCAATAAGCAAATTAAAAATGAAAACCATGCTGAAGCAATGCAGGTTGCAATGCATGTATGTATTTTATAAGGGTTCTCTACTGTCTCTACAGTTTGCTGTGATAAGACGGCAGCACCTGGGTTTTTTTTTTTGCTTTAGTTTTCCCAGGAATCCACCATTATAAATAATTGCTGCTCACTGTAGAATGTAAATCTTGGAATAAGACTGTGGAGAGAGATGGCACAATGTTTAAATTGCAGCTGCAAAGGCTGACATGTTCTATAGGCTTGTACCAGTGACTAGCAGAGCATCCATCACCTCTGCCTGCTATGGTTCTCATGTTTAACTATATCAGACATCTGCAGAACACATGGTACACCAATAAAGCAGACAAGAAGCTAAAGTTTTTTGTTTTTTATTTTTAAATATTGAAATCTTCTACTCTGCAATATTTCTTATGTGTATGCTATAACCAAAAATAAGAGACAGCTGCAAATTTATAGATTTTTTTTCTTTGTCTTTCTTCTAAGTTAGCTATACAAAGATAGTTCTACAATAGATTTTGTATAAATGTTTTTTGAATATTCATAAGAAAGAGCATATTGATTACTAATGCACCAAATATTGTAATGCTACCCAGCTCATTTCAACATGTAAAAACCATTTATAAAGCCATTTGATGTTAACATTTACCTTTAACATATTTTATTGCTATGACCAGTGGGTTATTCTATCTATCTATCTATCTATCTATCTATCTATCTATCTATCTATCTATCTATCTATCTATCTATCTATCTATCTATCTATCTATCTATCTATCTATCTATCCATCTATTCTTCATAGTATCACTCTTATGTCCTTATAAATGGATAGCTGTCTATATAAATGTGACCATTTAAAAAGATCAAAATCTCTCCCACTGTCATTTGTGCAGTGAATGTTATATATATATATATATATATATATATATATATATATATATATATATATATATATATAATAAATCTACATATGTTTGATATTTGCTGAAAAAAACTCTGAAACGTGAGCAAATAAAAAATATTTAAACCAGGGCTTAAACTATAGAGGTTTACATTTTCTGTGACACTACTACTGCATTGTGCTGCCAAGCTGACACTCTTATATAGTGATATTCTACTGTCTTGGATAGTGGTATGGTAAACCAGCCAGCTTTAGAAGCTTTTCAATTACTTTTACATGTCTGGCAACATACAGCAGCTATATCATATACTGAACAAAGCACCTTACAATATTGTGTATATTTTATGAAGATTATTATTATTAAAAAACTTTTTTGAAGAGTTTGTTTTAAATGGTAATGCAGATGAAATACAGTGTAGAAATGAAAGGCAAGATGACAGATGCAAAAACATTGAATAGCTAGAATTTGCAGAATTTCATGTAAATGCAGACATGAAGGGTGGCTTGCAGTAGTCCTGACTATAAAAACCTGTCATGAACTTGGGTATGCCAACTAAGAATATATTGATAAAAAAAAGTGTTTACTTTAGTGAAAACTACACATCAAGACGATCAATAGATCAAAAGATATAAGCAGCTTAAGTTATATCTAAATCTTAGATTTTTTTTTCCTAGAAAAGTTGGAGATGGTCCTGCCCCCCTTTTGCCTCTCAACCTTTACTGTTGTCCTCTCAATATGATGAATGAGCTAATTGACCAATAGGGCTGCTAATAAATGGGGGTGGGCCCTCCATATTTTTTTATAACTGTAGCAGCCTGGTTTAAATTGCCAGGCATGTGATAAGGTTTCTTTAATTCTAGTTACAGTAAATAATGTCTGCATCTAAACTGAGGACATAACATATTTATAGCGTATTTATATAAGGAAGATGCGGTATTACTGCGGGGGGCTCCAAATGTGACAAGGTATTGTAAATACCACGTGGTGAATGCAATAAAAAAGCTTCCTTTTTCTAAATACAAGTCCTTTGGTGTTGGTTACGTTCTTTCAAGTGGACTGTTTGACCCCATATTGCGTAAGGAGGGTGGTGCCCTTTAAATTAGGCATACAAATTGAGTGCTCCCATTGCTTTTAATTACCTGTGTGTTTAAATGCAAACAAAGTAAATATTCACCAACACACCATGGAACTTAAATTAAGTCCAAATGGTTTTTGCTGAAGAAAGATCACATCATAAAAGCGTAGTGCAACATTTCAATGCCGCGCAGGACCCTTTCGCCAGGCATCTGACAAAGGGCTCCTGCTTGTCTCCAAAATGTTGAACTGCACTGTGATGTGATCTTTCTTCAATAAAAACAATTTGGACTTAATTGAAGTTCCATGGTTTGTTGGTGAATATTTACTTGGGTCATGTATGCTCCAGTACTTTTGAGAGCCCATTTCAGGAACGTGTACTCTGAACTGTTGCATGCAAACAAAGCACATGGAAAAACAAGAAAACACACTTAGGGGTGTATTCATAAAAAGCTATTTGTCCTACGAAACTGAATGCACATTGGTTCTGTGTAAATGCCAGCAAAATTAAATGTTACAAGGCTGTTTTCTCTCCAGGCCAGATGTTTTTCATCCCAATGTATTACACAAATTAGGAAGATTCTGCATTATGGCCACTAAATGGAGTTGATGATCATAGGAAATAAAATCCATGTTTACTATGATTGTCCGTTCCATCTTTGGAAAAAATGTTGTATTTTCCTGATTCATGCTATTCACCTGAATGAAGAACCTCTGACCTGGAGAGAAAATAGCCTAGTGGCATTTGATTTTGCTGGCCATTAACCAGAATGGATGTACATGCAGTTTTCCAGGATGAATAGCTCTGCATTCTTTTTCCAAATACACCCCTTAAAGAGATGGTCCAGCCCCCCCAACGAAAAGTTAAAAGTTGGCAGCTACAAATACTGCAGCTGCTGACTTTTAATATATGGACACTTACCTGTCCAGGGAGCCCACAATGTCAGCACCCCAGCCGATCTTTGGATCAGCTGTCGGGTGCAGCCGCCACCATTCCTGGTAAGGGAACCCGGCAGTGAAGCCTTTTGTCTTCACAGCTGGTTCCCTAATGTGCATGCACAAAGCGAGCTGCCCCTTCTAATTGGTCTGGCAGCGGAGGAAGGAGGTGGGGGCCGAACTTCAGGGAGACCGGGCTGCGACCCGGTCTCCCAGAAGTGGGGAACGGTACCTGTCAAAAACAGCTACCTGTTCCTCCCTCCCCCTGAAAGGTGGCAAATGTGCCATCGGAGGGGTGGGAGGAGACAGATAAGCGGAAGTTCCACTTTTGAGTGGAACTCTGCTTTAAGCGCAAATGTAAATTATATGTAATTTAACATAGAGGTGTGAGGCAGCCTTTAAAGTGATTGTAAAGTCTTTTGTGTTTCTGTGATCCTGGCCCCTCCCTCCGGTTCAGTGCCCCCACAGCAACGGCTTGCTATAGGGGCACCCCAGCCGAGTCACAGCTCCCTGTGTCCATTCAGACACAACGCGCGCCCCCTCTCTCCCCTGATTGGCTAACTTTGATTGATAGTAGTGGGGGCCAATGGCATTGCTGCTGTGTCTCAGCCAATCAGGAAGGGGAATCTCGGAAGACTGAGACACTCGGGGGACATTGCTGGACAGAGAGGGACCTCAGGTAAGTGTTGGGGGGCTGAGAGGGGGCTGTTGCTCACAGAAGGCTTTTTATCTTAACCCCCCTGGCGGTATTCCCGAGTCTGGCTCGGGGTGGATTTTTCATACCAAAAGCGGTATCCCCGAGCCAGACTCGGGCTTGCATTGCAGGATCCAGGAAGAGTTTACTTACCTTATCTCCTGGATCCTGCGATGTCTCCCCGCTGTGATTGGCGAGCCGCTGTGTCTCGCTCGATTCACAGTGCCGAGCTCCGTTCCCTGCGAGCGTTGCGACGCACGGGGACGGAGTTCGGCGGCAAATTCAAAAAGTGAAACACATAGTACAGATACAGTATACTGTAATCTTACAGATTACAGTACTGTATCAAATAATGACACATCCCCTTTGTCCCTAGTGGTCTGCCCAGTGTCCTGCATGCAGTTTTATATATATAAAACTGTTCTTTCTGCCTGGAAACTGGAGATTGTCCATAGCAACCAAAAAGTGTCCCTTTACGTCAAAAGTGGCTTTAGACCAGCTAGAAAACAGCGATAGTAAATTAGAACACTTGCAGAATTGAGCGATAGTGAATTGTGGGGAAATTTCTTTTATTACTATTTTTTTTTTTTTTTTAATTATTTATTTTTATTTATTATATTATAATTTATGTTTTTGTGTTTCAAACTTTATCATACCCGGGATATCTACTAGACTCTGGTTTGGACAGATTTAAGTGTGTTATTGTTAAGATTTACAGACCTATAGTATAAAACGCCAAATTTCCATGCAAAATAATTGTACCGCTTTCAGCACCTAAAATCCGAAATAATCATACCGCCAGGGAGGTTAATGCATAGAATGCATTAGGATAAAAAAAACCTTCTGCCTTTACAACCCCTTTAAATTAGATATGTGCTCTTACTTTACCACTGAAAGAGCACCTTTACTGGGATAAGAAATCTAATATTACAAACAGGAGGTAGGGGAATAAACACTGTACTGGGTTCTGATTTTCACAGAAGATTTTAGTTTATCTTGGAAGTGATGTGTTTAACGCCCAGCTGAAATTTGAATTTTTTTTTCTTTTTGTAGTCCTGTATCACTTTATAATTTTTAACTTATGTTTCCTTTGAAATGCTATAAAATACCGAAGTGGAAATGCATTTTCTGCCCTTACACTCCATTGTTCTAAGCTACCATAGCTAAGTAACTGCCACACTCCTCCATCATAAGCGCAAAACTCTCAACTTTCTGAGATGAGAAAAAGGGACACCTGTTAGCACAAAGTATATGAGTATGTAGACCACGAAGAATTAAAATGGCAAAAATTATTTGTTAAACCCAAGTGTGCTTATATCTCCACTACAGTTATTTTATACTAATGTTCATAATAACAAATTAAATAAATTGAAGGTTGGACATAAAGTTTAGTGTAGTATAACATTTTGGTAGGTAGTAGTACATTTTGTTTTACAAAACCCTATACTGCAGGCCAATACAAAAATCTGGAGGAAACAGAAAGGTTTCAAATTGAAATGTATTTCATATACAAAAATAATTAAAGGTGAGATGACAGAAGCTAAAGCCTTGTGCACAATGGACACTTTGGCCATTTCTCCTAGACGCTTTTCCTCCTGGCAGTAGTATTTTGGCAATAATAAAAAACGCTTGATGCTTATAAACACTTGTAACACTTTTAGGTGTGTCAAGTGCTTGAGCATTAATTTATTTAATTGCCCATAATAATAATTTATTCTGGCCATTGAAATGAATTGGCCCATAAGTGTTACGGGCAGCCTTATTGGCCTCATACACACTGGACATGCTCAAGTGGTAAACATGCCTAGTGTTTGATGTGCTGGCAATGGGGGTTTTTTTCTGCCTCTAAAGGCCCCTTCCTCTAAAAAAAAAAAGAAACAAAAAAAAAAAAACCGCCAGACGCCCCTAACAGGCAGGTTGTAAAATGTCCATTGTGTATGAGGCCTAATAAGGCTGCCCATGACACCTATGGGTCAGTAGTGAGGGTCCAGAAGGAAGTGGGATAGAACCAGGATCTATGGGAGCTGGTTGCTCGACGCAGACACCCCAGTCTGTTGGCCTTGGTAACCGTTTACCGTAAATCAGACAGGATGTGGAGGCATCTTCCCTTCTTTATAGTCATGCTTTACACTAATTTGTACCAGGATTCATCTATGTGACAAGCTTTACCCCTTGTATGAATTGAATTAAACAAACCCCTAATAGTGTTAGGCCCCTTTCACACGTGCAGATCCATTTTTACTTCTCCGCTTGCTCAGCGGGGATCGCTCCGTTGATCCCCGCTGAGCCGGCGGATGACAAGTCCGCCTCTGCACTCTGTGCAGGGACGGACCTGTCAGAGCTCCGCTCTCCCCTATGGGGGGATCGGATGATTACGGACCGCCTGTCCGTTTTCATCCGATCCAATCCGCCAGACGTATGGAAATTAGGGTTTGCATCCGTCTGGATTTTGCGGAGTGGATCAGATCATGGCGGATCGGATGTCAGCAGACATGTCACCGCTGACATCCAACGCTCCATAGAGGTGCACGTGTGAAAGGGCCCTTAGTGTTGGCAACACTACTAGTTTTTGTTCCTTTGTTGTTTATTAACAAGGCTTGGTGTTTAGTTATACGAATATATATGCAGGTTAGCTGAGATGTGAAATTGTACTTAAGTAGTCCTAAATAACGGTACATTATAGCCAGTGTAACCACCATAGCCACCATATTAATATGTCACATTAGAATTATTACGTTTTAAATTCATGCTTTTATTCCTGTGCTATCAACAGAGGGATGTTTGCAGCATCTGAGCTTTCTGTTGAAATAATTGTGTATAGAGCAGCTGCATAAAAACTGACTGGCGTTGAACGTCTCAACACTGTACTGAGCCTGAACACTGCAGAGAATTTTTTAACATGCAGTATTATATCGTACCATCCAACCAGACCTGGACATGCTTATAAATGATACATTACTTTGTCTAATTAACAGTGCACAAACAGGTCTTTTTATGATACATTTCACATTTAAAAGAACATATTAAGCTGTTATTCCAAAAATAGTAATGCATGTGAAACAAAATGACGAATTGTATAGGAATTGGAACTTGTGATAGGAACTTCATGCAGGTAGGTATATTGAGAGCCAATTACCTTTCAAAATCAAAGATAAATCTTTTTTAATTCAAGAACACTGCTAATAAGTACTCGCGTGATTAAATACTGCAGGATGTTCTATGTGGTGGGGTGTTTAATCACTGCGAATGTAATTGTGCTCGATTGCTGTTGCTATTTCTTAGATATTTACAGACCACCCTTAGACCATTTGTGCACCTAGTAGAGTCCAATGCAAATAATAGGTTTATTTAATAAAGCAATGCTAAAAACATATATGGATGTGCCAAGTATAGCAACCTATTTCTATTTACCGTGATTATATTGGGGAAATATGAGTTTAAATGCTTTGCTTGTTGAGGTATTGGCTATTGAAAATTGCTTTTTTGCCCTAATAAAATAAGCTATTAATTTGTGGCCATACAGAAAGGTATAGTAATCGCTCTTTGTTTGTTTTGCTAGTCGCTGTGTGGGAACATTTTTCATACACACTCTGTGGTGTTTAGTCGTTCAGCTCTGAGCCCTGAATATGAAAGAATGATACATAGGCGAACACATCCCAATCATCTCCCGGATTTGATAATTAGGTGGCATTTTATTTGTGTGACTTTTTTGAATTTTCAAATTATTCATGTAGTGTGTAGTCCCTATTTTCGATGGTGCGTGGTAAAAGGTTTGGAAGTAAACATGTTCAGGGGTATATTATGTAAAATAGGCTTAAAAAAAATAAAAAATGTAACGCTAGTAGAACAAGCAAGCTACTGACAACAAAACAATTGAATAAAATTGTAAATGACAAATATAGGATAAAGGTTTGCTGCGCTAAGAAAAAAATTAAATAAGGTGAAAATGAATAAATTGTGTCAAAAAATGAGTCCTGTACAATAAAACGTTCATTGTAATGTCTCTATAGAAGGGGCTAAATATGCAGATTCCACTGGATGGAAACTCTCATTATGTGCATTCAATATATGTGATGAATCAATAGGTAAATCACCCAAGTGCACCTTCATCACCGATTCGTCACGTACACCTATATTAGATGCACATAATGGGAGTTTTCATTCAGTGGAATCTGCATATTTAGCCCCTCTATGAGACATCACAATGAACTTTTTGTTGTACAGGACTAATTTTTTGTCCAAATGTATTCGTTTTCACCTTCATTAATATTTTTTCTTAGTGCAGCAAACCTTTATCCAAAATTGTCATTCACAATTCTATCCAATTGTTTTGCTTGTTTTACTAGCGCACTCATTTTTGTTTGTTTTTCTATTTTACATATTTAACCCCTCTATGAGACATCAAAACTGACTTTTTTGCTGTACAGGATTCATTTTCTGTCACAATTTATTCATTTTCACCTTATTTAATATTTAATAGTCTTTCTTAGCGTGACAAACTTTTACATTATATTCTTTAAAAAGCTACTGTATGAACACTTGAAAAAGCATGACGTATATACTGCATTGATCACTGACAGACCTGTCCTTTTACACAGCAGTCCTTCACAGCTGAAAGAGAAGCACAGGACAGTTCCGATAGTAACTCTGAGGACCCCTGGAGGATAACAGAAGAGCAGCGAGAGTATTATACTAACCAGTTTATAACGCTTCAACCAGATCTCAATTCCTTCATTTCTGGTACACCAATTAACTACTCTGAATTTTTTTCTAACCTATGTAATTATTTGTGGTGCCTTAATACAGGCTCCGAGTTACTGAAAGGTTGAAGGCATCAAGTCTAGGTTTCCAGCATTTTAGAGGGTTGCTAGCTGTTATTTATTAGCTATCCCATTCACATTTCAAGTAAACTATCAAGAATTCATTATAAAATGGAAGTTAAGACACTGGAATGAAAGTGCTTTGCAAAACACAAAGTGGACATGACAGAGGGAGATATGATGCTCTCAGTAAAGCTCTGTGGGCTGAGGGAAAGGTGCTGGGATTCTAGATAGCAATGGGCTAAAATAACAGGTCTCTCTTTTTTTTTTTTTAAAGAAACCACTT
Organism: Lithobates clamitans; assembly: GCA_037952925.1. Classification (NCBI taxonomy): domain Eukaryota; kingdom Metazoa; phylum Chordata; class Amphibia; order Anura; family Ranidae; genus Lithobates; species Lithobates clamitans. Next base: position 12,017,310 of record JBBGZY010000251.1, on the reverse strand, counting down.
AATCCCAATTGCAATCCTAACCCTAACTCCTACCTCTACAACTATAGTAATACACATAAAGGATTTATATATCACGAAAGCTAAATTGTATGCTTTCCATTGAGGCAAAAGTTAAAACCTCATTGTTAGTAGTATTAAACTATACGTTTTACTAAAAAAAACTTGATTAGAGTAAGGTATGGTTAAAACCCCCTTTGCTTTTTTCTGTCTGGTCCCATTGGGGAGATTTCCCTTCCCTTTCTGTCAAACAAAAAGAAGTGAGAGGATATTTCTATAAAGTGAGGAAGATCCCATCGTAGAGAGTTGCCACTAGTACAACTGTCCTTATTGGACGATTTCCTCTGCATAACTACAGTTTTGGATTCCCATTCCCCAGCTTTTTGTTGTTTCTTTTTGCTTGTACAGTTTAAAGCGGAACTTCACTCTCTCAATCAACATTGACTATTTTTAATCCTTATGCTGCTAGTATTAGTGAATAGATAGGAAAGTATATTATGTTTACTTGTTTAAAAAATTTTTTTTACATACGTTCAGTTACTTCTTGGTTTCCATGCCTAGGCAAATGATGTCATACATCCCAGAATACTTCAGAAGAGGAGGAGTGTTTTTCTCAGCTAAGCACACCCTCCTACATGCATGCCTGAGCTAAGGGCAGATGGATTCTAGGAAGTAAACACTACATGAATCATCTGTCCTTACTAAAGATGGCCACAGCCAGAAATGCTAGGGGGTGTTTTTCACAGTGATTTTTAAGCAAAATAAAGTAGGAAGACATGGGTGGCAGGATGAGTTTGCTTTTTGGATATTAAAAATTAATTAAACAGTGTTTTTGGTTTGTGGTGCTCAGATGCAGTGTAGCTCTGCTTTTAATTATTTAGTATCCTGGAATGTATCCGTTTGGACAAACCCACCACTCCCTGCACTGTAATGACCATTAAGAGTAATAAAAATTCATGCCGCAATGAATCTGTTTGGACAGAGCCAGTACAACTGCTCATACATGGGCAAATATCTCCCCAAGAATGATGATATAAGATATGAATGAAATATCAGCCTGTCTCTGAATAGCTCACTGGGCTGCTAGAACCCACTCTGATCCTTGGCTGATAATGAAGCCCATGGGCACATGATACCATCCAACCTCCACTTTTTTTTCTATATGCCTCACTTAAACGCAGGTCTTTCAAGAAGCTGTAAAAGGCCCATGTACGATATTGAATTCCTTCAATTACTTCTGTCTATAAATGGGTTAGAAACAGCATGATCGTCACAAGCAATGATTTATTTGGGAGCCTAGCTTGTAATTGTCAGGGTAACGTTAAAGGTTTGTGTACTTAGACATTTGTGTAAATTTGAGATACAGTATATTTGTGTGTGTTTGTGTATATATATATATATATATATATATATATATATATAGAGAGAGAGAGAGAGAGAGAGAGAGAGAGAGATATATATCTATAATTTTAGCACTTATTAGCACTTATTTTCATTTGCAAATCATAATAGGGTTTTTTCACACAGGTTCGGTGGCAAAAAATTTCTTCACCAAGTCAAAGCTTCCCATCCCAGAACTTTCGCATGTTTGGTAGGTAATAACCCTGTAATATATTATGATAGAAAATGGAAGTGCTTGCAATATATATATCAGTAAGTGCATACATCACGCTTTTAAAGCATTGGCAAAGCTTTTAGCAAACTTCAAGCAGCTTTCTTAAAGCTATAAACACAAGCTTTAACTCCAGTGTGCAGCTTGCTGCGCACACTGCTTTTATACAAGCTGAAGCCTGTGTGTAGAAGGCCTTAAAACATAAACAATAAAAAACAGATTTCTTGAAAGCTATTGACATAAACATCTATTTTTTTCACATGACATTGTAATTGTCTTCTTTTTCTCACAGCTCTGAACAGCAGTTAAAAAGAATAAGAGTATGGCTTTGAAAATATCATTGTTTCCCAATGTGTAGGATTACAGGATATAGGGGTTTTAAAAATACCTTTTCGCCATTCCTTCCACTGGCTTTATTTTTTTGTAATGAAAACCAAGTAGCAAGGGCGCAGAAATCAGCAAAAGTATATCACATGTCAAAAATACTGTGTGCAGAGAGATGTGGATGTCAGCATGACCAGGGAAGATCCTGAAATAACAATGGAGGATCCACAAGCCACAGGGCCGGTTGTCAAACCTGCCAAGTTTAATGGTAGCGACGGCGTGCACAGTAACTCTCTGCACTTCACAGAGAGTCACTGTCAGAGGGATCAAATGGGAATAGGTGGCAACTTGTTTTGAGAGCTGCGGTCCCTTTGTCAAGCCAGCTCGAAGGGTAACTGGCTTTATACCACAGCTAAGAAGATAGAGGGGCACGCTGCATAAGACTGCTGGCGGTCTACACAGGATGGAAACAAGGGCCAGCCAGCATAATGCATTTAAAAGATGGGCAATTGTATATAATTGTGGCAGTGATATAGGATAAAAAAGAAGAGGACTATAAAGACCAGCATTATTACAAGATCTATAAAAAATCATCCAAAAAGTACAAACAGCACAATATACACAATGTGTAAATGAACATCCTAAATGAATAAAATAAAATTAAAAACCAATATAGATAAAAATTATTGAAGTAAAAAAAAAATACTATAAGATAATCAATCCTATATAATAATGTGATTACCTAACCTGATATGCATATCCTGACAAGAATGTGTATTATAGTGGTGTGTAACATGAGGTTTGTGAAGCCACAATAATTGTAAATTAATCTATAAATGTTTGACCAAATAAATTGCTATCAATTTTAAATGTATATGATGAGATAAATACAATAAAACATGATATTAATAACTAATGGCTATTGGTTTTATAATTTTCTACAAGATGATGTGAACATCCATTTCCTCATTAAGTCCTGTAGGGGCCAAAGTTCTTTAATGTGAAGATCCAGAAGGTTTCACTGTTACACAACCTATTGAATCCTCTGCTATAGAACTGCATCTTGGAATCGATTCAAAAACCCAGATCCTGAGATGAGACCTACTGTGGATTTGCTGCATTTAAGAGTAAAATGTCTGTGTGCTCTAAATCTCCATCTTCAGTAAGCCTTCTGTGTTCCCCAAATCTGCACAGGACGGATAGTGTGGGCTACATAAAGGAGGCAGCGGGGACAGGATATACAATAGATAACAAAATCAATAGAGCAGGTAATAAAGGATTTAAGTGTAAATTTTCCCTTAATGTCACTGAAATTCTTTTGACGGTGGCTGACAAAAATACACATCCTAAGCCTAGTACACACGATAAGAAAATCAGATGAAAAAAGATGTTTTTGGAGCGATCATCTGATAATCTGATCGTTAGTACACAGCTTTTGAGAGCCGATCGCGACAGTTCATGCAAATTTATCTGAAGGGACAAGCACAAAAAATGTTCTTGTAAGATAACAGAACAAACAATTTTAGTTTTAATCAGTACAGTATTTGTCTTTAAAAAATCGAGTGACCAAGACCATGCATGCTTGGAAATTAAAGCATACATTACATTACAATACAATACAAAACATTACATCATCATGGGAAGTTGTATTCTGTCTTATGAGAATTTTCGTAACTCTATAACCTATTTATTTTCAATATGAGATTAGCATGCAAAAAAAAGGCGAAGATTCATCTGATATTCTCATTGTGTGTACCAGGCTTTACACTTTTTCTTTTTTGCCTTGGTACATTCCTGTGATGTTTGCGAAGGAGGTTATCAGGGAATTGGAGGAAGATTATTTAGCTTCACAGATCCTACTGGGGCATTTTTTTTATATTAGGTACCCTCTTATAAACAAATCTGGGTCTATCAGGGATGGCGGGGCCTAGTTTGGAGTCCTGGAGTAGAATACCCCAGTGACATCGAAATATTTTTCCTTTTTCCTAAACTTACAGTGAAATTGGGTAATGGTAATGGTAATGTGTCTTGGGAACAATCTTGCCATCCAAATGGCCAAGCTGTAGGTCCAGGAAGACCGAAGAAGAGGGGCTCATATGTAAAAGAAAAGCCCATGTTGTTGTGATTGCAGTATTGGACAAATTGTTCAACAGAGGGGCCGCCCATATGATGATGATATATAGAAGGCTATATATATGTGTGTGTGTATATACAGTACCTCACAAAAGTGATTACACCCCTCACATTTTTTTTAAACATTTTATTATATCTTTTCATGTGACAACACTGAAGAAGGTACACTTTGCTACAATGTAAAGTAGTGAGTGTACAGCTTGTATAACAGTTTAAATTTTCTGTCCCCTCAAAATAACTCAACACACAGCCATTATTGTCTAAACCGCTGGCAACAAAAGTGAGTACATCCCTAAGTGAAAATGTTCAAATTGGGCCCAAGTGTCAATATTTTGTATGGCCACCATTATTTTCCAGCACTGCCTTAACCCACTTGGGCAAGGAGTTCACCAGAGCTTTGCAGGTTACCACTGAAGTCCTCTTCCACTCCTCCATGAAGACATCACGGAGCTGGTGGATGTCAGAGACCTTGCGCTCCTCCACCTTCCATTTGAGGATGCCCCACAGATACTCAATATGGTTTAGGTCTGGAGACATGCTTGGCCAGTCCATCACTTTTACCCTCAGCTTCTTTAGCAAGTCAGTGGTCGTCTTGGAGGTGTGTTTAGGGTCGTTATCATGTTGGAATACTGCCCTGCGGCCCAGTCTCCGAAGGGAGGGGATCATGCTCTGCTTCAGTATGTCACAGTACATGTTGGCATTCATGGTTCCCTCAATGAACTGTAGCTCCCCAGTGCCAGCAGCACTCATGCAGCCCCAGACCATGATACTCCTACCACCATGCTTGACTTGTAGGCAAGACACACTTGACTTTGTACTCCTCACCTGGTTGCTGCCACACATGCTTGACACTATCTGAACCAAATAAGTTTATCTTGGTCTCATTAGACCACAGAACATGGTTCCAGTAGTCTATGTCCTTAGTCTGCTTGTCTTCAGCAAACTGTTTGCAGGCTTTCTTGTGCATCATATTTAGAAGAGGCTTCCTTTTGGGACAACAGCCATGCAGACCAGTTTGATGCAGTGTGCGGCATATGGTCTGAGCACTGACAGGCTGACCCCCCACCCCTTCAACCTCTGCAGCAATGCTAGCAGCACTCATACGTCTATTTTCCAAAGACAACCTCTGGATATGACGCTGAGCACATGCACTCAACTCCTTTGGTCAATCATGGCGAGGCCTGTTCTGAGTGGAATCTGTCCTGTTAAACTGCTGTATGGTCTTGGCCACCATGCTGCAGCTCAGTTTCAGGGTCTTGGCAATCTTCTTATAGCCTAGGCCATCTTTATATAGAGCAAAAATTCTTTTTTTCTGATCCTCAGAGAGTTCTTTGCCATGAGGTGCCCTGTTGAACTTCCAGTGACCAGTATGAGAGAGTGAGAGCAATAACACCAAATTTAACACACCTGCTCCCCATTCACACCTGAGACCTTGTAACACTAATGAGTCACATGACACTGGGGAGGGAAAATAGCTAATTGGGCCCAATTTGGACATTTTCACTTAGGGGTGTACTCACTTTTGATGCCAGTGGTTTAGACATTATTGGCTGTGTGTTGAGTTATTTTGAGGGGACAGAAAATGTACACTGTTATACAAGCTGTACACTCACTACTTTACATTGTAGCAAAGTGTCATATCTTTAGTGTTGTCACGTGAAAAGATATAATAAAATATTTACAAAAATGTGAGGGGTGTACTCACTTATGTGAGATACTGTATATATATATAAAGCATTTAAAGATATAGAGCACAGTATCCCAAGACTTTTTACTCCTAAACACCCCAAATCCACAAAAGGTCTCAGCATTTGCAAGATGCAGTTCTATGGCAGAATGATTAAAGTGGTGTTCCAGTTGAAATTATACTTTTTAAATAAAAATACCCCTATAATACACAAGCTTAATGTATTCTAGTAAAGTTAGTCTGTAAACTAAGGTCTGTTTTGTTAGTTTATAGCAGTAGTTTGTTATTTTATAAACTTACAGAAGGCCGTGGCCATCTTAAGTGTGGGCATCTGAAGCCAGACTGTATTTCTTCCTGGATCTCATCCTTGCAGATCTCGCACATGCTCAGTGCAGCACAAGCCGTGTAATAGGTTTCAGGTCAGGTTTCCATAGCAACGGCAGTTTCAAAGGAAGTTGCCGCCCCTTCCCAGAAGGCATTGCAAACAGGAAATGATGCAATGGGCCGCGGCCAGGGAGGAGGAAGTGAAAAATTAATACAGCAGATATACAGTAGGTGTTGAGAAAAAAAATAAAAAAATATCCAATTTGTTTACAGTGCACAGTTTAGGGAGGGATGCTGAAGAGTTGTAAAAGTGGGTGGAACTCCACTTTAAGAAGGTTGTGTAACAGGGAGACCTTCTAGATCTTAGAACTAAATACTTTGGCCCTAAAAGACCTAATGAGGAGATTTACACCATAAGCAATATATATATATATATATATATATATATATATATATATATATATATATATATATATATATGTGTGTGTGTGTGTATGTATATATACAGTGGGGACGGAAAGTATTCAGACCCCCTTAAATTTTTCACTCTTTGTTATATTGCAGCCATTTGCTAAAATCATTTAAGTTCATTTTTTTTTCCTCATTAATGTACACACAGCACCCCATATTGACAGAAAAACACAAAATTGTTACCATTTTTGCAGATTTATTAAAAAAGAAAAACTGAAATATCACATGGTCCTAAGTATTCAGACCCTTTGCTGTGACGCTCATATATTTAACTCAGGTTCTGTCCATTTCTTCTGATCATCCTTGAGATGGTTCTACACCTTCATTTGAGTCCAGCTGTGGTTGATTATACTGATTGGACTTGAGAAGGAAAGTCACACACCTGTCTATATAAGACCTTACAGCTCACAGTGCATGTCAGAGCAAATGAGAATCATGAGGTCAAAGGAACTGCCTGTAGAGCTCAGAGACAGAATTGTGGCAAGGCACAGATCTGGCCAAGGTTACAAAAAAAATTCTGCAGCACTTAAGGTTCCTAAGAGCACAGTGGCCTCCATGATCCTTAAATGGAAGATGTTTGAGACAACCAGAAACCCTTCCTAGAGCTGGCCGTCCGGCCAAACAGAGCTATCGGGGGAGAAGAGCCTTGGTGAGAGAGGTAAAGAAGAATCCAAAGATCACTGTGGCTGAGCTCCAGAGATGCAGTCTGGAGATGGGAGAAAGTTGTAGAAAGTCAACCATCACTGCAGCCCTCCACCAGTCGGGGCTTTATGGCCCGACGGAAGCCTCTCCTCAGTGCAAGACACATGAAAGCCTGCATGGAGTTTGCTAAAAAAAACACCTGAAGGACTCCAAGACGGTGAGAAATAAGATTCTTTGGTCTGATGAGACCAAGATAGAACTTTTTGTCCTTAATTCTAAGCAGTATGTGTGGAGAAAACCAGGCACTGCTCATCACCTGTCCAATACAGTCCCAACAGTGAAGCATGGTGGTGGCAGCATCATGCTGTGGGGGTGTTTTTCAGCTGCAGGGACAGGACGACTGGTTGCAATCGAGGGAAAGATGAATGTGCGGCCAAGTACAAGGATATCCTGGACGAAAACCTTCTCCAGAGGGCTCAGGACCTCAGACTGGGCCAAAGGTTTACCTTCCAACAAGATAATGACCCTAAGCACACAGCTAAAATAACGAAGGAGTGGCTTCACAACAACTCTGTGACTGTTCTTGAATGGCCCAGCCAGAGCCCTGACTTAAACCCAATTGAGCATCTCTGGGAGACCTAAAAATGGCTGTCCATCAACGTTTACCATCCAACCTAACAGAATTGGAGAGGATCTGTAAGGAGGAATGGCAGAGGATCCCCAAATCCAGGTGTGAAAAACTTGTTGCATATTTCCCAAAAAGACTCATGGCTGTATTAGATCAAAAGGGTGCTTCTAATAAATACTGAGCAAAGGGTCTGAATACTTAGGTTCTTGTGATATTTCAGTTTTTCTTTTTTAATAAATCTGCAAAAATGTCAACAATTCTGTGTTTTTCTGTCAATATGGTGTGCTGTGTGTACATTAATAAGGAAAAAAAATGAACTTAAATGATTTTAGCAAATGGCTGCAATATATATATATATATATATATATATATATATATATAATCTTTTTTTTTTTTTTTTTTTTTGGAATGTAGGTTAGAAAATAAAATGAATACTTGTGAATAGTTGTATTGGACATTTCATTTTTGGATGCTTTTACAAATAATTGTTTTCTTCCAGGGATCTTAGCGATGTTGACTGTGATGGAGCGCTGACTCTTTCGGAATTCTGTGCAGCTTTTCACCTTATTGTTGCTAGAAAGAATGGCTTTGATTTGCCAGATACACTACCCAAGAACTTGTTGTCTGAAATTATTCAGTCAGGTAAGAAAATATATATTTTTGTGGATGGCCTCATAGGGGCGTACAATGCATTATGCTCACTCGCTTGATGGGTGGGAGGGTTTTTCTAGAGGATGGAAGGGTGAAGCTATGTTGCATGTATGGTGTTGATATCCTTGTATTCTACCCTTCAAGCTGTACACATTGATTTATCTATGCTGAAGCATGTATATCTTCCATGTAGTGTTCTGTACTATGTCGATTGGTATTTTGTAACTTCCCCTTTTTATGACAATAAAGCACCACTGTTTTGTTAAAAAAAAAAGAAAATATATATTTTTAACTGAATTTATCAACAGCTTTTATGTCATTGCTTGTTATCTTTCTGAGTATGTAATAGTACAATACTACAAATGAAAAAATAATGTCTGTACATTATGAGTTGTGGCACCTTTTTGCTAAAAAGAAAGGTTCATTTTAATGTGGGTAACATTTGAGATGAGATATATTAAATAAAAGTGAGGATTTTGTTCCAGTTCCAATCACTGTGATTGCATGGGATGCTGCTACTGTTCATTCACGGCTGGTTAACCCCTACAGGTGTAGGCAGGGCTGAAACTAGGGGCTAGGGGGACGCAGGGGGGGCACATGCCCCGGGTGACGCATCTAGGGGGGTGACGCCGGGGGTTCCGTCACCCCCACCCGCACTGGGAAGCAATACACTAAGGGTGTCGCTGCCTCCTGATCAAGTGTAATGGACAGGCAGTGCCCTTTGCATAGTTTGCCAAATACCAGAGAACCAAATAGGAGGGAGACTGCACAGGTGCACTAGCGCTGAATCACTCTGCTCCTCCTGCCCACCAGCCAGCACTATAGAAAGGCATTCCAGAGTGACTCTTCAGCATGGGAGAGCCTTCGTGGAACTGGAAGGGATTTATTAGGACAAGGAGAGGGGTTTGTGTGCAGAAGCTCCTGGACTAGGAAGTTGGGGTTGTAATGGCAAAGGATTTGGGAGCCTGGGGGGTGCAGAGAAGGCCCTGGACTGAGGTGGTGTGCGGAGGAGGCCCTGGGCTGGGGGGGTCCAGAGGAGGCCTTGGACTGGGGGGTGCAGTGGAGGCCTTGGGCTGATGGGGGTTGTGGATGAGACACTGGGCTAGAGGGGTGCAGAGGAGGCTCTTTACTGAGGAAGGGGTGCAGAGGAGGCCATGGATTGAGGGGGTGCAGAGGAGGCGCTGGAGTGGGGGGGTGCAGAGGAGGCCCTGGACTAGAAAAGGGTTGGTGTATCAAAGACTAGATTAGGAGAGGAGGCCCTGGACCAGGAGGGAAGTACACAGGAGGACATGGACTGTGAGGTGCAGAGGAGGCCCTGGACTAGGAGGGGAGTACACAAAAGGCCCTGGACTGGGGGGATTGCAGTGGAGGTCCTGAACTGGGGAATGCAGAGGAGGCTTTGGACTAGGAGGGGAGTACACCAGATGTCCTGGACTGGGGGTGTAGAGGGGGCCCTGGACTTAAAAAGTCTGGTGTTGGTGTGTCAAAGGACCCGGGATTTGGAAGGCAGTGTGCAGAGGAGCCTCTGAACTTGGGGGGGGGGGGGTGGCCTTAGAGGAGGCCTTGGACTAGGATAGGAGCGCAGAGGAAGCCCTAGACTAGGAAATGGTGGTTGGTGTGGCAAAGGCCCCCTGGATGGGGGGTTCACAACATAAATAGGGAGCAGAGAGACCAGTCCTGTGGTAGATTTATTGCTTGTTTGGCTGTACTTCTCCTGTGGATCACAGCAGTGCAGATTATTTTGCACTCCTGGGACCCCTGTGACCCATTTTCAGCTGACAGTGGGCTGTCGGCTGACATCACAGAGCCAGGTATGTGAGCGATTCCTGACAATATGGTTGCGATCTTTTCGCTTATAGGTGAAGCTCTCTGGTGGATGCAGATGCAGCAAAATGTGGCTCAGCATACAGGACCTGTCTCAGCGCCTGTCTGATTGAGCCCTTAGGAGAATTTATCAAAACCAGAGCAGACAGAATCTGGAGCAGCTGTGCATGGCAACCAATCAGCTCATAGCTTTCATTGTCAAAGCTGAACAAGCTGATTGGTTGTCATGCAAAACTGTTCCAGATTCTGACTGCACCAGTTTTGATAATTTCCCCACACTGTGTTTTACATCTCTTACTCCTAACTACTTCATTCTAAGTACAGCACATGCTTTGTTAAAGTGGTTGTAAAACACAAGGTTTCTTACCTTCATGCATTCTATGCATGAAGGTAAAAAAACATTATGTGTGCAGCAGTCCCTCCAGCCCTACCTAATATTTACTGAGCCCCATCCCGATCCAGCGATGTCCACGAGTGTCTTGGCTCTCCAAAGACTTGCACTCCTGATTGGCTTTTGGTAGCAGCCGGAGCCATTTGCTCCCACTACTGTCAATAACAGCCAGTAAGCCAATTAGGAGACGGAGTGGGCGGGAGTGCACCTGCTTAGATGCCCCCATAGCAAGCTGCTTGCTGTGGGGGAACCCAGAAGGAGGGAGGGGCCAGGGGCGGCAGCGAGGGACTCCGAATGGAGGAGGATCCGGGCTGCTCTGTGCAAAACCATTACATCCTTGCCGCTCTTAAAGTAAAGAACCCTCTACGTTGTTTAAGGTTAAACCTCTTTTCTTCTAATTTTAATGAGTGGCCACATGTCTTGTTAAACTCCCTTCAGCAAAAACGTTTTATCCCTATTGTGGGGTCACCAGTACGGTATTTGTAAATTAAAATCATATCCCCTCTCAAGCGTCTCTTCTCCAGAGAGAATAGGTTCAGTGCTCGCAACCTTTCTTCATACCTAATATCCTCCAGACCCTTTATTAGCTTTGTTGGCCTTCTTTGTTCTCGCTCCATTTCCAGTACATCCTTCCTGAGGACTGGTGCCCAGAACTGGACAGCATACTCTAGGTGTGGCCGGACCAGAGTCTTGTAGAGTTGGAGAATTATTGTATTATCTCTGGAGTTGATCCCCTTTTTAATGCATGCCAATATTCTGTTTGCTTTGTTAGCAGCAGCTTGGCATTGCATGCCATTGCTGAGCCTATCATCTACTAGGACCCCCAGGGCCTTTTCCATCCTAGATTCCTCCAGAGGTTTTCTCCCCAGTATATAGATTGCATTCAATATTTTTGCCACCCAAATATATTATTTTACATTTTTCTACATTAAATAAACCTCATTTGCCATTAATTTGTTCAGATCTTTTTGCAAGGTTTCCACATCCTGCGGAGAAGTTATTGCCCTGCTTAGCTTAGTATCGTCCGCAAATACAGAGATTGAACTGTTTACCCCATCCTCCAGGTCATTTATGAACAAATTAAATAGGATTGGTCCCAGCACAGAACCCTGTGGAACCCCACTACCCACCCCTGACCATTCCGAGTACTCCCCATTTATCACTACCCTCTGAACTCTCCCTTGTAGCCAGTTTTCTGTGTCAAACTGTGTTTTTTGACTGTGTCAAATGCTTTTGCAAAATCCAGATGCACCAGGTCTACAGGCCTTCTTTTATCTAGGTGGCAACTCACCTCCTTATAGAAGGTTAATAGATTGGTTTGGCAAGAACGATTCTTCATGAATCCATGCTGATTACTGCTAATGATACCGTTCTCATTACTAAAATCTTGTATATAGTCCCTTATCATCCCCTCCAAGAGCTTGCATACTGTTGATGTTAGGCTAACCGGTCTGTAATTCCCAGGGATGCATTTTGAGCCCTTTTTAAATATTGGTGCTACATTGGCTTTTCTCCAATCAGCTGGTACCATTCCAGTCAGTAGGCTGTCAGTAAAAATTAGGAACAATGGTCTGGCAATTACTTGACTGAGTTCCCTAAGTACCCTCGGGTGCAAGCCATCTGGTCCCGGTGATTTATTAATGTTACGTTTTCCCAGTCTAATTTTAATTCTGTCCTCTGTTAGCTGGAGGTGCTTCCTGTGATGTGTCATGAGGATAAACACTGCAGTTTTGGTTACTGAGGCCCCCCGATTCCCTTGTGAAGACTGAGGAGAAGAATAAATTCAATACCTTTGCCATCTCCCCATCCTTTGTAACCAGATGTACTTCCTCATTCTTTATGGGGCCAATATGGTCTGTCCTCCCTTTTTTTTACTGTTTACATAATTAAAGAATTTATTGGGATTTTTTTTGCTCTCCTCCGCTATGTGTTTTTCGTATTCTATCTTAGCCGCCCTGATTGCACCCTTACATATCTTGTTGCATTCTTTATAAAGTCTGAATGCTGATCCCTCAACCCTGTATTTTTTGAAGGCCTTCTCCTTTGCTTTTATATGCATTTTTCCATTGGAGATAAGCCATCCAGGACTTTTGTTCTCTCTTTTAAATTTTTTTTCCCATTGGGAATAATGCCCTTATTTAATATGCTCTTAAAGCAAACCCAACTCTCCTCCGTTTTCTTTGTTCCTAAGATTTTATCCCAATTTATGCCTTTAAGCAAGGTTCGTAGTTTAGGGAAGTTGGCTATTTTAAAAGTCATTGTCTGTATTCCCCTTATGTTTCCTATTTGTGTGATTTATACTGAAACCAATTGACCTGTGATCGCTGTTTGCTAAATTGCCCCATATTTCAACATCTGTGATCAGGTCTGTATTGTTGGTAATCAGTAGATCCAGTAACGCTTTACTAACATGTTTGTTATTTAAAAAAAAAAACAAACAAGACTTTAATATTACTTTTAAGGTTAGCTGTGTGTAGTAAAGGATATGCAATAGAACAGTTTTATTTTATTAAAATGAATGTACTGAGGTTTGTACTGTCTGTTACATACTGTTTGTGGCACAGTCATTAAAGCATATGGCCATTTAATCCCCTCCCACTGATGATGTAATTTGACCACACCCACAGTTTTGACGTGGCGCTACAATATTTTCTTGGGGGGTGCAAAAATATGACTAGCTCCGGATGCCAGATGTGCTAGCTACGCCACTGGCTGTAGGCCACCTCACAATATGTCTTTGCCTGGAAAAGCTTCTGTATTACCCCCATTTATAAGACCATGGCTTCAGATAATCATAAGCTTCCACAATGTTACTTTATGTAACTATATTTAAATATGTATTTCCTTGTTGCAGTGTAAGGACTATAAAAGCCAAGAACTGCTCAAAACAAATGCCCTCAACCTTTGGCATTCTTCATAAAATTATACAGCTCAGTACTAAACTAGCTAGCTTATACTGTCTCAAACTTGTAAATGCTGGTATCTAGAACATTGTGTACAGTAAGCATTGATAAAGATTTAAACAGATTCCCATCAGTTAAAAAAAAATAAAAAATGTAGCTTTGGCAGTCATACATATTTCCTACCGGATGCTGTCCTACACAGTCATTTCTTTCTACCACTAAATTCCTCAGTCTTCCAAGTTGAAAGGTGTTAAGCATCATTCCCCACAGAAGACTGAGGGCAACCTGTGAGCATCACCACTGTGCATGTGGGGTTGAAGGAGCTTTTTTAGTTTTTAGCAAGTTTTGAGCTGTCCTCTTAAAGCCAGTAAAGCAGTTCTCAAAACCAGACTTGAAACACATCACATATTTAATGTGTTTGTTGGATGTTGTTTTCACCTTCAGTGAGTTTTTATTAAAGAATATCAAAGTACAGACAATCGTATGAAAAAGTATACATATACGAGCAATGCACAATTAGTTACCGGAACTACCAATGTTAGGGCAATATTCAAGTACAGAGAGACCCTGTAGGCAGGGCCGGATTAGCCACAAGGCCACTGAGGCCAGGCCTCGGGGCGGCAGTGGTGTAGGGGCGGCGCCGCTCCTGCAGCGACTTCGCGGCCGCCCCCCCTTTCGTGCTGCAGTCTATTATGGGCACCAGTGCCCATAGAAAGATGGCCGTGAGCCAACCACGAAACTGCGCATGCGCCGTTCCGAAGCCGGCCGGCCGGGTTCAGAAATGCTCGTAAGCGCTCGGCCGGGCGGCGCATGCGCAGTAGCGTACTTGCGCCGGGCGGCGCATGCGCAGTAGCGTACTTGCGCCGCCCGGTGCCATTTTAAAAAAAATAGCAAGTAATGTCAGCGGTGCGGCAGCGAGGGAGAAAGATGACATCTCTCATTGCCCGCACCGCTGTTCCGCCCTCCTCCTTCTGGTGGCAGGCAGCATGGCAAGGGACATCCCAATCTGGTGGCAAGTGACATCCCAATCTGGTGGCAAGTGACATCCCAATCTGGTGGCAAGTGACATCCCCATCTGGTGGCAGGCAGCGTGGCAAGTGACATCCCCATCTGGTAGCAGGCAGCGTGGCAAGTGTTATCCCCATCTGGTGGCAGGCAGCGTGGCAAGTGTTATCCCCATCTGGTGGCAGGCAGCGTGGCAAGTGTTATCCCCATCTGGTGGCAGGCAGCGTGGCAAGTGTTATCCCCATCTGTCGGCAGGCAGCGTGGCAAGTGACATCCCCATCTGGCGGCAGGCAGCGTGGCAAGTGACATCCCCATCTGGTGGCAGGCAGCGTGGCAAGTGACATCCCCATCTGGCGGCAGGCAGCGTGGCAAGTGACATTCCCATCTGGTGGCAGGCAATGTGGCAAGTGATATCCCCATCTGGTGACAGGCAGCGTGGCAAGTGACATCCCCATCTGGTGGCAGGCAGTGTGGCAAGTGACATCCCCATCTGGTGGCAGGCAGCGTGGCAAGTGATATCCCCATCTGGTGGCAGGTGACATCCCCATCTGGTGGCAGGCAGCGTGGCAAGTGATATCCCCATCTGGTGGCAGGCATGGTGGTAAGTGATATCCCCATCTGGTGGCAGGCATGGTGGCAAGTGACAAGAGATGGTGGCAAGTGACACGCTCAGGGCTCCCAATGATTCTGCATTATGGTGAGTTGAACTATTACAGTTTATATTACAATGTAATGATAGGAATAATGTGTTTCAATCATCCTGACACCATAACAACCATGGTGCCGGGGATGATTGAAGCACTAACACCAGCCATTGCCTTGAAAATTTGCCTGCGAAAAATCCTTACCCCTCGCGCGCTTACCCTGAAGTATTTTTAGTCTGTACAATTAAAGCCAGTTATTTTCAGTGTTCTCGTGTGTGGAGATATGTTTTTAATTGATCTATTGTAGAAGTCATCTATAAAGGACGTGGTGTGTGTGTGTGTGGGGGGGGGGCGGCATTGAAGGACCCGGCCTTGGGGTGGCAAAGGGAGTAAATCCGGGCCTGCCTGTAGGTATATTGAGAAATTGGCTAATGATACAGAAGTGGCCTACAGGTATCTTGAAAGGAATGAATGGCAAGATGATGGCCATAGTTGTAATACTTCAAAGAAGAAAAAAAGAAGTAAAGGGTCCTAAAGGAAATTTATAGGAAAATATAGGAGGTGGAATTGGCGGTAGTGGATGAGGGAGAGACAAAAAAGGAAAGAAGTGGGGAAACTACAAGATACTGTAGTTGAGACCAAGGTCAGGAACATAGGGAAAGGGGGGGGGGGGACATCTGAGGCCCCCACCCCCAGAAAACTTTCTAGGGCTCTGCTCCTACAGGATAGAACAGGGATATGCAATTAGCGGACCTCCAGCTGTTGCAGAATTACAAGTCCCATGAGGCATAGCAAGACACAGACAGCCACAAGCATGACACCCAGAGACGGAGGCATGATGGGACTTGTAGTTTTGCAACAGCTGGAGGTCCACTAATTGCATATCCCTGGGATAGAATACCTTGCTATTGGCATCAAGGCGTGAGATGTTGTTTTCAACAAGCTATTCGTTTTTGGTTAAAGCTATATGTTTTTATTCTTGTCCATGTCCATCACAACTTCGAGTCTACTGAAAGCCATGTAACAGCAGGAAGCCTGTGTGACCTATAACCTGAGACTATTCCTGAAAGTAAGTGACAGCCGCTATGTCAGCTCATCTGTTCCAAATCATATTAAACTGTTTTGCTTGCTGACTGCAGAACAACATACTCAAAGAAACACTTGGAACTTTTGCAACTTGTAGTCAGATGAAGGAAAAGATCAAACAAGCTCAATATCTTTGGCAGGGTGGCTCCCATGCAGCAAGGCTTCCCTGAATAAGCACCCGACAGAAGCTCAAACCATAAAAATACAGAAACAAATGCCAGACCAAAACCAAATGAGAGATTCCAAGATAATTTTAATTGTTGGTAATATAAGTCATGTAAAAACAGCCAACACATTTTGAGGGCAACACTACTTCACCCAATGATGAAAATATATTTCTAAATATGCATGCATATGACATATACCACAAATGATAGAACTTCACATAGTGACAACAAGATTGTCAAATTAGAAATGTTAGAATTAGAAATGTTGAGGGTAAAAATAATATGCATTGTGAAATATCAATTAAAGAAACTGGATATATAAAATATAAAAATATGCTTAGTTGCATCAAAAAGAAAATGTGCAAGAAAGTACTAAAAAATCATGTTTCTAAAATAGGACTAGTTGGCTACTAGCACAAGTACTAAAACACAATAAAGGTGGTCATACATGTATCGAAAGTCAACCAGTTCAGCAAGGACTAGCTGAATTTAATTTCATGTGTGACCACTGTGGTTAAACAGAAGTTGATTTACCAATCGGCTTATGTTCAATGTGAAATTAACTGGCTCCTTAAGGAAGTACAAAAATAATAACAGACCAGGCTGCTCAAAAAAGACAACTAAAATGAGTTCTGAAAAATCACTAAGAGATCAAACTGCTCAAAGTTGCTAAATATCTACTGAAATAAATACAAGAAAGCTAAATACAAATTGCTAAAATGAGAATAATTGGCTACTAAAATAAGTAGTTGCAAAGCACTAAGAAACCGAGCCATTGAAATTAAACGAATTAGCTACTGATATAAATACTAAAAATGACTAAACTCCTTTCATTTGTTAAATGATTTTAGTTTTTTTGTTATTTCTTATTTTAGGAGCTAATTTGTTTTATTTTGTCAGCTTGGTCTCTGAGGCTGGCCATAGATGATGCAATTTTCTTTCCTGCAATCACGGGTTGCAATCAGCCTGCCCATAGAAGGTTCCTATTTTGATGGTGCCTGCTGAACCGGCCAAGATTCAAACTCATCTATGGCCAGCTTTAGTGTGTTTTAGTACCTGTTCTAAAACACACTTATGCCGCGTACACACGATCAGAAATTCTGTTAGCAAAAGTCGGATGTGAGCTTTTGGTCAGAAATTCCGACCGTGTGTATACTTCATCGGACTTTTGCTGGCAGAATACCAGAGATAGATTAACTATCTGTGTGGCAAGACTGGGCTCAAATGATAGGAAATCTTATACTCTACATTATGATATAAAAAAAAAAAAAAAAACATTTTTCAGGTTTACATCCATTTTAAACTAAAAATGTAATATATTGCTGCTTACCAATTACTTATGCAATTAGATGTGGTGACTGCATTTGTTTTCTGTTTTGGCTTGTTTCCCTCTGTTTTCACCTGGTGATCTGGTCAGTAACACACCTCCTGTATTGGTAAGACACAACTCTGGAAGAATGGGCACAGGTGGCACAGCAGACAGCAGCATTGTCAGTTAGGGGGGAGGGGGTGTTAAATGTATTAGCAGATTTGATTACAATAACACATTGAAGCCATACTCCAGCCAATACTCTATTATCAGTTCTAGCAACCCTTTTTTTTCTTTTGGGATAAAGGTTTTTCATGATAAAATAAAAGCTGGTCATTTTAATGACACTGCCAGTGGTAAATGGATTGTCTCATCCATGTAAACTTTTACATTCTGCTGGAGAGCTTGAAACAACAGACTTGCTGGCTGGATCATCAAATGAAAGTAGAAGAAAGGAATCCTAAAAAAGGAAACTAATACAGCCATCACATCTAAGAATTGCTAAGCTGCAATATAATACATGTTTGCTTTTGGGTTTAATAATGCTTTAATTTAATTCCTATGCATGCACTGGTTCTTTGTTGGGTCCCATAAGTGTTTTGTAATGTGTAAAAATGTGGGCTGGTGTTCTTTATTAAAGGGGGTATTTTCTTCAAGTACAGTATATCTAAGCCAACACTTTTCCAGTATGAATAGCTTAATTAAGGCCTCATGTACACTGCTGCTGGTAAACGGACGTTCAGAGGCAGTTGGATGCTTTTGTCAGCTGCCCCTGAACTCATCCAATGTTATTTTATGTGTACATGTACACAGGTTTGTTTAATTTT
Organism: Lithobates clamitans; assembly: GCA_037952925.1. Taxonomy (NCBI): domain Eukaryota; kingdom Metazoa; phylum Chordata; class Amphibia; order Anura; family Ranidae; genus Lithobates; species Lithobates clamitans. The sequence goes on along the minus strand of JBBGZY010000251.1, from coordinate 11,998,685 downwards.
GTTTTTAGACAGTTGCGTTTTGAGGCTTTTCTTTGAAGGCAAAAAAATTAGTTCAGACGCCGAAGTTTCAGACGTTTCAGACGCCAAATGCAGCTAAACGTGGCTAAATGCGGTACAGGCGTTTAGCCACGTTTCGTTTACCGGCGTTTTTAATTTTTGACTATTTTGAAAGAAAAAATTTTTTTTTTCAAATGCTTCAAAACGCCGCTAATCGCGGCATGTAAACGCAGCGTTTTAATGTAATTGGACATTTTAAACGTGGTTTTTTATCTGTCAAGTTAAATCGTTCAGGAGAGGTTTTAAAAACGTCCCCTGTACATTAAGCCTAAGGGTTAAAACCTCTGTCAGATTTTATTGCTGCCTGTGTCCCATTGGAGAAATTCACCTTCCCTGTTTGTCCTATTTGTTTTGGGTTGTCACCGGAACAGAAATAGAGGGGACATCTTACAATTTGCTACGATGACCTCTATCTAGGGGGGCATTTCCCTTATTTTGTAGACATTTCCTTTCAGTTTATGTTGTGTCTACTGGACAAGAAATGTAGGTTATCCTCCCCAGTGAAACACAGATGGCAAAAAAGAAAAAAAAATGGGGATTTAACCCTTGCTGAATTTATACAGATACATTCAGACTTTAGTGAATGTAAACCTTTTTTTTCTTTTAAAATAATAAACATGTCATACTTACCTGCCCTATGCAATGATTTTGCACAGCGCTCCTGGTTCCTCCTCTACGGCGAGTGCCCCCATAGCAAGCCGCTTCCTATGGGGGCACTCATGGATCCTGAGTTATGCTGTCTGCGTCACAGAATTTGGTTGAGAGCAATCTGCCATGTGAAGAGGGAGAGAGTGGAGAGAGCCACTGCTGTTGGGCACAGCTCTGAACCGAGATTGGGCTCATGTAAATATAAGGGGGTGCGGGGGGTATCCTGTGGTACAGAAGGTTTTTTTTTACCATAATGGAGAGAATGCATTAGGGTAAAAAACTTAAGCCGTTAGAACCACGTTAAGTTCTCTTTAACAAAATTCTGCTTACAATTTCATGACAACTTCTTAGCTGTACTTCTCTTATAAATTAATATGTTCTCGTGTATCATAGAGGTACAGGCTTGGAGTACTTTTATCTAGAAATACATGATTGCTTACCTCACACAGCAGCTGAAATAAAAAATATTTTTTGCTGCTCAGGTGTTCCTCTCAGCAGCCAGACTGACTTTATACACAATATTACCAAAAGTATTGGGACGCCTGCCTTTACATGAACTTTAATGGAATCCCAGTCTTAGTCCCTAAGATTCAATATTGAGTTGGCCCACCCTTTGCAGCTATAACAGCTCAACTCTTCTGGGAAGGCTGTCCACAAGGTTTAGCAGTGTGTCTATGGGAATGTTTAACCATTCTTCCAGAAGTTCATTTGTGAGGTCAGGCACTGATGTGGATGAGAAGGCCTGGCTCGCAGTCTCCGCTCTAATTCATCCCAAAGTTGTTTATTAGGTTGAGGCTGCAGGCCAGTCAAGTTCCCCCTCCCCAAACTCGCTCATCCATGTCTTTATGGACCTTGTTTGTGCACTGGTGTGCAGTCACGTTGGAACAGGAAGGGGCCGTCCCCAAAGTTGGGAGCATGACATTTTCCAAAATATCTTAGTTCCAGTGAAGGGAACTCTTAAGGCGTCAGCAAACAAAGGAGCCAAGCCCAACCCCTGAAAAACAACCCTGCTCCATAATCCCCTCTCCACCAAATGATTTGGACCAGTGCACAAAGCAAGGTTCATCAAGACATGGATGAACGCGTTTGGGGTGGAGGAACTTGAGTGACCTCAACCTGATAGAACACCTTTGGGGTGAAATGGAGCGGAGACTGCGAGCCAGGCCTTTTTGTCCACATCAGTGTCTTACCTCACAAATGTGCTTCTGGAAGAATGCTCAAACACTCCCATGGACACACTCCTAAACCCTGTGGACAACCTTCCCAGAAGAATTGAAGCGGTTATAGCTGCAAAGGATGGGCCAACTCAATATTGAACCCTACGGACTAAGACTGGGATGCCATTAAAGTTTATGTGCGTGTAAAAGCAGGAGTCACAATACTTTTGTATATATATTTTATTTACATTGGAAAAATACTAGTTGGATTATTATTGGTTGACATGAATATAACATGTGCCTTCTGTGTTTGTAAACGTGGTCTGAGTGCTGATTCTTGTTACATTAACATATCATCCCTTGCCACTTTTCACTGGGATTTGTGTATTGATTACACCTGTGGTGATGCTACTGTTTTAAAGCTTTCCTCGCCAACGTGTAACTAGAACAATGTATCAGTATTTTAGAGGCATGTGATAAATGCAACCGAAGGATAATATGATGAATGGGTTCCACAAATTGCCGCAAAAGCAATAAATCCAGATTGATACCATCTAAGCAAAGTGTGTATGAGTATAGAAACAAACATCACACAGCTTTACAGATGCCAATGTGCTGGGCTGCAATTTTCAAGAGCAGACATTTATGGCTTCATGCCTGGAATAAGAATTACGGCAACAAACTGCTTCTGAAACATCACAAGCTGCACGGGAGTATGATGGCCTAGTCGATGTAGTGATATTCACACAGAAAATCTGCCACAAAGACATAGAAATACACGGAATGCATTTACATTGTAATACATTTCCTTTTCTTCTCATGTAACAACAGACACATTTTACTGGTTATGATATATAGTGGTCACTGTATGTAGGGCCGAAACAACTAATCGATTAATCGACAACTAATGGATTATGAAAATAGTTGTCAACTATTTTCATAATCAATAATCGGCCAGCCGATTAGTTGGCCTGCATACAGAATGCATTTATTTACATATCAGTAAATACAGTGAAGCACACATACAGCTCAGTACACCCTCCATACATGTCAGTAAGTGCATGTGTGGTTTGAACGCCGTTTTCATATGCAGGCGCGACTTACATATGCAAACGCTTCTGCGCGCGAGATTGGCGGGACGGGGCGCTTTAAACATTTACATTTTTTTTTTCTTATTTATTTTATTTTTTAGTTTAGTTTTTTACACTGTCCTTTAAAAAAAATTAGGTCACTTTTATTCCTATTACAAGGAATGTAAACATCCCTTGTAGACCTCAGATCTCATATTTACACTTGCAGTATCTCACAAAAGTGAGTATACCCCTCACAAATATTTTTTTATATCTTTTCATGTAACAACACTGAAGAAATGACACTTTGTTACAGTGTAAAGTAGTGAGTGTACAGCTTGTATAACAGTGTAAATTTGCTGTCCCCTCAAAATAACTCAACACACAGCCATTAATGTCTAAATCGCTGGCAACAAAAGTGAGTACACCTCAAAGTGAAAATGTCCAAATTGGGCCCAAAGTGTCAATATTTTGTGTGGCCATCATTATTTTTTAGCACTGCCTTAACCCTCTTGGGCATGGAGTTCACCAGAGCTTCACAGGTTCCCACTGGAGTCCTCTTCCACTCCTCCCTGAAGAGCTGGTGGATGTTAGAGACCTTGCGCTCCTCTACCTTCCATTTGAGGATGCTCAATAGGGTTTAGGTCTGGAGACATGCTAGGCCAGTCCATCACCTTTACCCTCAACTTCTTTAGCAAGGCAGTGGTCGTCTTGGAGGTGTGCTTGGGGTTGCTACCATGCTGGAATACTGCCCTGCGGCCCAGTCTCCGAAGGGAGGGGATCATGCTCTGCTTTAGTATGTCACAGTACATGTTGGCATTCATGTTTCCCTTAATAAACTGTAGCTCCCCAGTGCCGGCAGCACTCGTGCAGCTCCAGTCCATGACAAACGCACTACCATGCTTGACTGTAGGCAAGACACACTTGTCTTTGTACTTCTCACCTGGTTGCCACCACAACACACGCTTGACACCATCTGAACTAAATAAGTTTATCTTGGTCTCATCAGACCACAGGAGATGGTTCCAGTAATCCATGTCCTTAGTCTGCAGCAAACTGTTTGCGGGCTTTCTTGTGCACCATCTTTAGAAGAGGCTTCCTTCTGATATGACAGCCATGCAGATCAATTTGATGCGGCGTATGGTCTGGACAGGCTGACCCCCCCACCCTTCAATCTTTGCAGCAATGCTGGCAGAACTCATATGTCTATTTCCCTAAGACAACCTCTGGATATGACATGAGCACGTGCACTCAACTTCTTTGGTCGACCATGGCGAGGCCTGTTCTGAGTGGAATCTGTCCTGCCAAACCGCTGTATGGTCTTGGCCACTGTGCTGAAGCTCAGGTTCAGGGTCATAGCAATCTTCTTATAGCCTAGGCCATCTTTATGTAGAGCAACAATTCTATTATTCAGATCCTCAGAGAGTTCTTTGCCATGAGGTGCCATGTTGAACTTCAAGTGACCAGTATGACAGAGTGAGAGCGATAACACCAAATTTAACAAACCTGTTCCTGATTAACACCTGAGACCTTGTAACACTAACAAGTCACGGGGAGGGAAAATGGCTAATTGGGCCCAATTTGGACATTTTCACTTAGGGGTGTACTCACTTTTGTTGCCAGCTGTTTAGACGTTAATGGCTGTGTGTTGAGTTATTTTGAGGGGACAGCAAATTTACACTGTTATACAAGCTGTACACTCACTACTTTACATTGTAGCAAAGTGTCATTTCTTCAGTGCTGCCACATGAAAAGATATAATAAAATATTTACAAAAATGTGAGGGGTGTACTCACTTTTGTGAAATACTGTAAATGCAATAAAAAAAAATAAAAATGTAATGTAATTTAAAGAAATAAAAATATTAAAACTTCCCTTTTAAGAGCATTGGGCAGAAGTGACGTTAGATGTCGCTTCCGCCATCAAATGTTATGGAACCCAGTGTGGGCCATCTTTCCCTCACTTGGCATCCAAGCTTAGAGGGGGAAGGAAGCGGTGCCTCCACTGCTACCGATGGCACCGATAATCGGCGGAGACAACCGGAGCATGACGGGAGGGGGGAGCCCCTCTCCCACCACTGATAAAAGTGATCTTGCGGCGAATCTGCTGCAGAGGCCACCTTTATCTTAAAGAGGAACGCACGCTGTACCTGAAAATACTGTGGGTATGGCAGATAGCTGCTGCCATAACCACAGTATTTAGCATCAAAATACCGACGTACAGGTACAGCGATTTGCATGAAGTGGTTAATATGTATAAAATTCTTATAAAGCTGAAGTTTAGCTCATTTATTTTCTCTATAGCTTTATTGACCTAACATTGCTGTAAGTATGTTCCACGTCATGCAGGTAGCAGGATCCTGTAGGAATCTTCTGTGCAGGGATGCCAGTCCTCTTCCTGGTAACTTCTGGTGCTGCGATGGTTAATAGCTTTTATTATTTGAACAGAACAGCAGTGAAGATAGTCTGATCGGGACCCACCTCCTCCTCTTCCACTGAGAAAAGTTCTTTCATTATTTACACTGCATGTAGCACAATCATAGGCCTGCGCAGTCTATTGCATTAGGGTGTGCACCCTTAAGCTTAAACACACATGCGTGTGTGGGTGTCTACATATATATGACCCTGTCACATTGATCTCCCTGAAAGAGAAGAGCATAAACACTTCTCTTTTAGCAGAGCCGGTAAGAGGGAGATCTTTCCCCTGTTTCTGCTGCTACACGGAGCGATAACACTAATGTTCATTGGGTGATTAGGGTGTGCCTGGGCACACCCGGCACACCCTGTGCGCACGCCTATGAGCACAATCTCTGAATGGGAGAGATCATCTCATTCTTCTGACTCTCCCCCATTCAGAGATCATATTGGTCAAAGCTTTTAATAATTACAGTGCCAGAAGTTTAGAGACAGGAATAGTACCAGTATCTTTGCACAGATTTCTACAGGTTCTAGCTGCCTGACAGACATGGGACATACTTCATTACTGGTTATTAAAGTGGTTTTAAAGTCTTAAAATGTTACTAAACCCACAACAGTAAAATCAGTCTGTATATGCAGTAAAGCATGCTTGTTATACTCACTGTGAAACCTAAGGGGTTAATCCTCTGCATTGTGTAAAAGGCTGCTTGATCCTGTATGCACAGATCCTCCCCTCCCTGCACTGTCCCCCTGGACAAGTCTGGATAAGACAGGCTACACATGCTCAAGTTGGTGTGTATTGCTAGAGAGGTTTTTTCTTTTTCTTGGGAGAGTGCCTGTGATCAGTACAGGACAAATCGGCACTGTCCAGGCATGTCCAGACAGAGGGTCAGGAGCCCTGCAGCCTCATAGGACAGCTCAGTGCAGTCTAAAAACTCCTTCTACAAGCTTCATGAGGAACTACTAGAACTGACCAGACTGCTATATACTGCTGATAAGAAAGGGTATTTAGCTGTATATATTTACTAAAATAATTGCATTTCCATGTTCTGTGTACTGTGGGAGACCAGATATAGTGAATGCAGGGTCCTGGGTTTAGTAACACTTTAAGGTTTTTTCACCCTAATGCATTCTGGGCATTAAGGTGAAAAACCTCCAGTCTCCCCAGCCCCCCTTATTCTTACCAAAGCTGATCCAATCCAGCAATGTGCGTGGGAGCAGTGGCTCTCCCCACTGCCTCCCCTCTCCCTGGACAGATTAATAGCAGCAGGAGCCATTCAATGTTGTGACGGGGGTGGGGCTGAGTCGCCCAGTCTGTGTCAATAGACACAGAGAGGGTGGCTCAGGGCAAGCACACGTGAGCGCCCCCATGGAAAGCTGCTTTCCATGGGGGCACTTGCCAAAGAGGAGAGGCCTGGAGCGCTGATGGGGGACCCCAGAAGAAGAGGATCAGGGCTGCTCTGTGCAAAACCATTGCACAGAACTGTATGTTGTTTTAATTTGAAAAAAGAACAAAGCTTTAATGTCGCTTTAAGGTCCATAAAGCTGTAGATAATTTTTTTATTTTTTGTTTGCTAAACTTCAGCTGTAATATGTCGTAAACCTTTTATAGCATCAATAAATTTGATTTTACCTAAAGTCCAGGCATAGCCAAATTTTTTTCCTTTCAGTTTTTTTTTTTTGATCATCAATTGTTTTTTTATTGTTTCAAGAATATTCAAAAGGGATACAATGTGTACATTGCATGACGGTTTACATGTTATCATAAAGTGACATTTAAGAAATACCGACTTGTTTTTTTTCCTTTCAGTTTTAAAGTAGGGAACGGTAAGCCCTTGTCTGGTTTTTTTCCCCTATTGGGATGATTTTCTTTAACCTCCTGTCCTAGACATGCAACTGGAAATTAGGGATTTCCTCTCATTTTGTTGAAATCAAAATGGTGTCTTCTGGTGACAACTGTAAAATTTCAGATTTTCTTTCACAATCAGTAAGTCCCCAGGACAAATATTATGAATATTATAAATCTACCTACACAAATAACAATACAAACTTGACAGGTTTTCTGATCCTTCCCTACTGTATCAAAAAAAGTTTTGGCTATACTTAAACTTTAAAACTGAACTTTAGGAACCATAATTTACATACTTATATTGGGCCGGTTTGGCTCAGTGTAACCATGCATATTCTGTATCCGCTGATCTGCTGAGGATTCTGTAAATTGCAGTCTATACTACATAAAGTGAGAGCCGTGATTTGGGTTTTGTGCAGGCAGCTTCCCCTCTGTACAATGACCACAAGGAGTAGCTCACTCATCACCTCTGCTATTCATTGAATACCATGTATGTTTTTCAATGTATACAAGGTGTTCTCTAATTGGTAGAAGTGGTTCCCTACTTTTCCGCACCAAATCCCTCTGTCCCTCTTTCCTCCTTGTTTCTCCCTCTTTTTTTTTGTTAGATCTTTGGATTTCTATAAAATATGCAGTAAAATGCATGCAATAAACTGCCATGCAATGCACGACCAGCAGTTGAACTTCACAAGATGTCTGTGTGACATCTAAATAAAAATTGGTTAAAGAAAAAAAAAACAAAACATGTGATGCACCAAGATCAGTGCATCACCACTGCGTTGATCTCGGCCAGACCGCACCGCACACTAGACGCTGCATTGCAGTGAGTGTAAATGAGCCCTTAAAAACAGTATAAAGCGAAGACAGTGAAAAAATTGTACTTTTGGGTTTAAAATCAATCTTTTTTGATTGATTCATTCTTCATGGCCCGCATAAAGGGGGGGGTGTCCTATGGCCCATACACACGATCCGAACATCGTACGACAGATCATACGACCTTTTTCGCGTAATAGTCGCAAGTAGAAATTGAATAGGTAAATAAAGTCACGAAAATTCTCGTACGACAGAAAAAAAAATCTGAAGCGATGTCATGTGTTGTAATGTATTTGTATTGTATTTTCGGACGACAACTATATTGACTAACCGAATATCGTACGATCTGGTATCGTACGAGGAAAAATTTTCGTGCCTGTCCGATCAAATAATATCAGATGAACTGTCCTGATTGGCTCTCGAAAGTAGTGTACACACGATCCGAAAATCGTACGATTTTTCCTCGGACGACAGTTTTCGTACGATATTCGGATTGTGTGTACAGGCCATTATGCCTACATCATTTCTGCTAAAAAGGTATCCCTCTTTTTACATCAGAAAGTTAGGAGGTATGATCATATGCACAAGAAAGTACATGTACAGGGCATTCTAAGGAAATCACAATTTACTACCAATGGAGCGTTGAAACAAGGGAATGATATATTTTAACATTCTGTTTAAAGAGGAACTTCACCCCCTAATCAACATTGAGTATTTTTAAACCTTATACTGCTGGCATCACTAAATGGATAGGAAGGTATATTAAATAATGATATTGTCATAATGGAAATTAAATAAATAAATGAGTAAAGCCTCGTACACGCGGTACGATTGTTGGCAGGGGACTGTATGTTGACAGACTGTTGTACTAAAATCTCAAAGTTAGTACGCTCCTTTTGACAATTGTCCAACTTTCGGCCAACAAATGTTGGATGGCAGGCTAGTTTCAGGGGACAGTGGTTTGACATCACATTTTTGTATGGTCAGTACACAAATCCGTCACACAAAAGTCAAAAAGTACAAACACGCATGCTCGGAATCAATGCTCACCAAACACGAAATTAGTAGAAGGGGCCCAAAGGGTGGTTCTCAAGAGCTGAAATTCCTCATAGTACATCACTACGTTCATGTTTGTGGCACGACAATTGTGTAACGTTAGTATGCAAGACAAGTTCCTGGAACATGCCCTTAAGACAAAAATCAGACGCTCGGTTGGCCAACAATCGTACCGTGTGTACGAGGCTTTAGACTCCTTGCACATGGAGTGTCTGGCTGCTGTGCATGCAGGGCCAGCATTTTAGTGCCCCTGGGAAACACAGGTGCAGTGCTCAGCCGCACTTCCTATAGCCTGTCAAAGTCTATGACAGGCTGAAATATTTTGCAGCTGGATGGGGCTGAAAGCCATTCTGTGTGGTACTCACATTTAGGGCCTTATGCATTCAAGGACTAAAGCCCAGAACTTGGATATTCAGCTCCTTCAAGCCACAGCATTATTCCCTGCATTGCGTTAGCAGTTCATTGAGTGGTTTTATTTGTTGCCTTTACCCCTAGACAAAAGGTGATTATTTTGTTATCTGACATTCATGGACAGCAGTTTAGAGAGGAAATATTGACCCAGCAGACTAATTGCTTTTGTCCTGATCCACAGATAAGGATGATGCGGAAAGTGCTCTCGTGTGCCCCAGTCAGTAAAAAAGAAGAAGGTCGTTCAGAAATAGGGACAAATATTAACTTTAATTATACTTTAGAGGAATTTGAGTGAAATTTGTACTTGCATTGACTTCTATTCATCAATGCATTGCACAGAAAATGTTATCTAATTTTGTCTTTAGCAAAACCAATTTAGCTGAAATTTATATTTCCTTGAGTGAAATTTGGACAAAATGCATTGGAGCTATGGGAGAGTAAATTTGGTAAAAGTTTTCTCAAAGCCAAATCATTCTGCCACTCATCCTTCATTATGAACAATCCGTGAACAACTTTACATATGTTCAGACATACTATAAATTGTCTTCACCACGGCATGATGAATATATGGTCACTCACTAGACAAATATATTGTTTTATTTTCAGTAATTATTATTCACATTTTACTAATCTGACTCCAATAACTAAAAGCCGAATTATTGCTAGGTACTGCATTTTTCAGACCATTGTTCCTTTACGCTATCAGGATGCAGTCTGCATATGTTAAGGCACATTTATGTGTATACAGAGCTTGTTGTAGGTTCAGCCAGTACACCGAGTAATGCCGCGTACACACAATCGGACTTTACGGCATACTTGGTCCGGCGTACCGGATTTCGTCGGACAATTCGATCGTGTGTGGGCTCCAGCGGACTTTGTTTTCTCAAAAGTTTGACGGACTTAGATTTGAAACATGTCTCAAATCTATCCGTCGAACTCGAGTCCGGTCGAAAATTCCGCTCGTCTGTATGCTAGTTCGACGGACAAAAAACAACGCTAGGGCAGCTATTGGCTACTGGCTATGAACTTCCTTGTTTTAGTCCGGTCGTACGTCATCACGTACAAATCCGTCGGACTTTGGTTGATCGTGTGTAGGCAAGTCCGTTCATTCAGAAAGTCCGTTGAAAAGTCTGCCGGGCAAAGTATGCCGTAAAGTCCGGTCGTGTGTACGCGGCATAAGGGCTTATTTACAGGAGCTTTGTGCTATTAAGAGTGATCGGCGGCGGGTCACTTTTCAGTTAATGTTTAATGGGCAGTGGAGAAGTGATTTGTTCTCTCCCCACCACTGGTTTTGACCCCTAAAAATCCACACCACTGTGCTGTAATGTGCAAGAGTGTGACCCAGCCTTTTTCAGTTGAAAGGGCGATATGCAGCGGGTGGTACTGCGTGTCGAATATGACTGGGGAAGGGGGAGGTCTGTGGGTAAATTTTTTTTGCACTGCAATACTTTGTATGCACATGTACTTACATAAATAGCATTTGCAACTTAAAGGGGAGCAGTTTAGGAACAGTAAGAATGTGGCTCAACCACCTGTTTTTACCACCCTCCTAACCACAGCTGTACACATAGCCGAACTGTGAAAATAGAAGTAACTGAGTAATGACCATTGGCAATTGTATTTATTCTTGAAAGGCCATAAGCAGATTTGTTTTTGAGATATTACTGTCACATTAAAGTTGCAATTATTTATTATGAATATATTTTTAGAGCTGAACTCTAGCCAGATATAAAAGAAAATTATAAAATACAGCTTTGGGATAATTGATGCATCATTAAATGTGTTTGTAATGCAAGTAGTGTACATACCAGAATATTAACTGGTATCCACGTCTTTCAGCTACTGTACAGCAAGGCTGGAGTGTGCGAGGATGGAGCAGAACAAGCAGCCAATCAGTTTATGTGCTGGCAAGCAGCATACTGAAAGGGGTAAAAGGCAGAAAGACAAAGCGATGAGCATATCACTGAGCTTCTTCTCTTTTCACTATCCAGTCACAGGAAGGGGCAGTTCCAGAACGACCTGGGCTCAGAGGAAGTGGGCTGAATGAGGCTGGGCATCAGACGTTTAGCAGCAGAAAAAAATGCAATTCGGGTAGATCTGGATTGAAGTTAAATATTGCATCAAAAAACTGGTTTCACTATTTTATCTTTTTTTTTAATGGGCTATCAATTTTTATGTTATCATTAAGTTCTGCTTTAATGTAGGTGTGTATAAAGTGCTGATTTTTCCTACTTGTGCTCAAATGCATTCATACAGAACATTATCGAAAAAAAAGTAATGAATATTGATTTAATTTCAGCATCTTTGAAGCCTAGTACAGATGGTATGTATGAAGCATATCGTGGAACAAGCACAGTTTGTCCAGTTAGAAAAGAGGTGAGAAAGAACGTTTTTTAAATACAAATATGCAAAAATCTGTACATTTAAAGTTTACCAGGAAGCAGAGGAATATGGCTGCTTCTGGAGCTGGCCTTCTTCTAAAAATTGCTAGTCGCCTGGCAGTTTTTCTAACTTACTGCTTCATTCTTTTACAAGTCACTGACCTGGAACATGTTTGTAGATCAAGAAAGTCAGGGAAATTCCTCATCTGCTTGCTTGTTTTAAAGCAGGAGGGTCTGAATGAGAGCCAAGCAACTAGCATTTTCAGAAGAGGCGCGTCCCTGTTTTTCTAATGACAAGTTTCCTTTCATTTATGTTGGTAGTTCTACTTAAAAAGCCATCGTACTTTGCCAGTTAAAATGTTAAATCTGCCACTGAGTTGAAATAGCTGCATGCCATCATTCTATGCAATTTGGATGCATAATTCTGTGCATTCTACATGTAGACATATGCTGCATCAAGCACCAGAGTTAGTTGTGTGCATAAAGCCTAATGCATGTAAAAATACATCGTAGAATCTTACTTTATTCTTATTTGTATTTACTGTTATAATCAGCTAGAAACTGTCCGTGAAGATCCAGCCAACGCCGAGCCACTAATTGTCTTTGATTTGGAAACCAGTAACACTGAGCAAGTTAGTAGTAATTCTTGTTTCTGTCCTTTTTTTATACTTGATTTATATTATGTCTATTATGTAAATGCTATTCTCATTTCAGAAAAGTCATGACCGTAACGCTTTGACAATGGTCATGCAGAGCCACTGATAAGGGGGTAGCATTAGTCCTCCTGGCCCAGGCAACAGGGGAATCGGATGTAGGCAGAAGAGGTGATGATTGGTGCTTTGGGAAGGCTAATACAGGAACTGATCCCCTGTGTCTCTCCCTGCAACAGCTGAAAGTCATCTTCTCCTCTCCCACTTCCAGCTGCTGCAGGGAGAGACACACAGGGGATCAGTTCCTGTAATTGGCAGCCCTCTACCTCTGCTGCACCGATCATCCTCTGTTCACTATCTTCTAACTCCGGCTGTCCTGGCACCTCTGTGTCGTTCCCCCTCCGCCTCACAGTGCTTCCAACTTCCCCTCGCTTCTCTCCCATCGTCTGCCACTGCTGCTTTCAGGATGGAGAGTGGGGGAGGAGCCAGTAAGTAAATGTACCAATTACTCACTGTGTTTATTCATAACTAAAGCACAGTAAACAGTGTTTATCTATGCTTCAGTTTGTGAATGAATAGGAGAATGAACAGGAGCCTCTACACAGCGATTTCTGTTCACTGTCCAGTGCAGCTGAGGCTGAGGAATGTACAGTATGTCCCAGGTTCCCTTCTCTGTCAGAAAAGTGAGATATCAGGGGTCTGTTTAGGTCCCTGATATTTCACAAAAGCCCCCCCCCCCCCAGTGTTGTGATAAAAAATAAATACATAAAAATGTAAAAAAAAATATATATATAATAAAAATGTAAAAAAATAGATATAATAATTTTTTTTTAAATGTGAAGAAAAAATACTAATTGTAAAAAATCATTTAAAAAATACAGGCTCATTCACTCAGGTTCTCTGGCCCATACAGTGTGAATGAGTGGTTTTGTTTGTACATATGGAGCCTCCTGTTACACTATGAGGACATAGCAGCTGTACAAACTTTATTCACATACAGAGCTTTATTTATAATGTCAATACAGGTTTATCTTTTAGATTTAGCAGGAATTTTGTAAGTTAATTTGTGTTCGTATCTGCTAATAATGATTTTAGTGTATTTTTAGCAAAAATATTGTTTTCATATTTTGGAGGGGAGTAGCTGTGATTTCTAACAGCAGTCCTGTGGGCATACCTCATGTTTTGGGTTCCAGTACATATCATTTTGTCAGTAGTACCAGGTTAAGGATTGTCATCCCAGTTTAATTATCCAGTAGGTTGTTTTTTTTTCCCATTTTTTTTTTTTGTTTGTTTTGTTTTTTTACCTTGGATCAGAGAAAAGATGGGAAATCTTGATTAGTTTGGTTTCTGAGCACATGTTGGTTAAGTCACATCTCACTGGTAACAACGCATTCAACTACTACTTAATGATATGAGATAGATAAATAGTGCCTGTTACTTTGTTATGTAAATAAATTTAAAACATATTTGTTTCTTGGTCCTCTAGTAAGCAACAAGTTATTATATTGGTATGACAATTACATTTAAAAAAAAAAAAGTGTATTTAAAATGTCATAGGGGACTGCAGAAAAAATACGCCTTTCTAGATTCTAAACTACTGCTTTAGGAAAGCGTTGGAATTTACAGATGTTTAAATTAAGAGTAGAAGAAATGTTTGAAGAGATTTCAAGAGGTATCCAAGAAATAATAAAATGCCCTCTCTAGCCCTCGTTGTAGTATCTTTTGTACATACAGTGCCTTCATACCCCTTGAAATTTTCCACATTTTGTCTTGTTACAACCAAAAACGTAAATCTATTTTATTAGGATTTTATGTGATAGACCAACACAAAGTGGCACAAATATTTGTGAAGTGGAAGGAAAATAATGAATAGTCTCTTAATTTTTTTTACAAATAGATATCTGAAAAGCGTGGGGTGTATTTGTATTCAGCCCCCCCGGAGTCAATACTTTGTAGAACCACCTTTAGCTGCAATTATCGTTGCAAGTCTTTTTGGGTATGTCTCTACCAGCTTTGCACTTCTAGAGAGTGACATTTTTGCCAATTCTTCTTTGCAAAATAGCTCAAGCTCTGTCAGATTGGATGGAGAGTGTCTGTGAATAGTAATTTTCAAGTCTGGCCACAGATTCTCAATTGAATTTAGGTCTGGACTTTGACTGGGCCAACATGAATATGCTTTGATCTAACCCATTCCGTTCTAGCTCTGGCTGTATGTTTAGGGTTGTTGTCCTGCTGAAAGGCGAACCTCCGACCCAGTCTCAAGTCTTTTGCAGACTCTAACAGGTCTTCTTCTAAGATTCCCCTGTATTTGGCTCCATCCATCTTCCCAATAACTCTGACCAGCTTCCCTGTCCCTGCTGAAGAAAAGCATCCCAACAGGATGCTACCACCACCATGTTTCATGGTGGGGATGGTGTGTACAGGGTGATATGCAGTGTTAGTTTTCCACCGCACAGAGCATTTTTCTTTTAAGCCAAAAAGTTAAATTTTGGTCTCACCTGACCGGAGCACCTCCTTCCACATGTTTGCTGTGTCCACCATATGGCTTCTCGCAAACTGCAAACAGGACTTCTTATGGCTTTTTTCAACAATGTGGAATGCACAGCTAATAGTTGTCCTGTGGACAGATTCTCTGACCTGAGCTGTGGATCTCTGCAGCTCTTCCAGAGTTACCATGGGCCTCTTGGCTGCTTCTCTGATTAATGCTCTCCTTGCCCGGCCTGTCAGTTTAGGTGGACGGCCATGTCTTGGTAGGTTTGCAGTTGTGCCATAATCTTTCCATTTTCGGATGATGGATTGAACAGCGCTCCGTGAGATGTTCAAAGCTTGGGATATTTTTTTATAATCTAACCTTGCTGTAAACTTCTTCATAACCTAATCCCTGACCTGTCTGCTGTGTTCCTTGGCTTTCATAATGCTGTTTGTTCACTAAGGTTCTCTAACAAACCTCTGAGAGCTTCACAGAACAGCTGTATTTATACTGAAATTTAATTACACACAAGTGGACTCTTTTTACTAATTAGGTGACTTCTGAAGGCAGTTGGTCCCACTAGATTTTAGTTAGGGGTATCAGTGTAAAGGGGGCTGAATACTTATGCATGCTACACATTTCACATATCTATTTGTAAAAAAAATTGAAAACCATTTATCATTTTCCTTTCACTTTACAATTATGTGCCACTTTGTGTTGGTCTATCACATAAAATCTGAAGAAAATACATTTACGTTTTTGGTTTTAACATGACAAAATGTGGAAAATTTCATGGCGTATGAATACTTTTTCAAGGCACTGTAGGTCTCTTTTGTTAGCAGCTGTGGGACCTTACCTTCACCAGCAGATGGCAATGTTAGTTAAAATAGCAATTGCAGTCTAGTGAATTCTAGAAGCTGCAGAAGACTGGTGCCTCTGCCTGCTATTACAGAGATAGGTTACAAATAAATAAGATGATTAAAAGTCTCAGTTTAAGCCATCCATACAGCAGTACAACACAAACTGATTTCTAAAACAAACAAAAAAATATTTTCTTTCTTTTTTTAACTTTACCATGAAAAATGTAATCTAATTTGGTTGCTTCACTAATATGGGTAGTGCTGTTTTCTATGAATTTCCTCTGAGCTTCTTATATTTGTCTTGTTGATGGCTGAATCTGTTTGATTCACCACTGCTTCTCATAAGCAATCTGATTCACCTCTGATTCTCATTTGCAGAGTGGCACACCTCAACACCATCAGTGGAGTGCATAAGATACTCTGCAAACAGGGGTGCTTCCAAAAATGTTGTTCTTCATGGCATAGTAAAAAGACAAATAGCATTTCACATGGTTTAATTTGTCAAACCATGAGCATATCTTTTACTCAGAATGACCGTTAGTGGGAAATTTCCTGTTACTTGTTTGCAGCACTACAATGCTAGGAGATTCCCAGATTTTGTTTGCAGATTTCCGTGGTGCGAACATGGCATCATTCCCTGCCATGTAGGCAGTGCATTCCCTATTTCTATGGATAAGAGAGAATGATTGCTAAAGAACTACTGAGATTTTCCAATATTTTGTAAATTTGTGGGATACGGCAAGCTGTTCCGGCATTTAGAGGAGCCTGTTGTCTATTGAGAGTTACTTATATGAACTTATTGTGGCAAGATATGCCTTACTCAGAAATACTGGGTTCTGTAAGAGCACTGATGCGCTGCTATATGCTGCTGTCCTCCTTGTGATACAGGAGGAGTCTCAATCCACAGATATAACTCCAAAACTTAACACTTCTGGGAAAATTGGTGAGCCAATCACACAAGCAGGAAATGATGTTTCTGGGGGGGTGGTCAGTACACATTCTGTGTACAGAACAACTCCAGGTAGCCATATTGCAATGTATTGCCAGAAAATTACAGTGGCTGCAGATTGAAAAGGAAAGGTAATTTTTAATAACATTCAGTTACAATATGATTAGTGTCGCAATCATATGCTCTATATTATTTTTTCTTTATTTGATATTTTTTTCCCCCACGAAAGTGGTGTTACCCTTTATTAAGCACACTAAATCAGTCCTTATTGACACAGTGTACACACACCTAGATTTGGAGCTACCTGTGTCAATTATAACTAAAGTTGCCAGCTTGGGTTCTCTTAAAAGTGCCCAGCCTGTTTAGAGTTTTCCAGTACATTCACTTTTGTAAAGTGATTGGCCTAATCCAAATACAGTCTTTGTTGCTTCCAGGCATTTCACCTAGCAATAAAGAGGAGTTCTTAACCGGTTCCCGACTGACTCACGTCTATATACTGCGGCAGAATGGCACCGCTGGGTGTACCCTGTAGGAGCCGCGCGCGTGCTGCACGCCGGGGGTCCCGATACGTGTGGCCGTAAACACACAAATTCCTGTTCTGTCAGGGGAGAGGAGACATATGGGTTGTTCCTACTAAGTAGGAACAACCCATATGTCTCCTCCCGAGTCAGTCCTATTCCCATACAGTTAGAAACACTAACAAGGGAAAACATTTAACCCCTTGATCGCCCCCTAATGTCAACCCCTTCCCTGCCAGTGACATTTACACAGTAATTAGTGCATTTTTATAGCTGTGATCGCTGTATAAATGTCAATGGTTCTAAAAAAATGTGTCAAAAGTGTTTGATCTGTCTGCCGCAATGTCGCAGTCCCAATAAAAATCGCAGATCGCCGTCATTTCTAGTAAAAAAAGAAAAACGCCATTAATCTGTTCCCTATTTTGTAGACGCTATAACTTTCGTGCAAACCAATCAATATTATATTACAATATATCGCTTGTTGCAATTTTTTTTTACCAAAAATATGTAGAAGAATACATATTGGCCTAAACTAATGAATACATTTGTTTTTAAAAAAGAATTTGTGGATATTTATTATAGTAAAAAGTAAAAAATATTGTTTTTTTTCAAAATTGTTTATAGCGCAAAAAATAAAAACCGCAGAGGTGATCAAATACCACCAAAAGAAAGCTCTATTTGTGGGAATAAAAGGACGCAAATTTAATTTGGGTACAGTATAGAACGACAGCGCAATTATCAGTTAAAGCGACGCAGTGCCAAATTGTTAAAAGTGCTCTGGTCAGGGAGGGGGTAAAATCTCCCGGGGCTGAAGCAGTTAAATAAGTGAGCAGTCCTTGTACTGGATGCTTTTTTTATGATTTAAAAAGACTCTGACTCTCACTGTAGAAGACACCAGGTGTTTAAAGACCCTGTGGATAAAAAGCTGGAAGCCTTTTCTAAGGCCTTATTCTTCTTCCCAGACCCTGCCCTGCAACCCATCAGTGTTGCAATGCCCATCTCTCAGACCTGGTCCAAGGAATTGTCTCGGGGTCCTGGATCTATCCTAAGGAACCCTTTTGTCCTCCCAACAACTGACCCCCTTCACTTTGACCCTACTCTGCTGTGTTGAATAAGGCTACTGTAGCACTTATTCTATGCCAAATATCTAGAATCAACTTCCTTGTGATACATATGCGATTGGCCATCACTGGGGAAGAGTACATTTTTGCTCCAGAAAAACAAGGCAAAACCTCAATCTGGAAAAACCTTCTACTTATAAGAGTAAGAACTTTTGTTTCTCTCAGACCTTTGAGTCCAAGGCAAAGCTTAAAAAGTTTTCCTTTCAGTGAGGGGATTCCCCCACTTGTTGGAGTGGGGGGATGTCTGTTGCCCATAAGCTGGAAGTTTGGTCTTTGCCTCCACCCAGTTCGTGATGTCAAACTTTCTAACGTCCCCGCAAAAATTGGCAGTATCTGGGTCTGGTCCTGGATAAAGTCGTGTTAAAGATTTTCCTTCCAGAGGACAAACTCGAGACCAGCCAGTCCTCCGCTTTTTGTATGAGACTTAATGGTGGCCTCTTTGGAAACAGTTCCATATGCTCAATTTTACTGCAGACCTTTGTAACTCTATTTTGGCAGTGTGGGATAGGCAGGCTTAGACTCTGGATCATCGCATACACCAGACCCACAAAGGCAGGCTTGCCCTGGCCAGATGGATCATGAGTCCAGTGCTGGAGTCAGGGGGATCTTTATTCCTGTTCGTTTTGATGGTTCTCACAATGGATGTTATCCTGTCGAGGCTGGGGAGAGTCTTTGATATGCTATCTGTGCAAGGGAATTGGTCACAGGAGAAAGTCCATCTCCCTATCAGTATCCTGGTGCTCAGGACCATTAAGTTGTCCCTTCAATGCTGAACATGTCACTTGTGAAGTCATCTAACCAAAATCCAGTTGGACACTGCCACAGCAGTGACTTATATCAGCCATCAAGGAGAAACCAGATGTCTTCTAGCTCAAAGAGTTTCACCTCTGTCTACCATGCATGGTCTGGATCAAGATTTGGCCTTGAGTACCAAGGGTCAAGTCTAAGACCTAGCAGTTCTTTTTCAAAAAACACTTGCCTCTCACTCCCCAGTGAAGGCCTTTGTACAGGGTGTTGCTTACATTGTACCTGGTTATGACAGTTCTTTAGAAACAATCCTTTAAACCTGTCAGGGATATTTCTCCGTCTACTCTTATTCAAAAGGTTGCCTTTCTTGTTGCCATCACCTCAAGGTCAGTTTGTAAGTTGACAGCCTTTACCTTTTAAAGAACTATTTCTTGTGCTTCACAGAGACTGGGATATTTTGAGGCCCAAGGCCTCTTTTTTTCTTCCCGAGGTGGTTTTTTCCTTTTACCTTAACCAGGACATTGTTTTCCCTGGACATTGTTGGATGACTGCTCAATGTCATCCAAAGGAGATTTCACTCCATTATATGGATACGCTGTTCAAGTCTGACTGTCAGCTACAGCGTCCTTTAAATAGTCGGGCTCTCTTCTTGTCATTCCTGAAGGTCCATGTAGGAGACAGCCTGCTTCTCATTCTATTTTTGCCAGGTAGATTCAGCAGCACATCATTCAAGCCTACAGGTTTAAAGTGGTTCTAAACTCAAAAGGTTTGTAACTTTAATTCTTTCTCTGCTTTAAGGTAGAAAACCTTCCAATGCCTGTTCCCCCTACCCCCCTCTTTAAACACTTACCTGAGTCATCTCACGATCCAGCTGTCCCCATTTACAGGGTCATTGCTGTCTTTTCCTTGTCGCAAAGGAGACTCTAAGAGCAGAAGAAGCCATAGGCTCCTACTGCTGTCAGTTAAATCCTGTGAGGAGTTAGCAGGGGCGTGGCCGAGCAACGCTTTGTGTGTCGCACACAGCCCGCCTTGGGAGCATGTCAGTACAGGTGCCCCCTCAGCACACGGCTTGCTGAGGAGGCAAACACACGAAAGTAGAAGCGGGGAGCGTCAGCAAGGAACTTCAGAAGAGGAGGTAAGGGGCTGCTTTGTGCAATGACATATAACTTCATTTTTATTTTCATTTTTTTAAATGCCTTTATATTCACTTTAAGAACAATGTTCCACCTTTCCCTGTTAAAGCACTCTCTACCATATCTGTTAGTGAATTGAAGAAGAAAAGCACTAAATTGTAATCTGTAAATTTAGAGAGAAAAAAAGGGGAGTACTTCTAAGAGTACTACCAAAGGTCGGATTTTGTAGGCTGGGAAACAATGGAGAGGTGACAAAAATAATTATTCATCATATTTATTAGAAAAAACTAAATATAAACATCATATTTATAACATTCAAAAAGGGGGATAAAAGACAATGTACATGCATATGTTAGTTTATACAATGAGCCCTTGTGCGTCTATGCGTTTCACCGTGAGGCTTCTTCAGGACACGGCCAAGGTTCAAAGGCGTAACAAGTAAGAGACAAGAAAACAAATCTCACTCTCTGAAATGAAATACATTGCAATTAAAATCACAGCTTTTGCATAAACAAAAACTAACATTTAATATTAAAAAGCATATGTTAGACCAAGCAGGGAAAACTCAAGGAGGACAAACAATGTTGAAAGGTACCTGAAAATAGAATATGCTTAATATGTAGAGCCCAAAGGTGCGGGGGACTTTTCCAAATCATCAGCTATGAAAGAGCAGATATAATGCAGTGGTTGGTTTTTAATGGCAATGTATCTCATTTTAGAGAGTGAGATTTGTTCTCTTGTCTCTTACTTGTTACGCCTTTGAACCTTGGTTGTGTCCTGAAAAAGCCTCACGGCGAAAAGCATAGACGCACAAGGGCTCATTGTATAAACTGTAACATATACATGTACACTGTCTTTTATCCCCCTTTTTGAATATGATGTTTATATTTTGTTTTTTCTAGTAAATATGATGACGAATTATTTCTGTCACCTCTCCATTGTTTCCTAGCCTACAAAGTCCAACCTTTGGTAGTACTCTTAGTAGTACTCCCCTTTTTTTCATATCTGTTAGTGCTTCCTTGACATCTGTTTCACAGATTAGTAAGGCTGCTACCTGGTCATCACATATTTGCTACTTTTCACTAGATGGACATTCAGGTTTCAGCTGATTCTTCAGGCATCTCTGTAGGCTGGGTCAAGCTTCTTCTGTTAAAACTATGGGTTTTATTGGGCCTCTGTTTTCTTTGTTACCCACCCCTCAGACTGTAGTCTTGGAGTGCACCTCTGTGCTGCATCATTGATGTGATGCTGCAGTTGTCCCATGTTGCTCCAAACCGGAGAATGACTTTATCCTGTGCCCCTTAATGCATTCAAAGAAAAGGATTTTAAGTCAAAAAAAAATTTTTTTTTCATTTTGAATAAACAGTAGAAGGGAGTTTGTTAAAAACCTTTTTGGTTTTTATTGCTGTTTGTATCCCAACTGGGAAGATTTACCCATTTGGTCCTGATGAACATTATTAATGGCACATAAAGTAACGACAAATCCAAATCTAAAAAATGTATATAGGCAATTGAATTTCAACCAGGCTCGTTTTAATATGAAGACGTTTTTGGAGATGGAGCTAAATCTTCAAATTGACCTTTGCTTGATTGGGTTGGCAGTGTGGGGTGTTAGATATTGCCGATCAACAAACTGTGCCTACATATGAATTTTACAATAGACAGTAGAAAATTTCAGGCTTTATAGACAGAAATCTTAACTCATTTCTATTTCTTTTATGTCAGAAAGCCACTGCAGAAATACCTTACAGTGAACATTCGTTAAAGGAAGATTTAATCGGTGATTTAAAAGGTATGCTATTTACTTTAAATATGCTCACTAAACCTTTTTTATCACTCATTACAAGGGCAGGCATATCCACATATAAATAATCAGAATAAACTTTCTAAGCAGGCTTTACAGTGGGCCTAATATCTGATGAAGGTCCCGTCTTAAAGATATTATGATAAAATATTTTTTAGGGCAGCGCTTAACAGCTTTTTTTATTTTTTACTTTAAATTCAAATATTTCTTTTTGACAAATATATCAATATTCAGCTAGGCAAGGTGTACTTTTGCTTGATGTCCAGTAGCACAGTTTGACTTTAAGGCAGCTGCAGACACCTGTTGTAAGTGCTCTTTCCTTCTTCAGTCATATAAAAGTTTATGCTTGCCCAAAAAAGATTTATTGTATAAAATACTTTTTTTTTTCAGCTTCACAAGAGATATCCACTCCCCCTGTAGCAACAGAACCTAAAAAGTTTTCAGCATTCAAAACCGGTGAGTAAATTTGGGACTTATTATATGTATATGTTTAATGTTTTAAAGTGGTACAGCTCTTGTTTTTCTAATCATTTATTTCTAACCTGTACTTTGGGAATGGGTGAGCAGTCCAAGAAACATCGGAATAAACTCAGTAAACTGGTGATATTCTCATAAATAACCCAGATTTCCTCTCCTCCCCCTGGGACACCAGTGGTGCCTAAAAGACAAATTACTTGTTAATACCAGAATGATGTTTTAAAGAGAGTTCCCCCACTTTTGAAGAAAGTTTTAAAGATCATAGGTGCTGGGAGTGAGCAACCAAGCTGCCTGCATCTTGCAGCAATGGGCAAACCAGTCTATAAGCCTGGTGAACTGGTTGTGAACCCATTTATTGACAGAATATCAAAGAAATCCTGTTGAAACAGTATTTTGCAAATTGACTTAGAGATTGTAACAACCATAAAGTCAAGCACAAATGCAGAAAACTGACGTTTGCCTGAATTATGCACCTTTTGTGCTATTCTGCTGTAGTATTATGTTTCATTATACATGATAATGTGGCTTTGTGTTGTGCTTACCTGCCATTATTGAGCACTAGACTTTAAATAATATACACTATATGAATTATCAAAAGATTGCAAGCAGAGCAGGTTATCTAACTTGTCCGATCAATTATCCTCTATGACTCCAGCTATTGGCACCTGCAAACACCCACAGGCAAGCGGCTCGGTCTGTCTAAAACTGGCTTGTTGAAACAACTGTTCATGTCAATGCAAATAAGCTTGTGTTACATCACTGCTGATATATTGGGTTTTTGTTTTATTTGACCTCATCTGGACATTTGTCAGTAAATGTAGGCAAAAAACTAAATGGTTACAGGGGTAGTTGAGAGGTAATTTAGAATGCTGACTGTCTATAGCATAAATAAAGCAAGCTTGTCGCCATTTTGAACTTTCAAGTACTGTTTGGATGCTATTACCGGTTAACTAGAAAATCCCCACTGATCTTGGTTTCATATAGGTAATACAGTAAGGGGTTGGCTTTTCTGATTTTGGTACTGAGATGTGTTTGTAGACCTCAGCCTTGCCTAACTCACCATCCTGCGGGAAAGTGAATGCTTACTTATTGGCCACTGAGGTACTCTTGAAGATGGGTGAAATAGGGTTGACAAGTAGACCAGGATTACCCCCAACGCGAGGGGCAATATATAACCCTTGGGGGGAGATTTACTAAAACTGGAGAGTGCAAAATCTGGTGCAGCTCTGCATAGAAACCAATCAGCTTCTAGGTTTGTTTTTTTGTCAAAGCTTAATTGAATCAAAGTTGAAGTTAAAAGCTGATTGGCTACCATGCACAGCTGTACCAGATTTTGCACTCTCCAGTTTTAGTAAATCAACCTCTTAGTGACAAAGGATAAAATCAGAGGCGTGCATACAGGAGGCATTTCTAACACACCTATTTGCAAGCATTGTGTGGGGGCAAAGAACGTAATGCCTTTAGCAGTAGTTACATTTTGCATTCTAATCATGTCATATGGATGATTAGGTGATTCCCATATGTCCAGGGCAGCAATATTTCTAATACATGAGGTTAGTGATTTATGCAGTTTTTTTTTTTCATCCTGACTGGAGATTGTCTTGAAGTGCCATTGATTAAAAGTTCACAAGTTTACTTAATAACTTTATAGCTTGGTTAACAAATATAATTTGCAACTTATCACTTTCTCTTTTCTACTTGGTAACTCTTAGAAGGTTGTGACTTTCTTACAATGTAACAGAAGCGTTTTTTCAATCCAATCCTATATTTTCTATCAAAAGTTGCTGAGAAATTCTTCGTAAAATTTTCCCTTATTCCTTAAACTGTTTTGACAACAAGGAATATACATTTTCAGGTCATATGAGTTAAACAGATATTTGACTAATGAGTATATACTGTATGTGTGGACTAGCTTTGTTTAAATAACCCACTTACTCTTAAAATGTACATTGGGATTTAGGTTATAATCTCCCAAATCCATCTTTATCGTGCAATGTAATTATACAGTATTAATGAGATTCTAATAATCTCTAAGTATACTTTCTAAGTGGACATACTGCTTTTTATTTATTTATATGTGCTGTAGGGTTTGGAAGGGCATCTTAATTCTCACAAATCTATTTGAACTGTGACATTTATTAAACTTATTTTGTGATTTGTTAACCTTTACAATTGCTCAAATCGCTGTTATATATTTTTGTGCTTTAGCTAAATTACAAACATCGTCCTGTAATAAATTAAAAATGCTTCAGAATGGGTGATTGCAGATGAGTGGATGTTGCATCCTGCAATGTCCAGCTCAGCTGACATAAAAGTTTTAGGCACTTTGTTCCCTTACTTGCATGGAAATGAAATGATTGGTTCCAGCATGCTCAGAGAAGTAATTACTAATAAATATGTGGAAGTATTTAAAGTAGTTGCAAACCTCAGACATGAAATATGAAGAAAACATATGCTTCTATACTGGGTACCTGTCTCAATTAAAAGCACTAAGTGTCGTTTCTGTCTGCTGCTTTGTTCCTCTGCTATCAGCACGAGTCACTTATGGCAATTTTTCCTGGCACCAAGAGAAAAAAGGTGACAGGAGAGGGACCTCCAACTGATTGACAGCCACAGCTCTGTTCCTGTATTTGGGGTGATGGGGTGTGTCTCTTCCCTCCAATCAGCTCTAAGATATCACCTCACTGAGCTCTCAGCTCTCCGCCCCCTTTTTCCTGAACTCTCAGACAAGCTTATAAATTCAGCACTTTGAATGGATGTAGAGAAGAGAAGACTGGAGGTAGACAGATACAACTTATGTAGAAGGATTTTTTCATCCCTGTGCATCACCTGTGGATAGTCCCTTCATTGGGTATATGTAAGGGTTTACAACCACTGTAAAGTAAAACCAGGCATAGTCAAAAGATTACTAAACCAATTGTAGGTAAAATAAATCAGACCTTGAAGTCACAAACGTACAAGGGTTTTTGTTTACAAAGACATGATTAGACATTTGCAAGATCCCTGGTTCACTTGGCATGCACAGCCATTATTTACTGCAATTCAAGCAAAAATCCAGACCCATTAACACTGGTTTAAATTTGCCTTATCAGCACAAAACAATAATAAAAAATATTCCAGACCAAGCAACTAATGTCTTCATGGAGGTCCTTGATATTACTATTCAGTTTGTACACTATTAGACAACTTAGCTACAGTGTTTGCATTGTGTAGGGATTATAGGGTACGCACAGCCCTAATAAGGGGGCCTTGTTGAGCTTTCCTGATTACCATTGTAGAAAAGCTGAACTGAGCTAGACATATTAACCATGTTTGCTTTACCCTGTAATACAAAAATGCAGATTGGACTGCCTATTCATATTCCTAAAAATCTCTTCATTGGTATTGCTGTGCTGGATGGACCCCACAATTGGGAGAGTTACCTGGGAGATGACATCCATTTTCACATGCTACAGTAGTTGTGTATTTTCTAGAATTAATCTGCAGATAGTGTTTGTGCTCTATACTTTTTAGGCGATTGCAATGCCCATGCAGGTTTGTTGATTGGCAAATATGTAACTGCTGCTATGATCATAGACATATAATTTTCAGAAGTCATACACAATTCATACTTCAGGGTAATAATGAATCTATTGGTTGCATTTTTTGAACAAATCATATTGTTTATTGAGAAATGAGCAGTGCCAGAGTAGTCTGCTCACTTTTACAAGTGAGATCTCGCAGTAGGAGTGTGCAGGTTCTTGGCACAAATGCTCACTTAGTAGCCAAAACATGTTTGTACTTCTGCCCACAATCTTTTTTTATTTTATTTATTTTTTTTACTGTTACTGCCATGTATTGCACTGCAATAATGGATGCTTGAAAAATAAGTGATTAACAAATCAGATTTAGCTCTTAGCCATTGCTCAAGATGAATAATTAGATGAGCATATAATACATTTACAGGTGATTGCTGTGGAGAAGTATCAGCAGGGTATATAATCTGCTAAGTACATAATACTAGTTCTCACATATGCATTTATATTCTACTTTTAGAAATGGCATACCAAGTAATAATGAATAATATCAGAAAATCTTTTTTTTTTTTTCTTCCGACAGCAGGGCAATTAACTAAAAATGTGTTGCCTGCCTGTGTATGCCCCAGTAAAGCTGGTAATAAGCAGTGATTTCAGCACATGCAGAAAATAGGTCATGCCAATGGCAATTGTAATGACTTCTGTTTCATTTTGCAGGCAGGCAATACCTTCACAGTAAGAAGATTAACTGTGTGCACTAATTCTTGTGCTAATTCATTTTTTAGATTCAGATAAGCTACCAAGTATTTAAATTCTTTGGTTTACTGAGAGGATTACTTCTAGTTCCCTAAACCATATAACCCGATATTTGTGAGCAGTGCAGTTGATTTGAGCATTGTGTGTGAGAGGTGGGTAGTATATAGGTTCAGAAACTACTGGCAGTGAGTGCTGACAGCTGGCAAAAGTTCACTGGGAATTTTCAGCCTAGCAGTTTTTAAAATGACCGCAAGCACCATATAGGCAATGTCACAGAAATCAATAGACTAGAGCCATGGGCAACATCTGACAACAGGCAAGACAGATGCAGAGCTGCGTAAGTCCTTAGACAGATGGCTTGCTCAAACAGGATACAGTAACAGATTCAGTAGACTGATGTCCAGGTCAAATACAGAAGAACAGGTTCTGTGTTCCAGACAGGTAAAATAAGCAATGACGAACAACAGCAGGGTAAGGAGCATATGAGCAGGATAGGCACAGACAAGTGAAGGACAAATGCAGTTCAAATTTCCAATGCATAAACAACCAGACAAGTCAAAGATAGTCAGACTTCCAACTATTGCATTGGCAAATGGACATCCAAACAAGAAAACTCGCTGCTCCAGGTGAGATTGAATGCCTGATGATCTGGACAGGTGCCCGCCTCGGCTCACCTCCGCATGCAGTCAATAATAGAAGAAATGGCCGCACTCCGTACTCGATCAAAATTCCTATTTATTCAGAACATCCCAAGTGTTGACAAAAGACAGAAAGCTGGTAGATGCATATCACACACTCCAAGTGCGCTTAATCATTACTGATTAAGCGCCCTTGGAGTGTGTGATATGCATCTACCAGCTTTCTGTCTTTTGTCAACACTTGGGATGTTCTGAATAAATAGGAATTTTGATTGAGTACGGAGTGCGGCCATTTCTTCTATTATTGGCAAATGGACAAACTTGTTGATCAAGCAAAGGTTGAATTCCCAGCATTTGCGTTTGCGACACTTGATTCTCAGCGACTCGTGCACCAAAGTCAGGTAGTTCTAAAATACTCCACTTTTACATTGTGGTGCAAAAAATGCGCCAAACTTAAAATAAAATATCAGTGGTTCATATCTTACGAAAGTCAAGTTAATTAAGACCAACTTTCTTTTGGCGTACAGAGAGAAACTGGCACAAACAGATTTTGCGAAAGTGTCTAGACCGGTACATGGATCCTGCACCATTTTAAGAATGCATAAGAGACACCTATGCAAAATCTGTCTGCACCAGTCTATGAATTCCTGGTTATTGGTGGGAATTTAATAAAGCTGCTGCACTACTTTTCTGGTGATAATCCCTCTTTTGTTGTATTGAGACAAATTCATTAAGCATTTGTAACACTTTTGGTTCTGACAGTGACTATTGCACCAAAGTCAGGTAGTTCTAAAATGCACAATTTTTACATTGTGGTGCAATGAATATGCCAAATTCAAAATAACATACCAGCAGTTTCTATCTTATAAAAGTGGAGCTAATTAAGACCAACTCTCTTTAGGCGTACAGAGAGAAAAATTGGTGCAGAAAGATTTGGAGAAAGTGTCTCATGCATTGTCTAACGCAGCATGCGCCAAAATCGAGTACAAGTTCTAGGCAGGTACACGAACTTGGCATATGCTGTATCACTTTTAGAATGAATAAGAGACACTTTCCAAAATCTGTCTGTACCAGTCGTTATCAATTCCAAGGGTTTGTGGCATACTCAAAATTTCAAGAAGTTTCTTATTTTTTTTGGCCTCAGGTGCTCATTTGTTATAATGTTTGACATACTGGATTATTTTGTAGCTTTTGCATACATTTTCAACAAAGTAAAGGGACACTTAATTATAGAAATGTTTTGTCATGTTCCTTAAATTTCAACCCACCTGTGAACGAATAAGCCTGCATAAAACAAAAAATTACTAATGATCACAAATTTAGTATTGTATGTGTATGAAGTCGTCATGTTTTTTTTTTTTTCTCCTTTTTTCACTCAGCTGTTCACCAGGACTCATATACACCTAAAACAAGGCCACGATCTAGGTAACACTTTGCCTAACTATTTATTAGAATAATGATAAACTATATATTTGTTTAGCACTTTTCAAAATGAAATGTGCCCTACAGTAACAGAGAAAGTTACAAGTTATAATAAGTAATAACATAAAAAGCACCTTTAAACTGTCTACAATCCAGAATGGCGGGTTCATGATAACAAAAACGCCTCTTAACAATTCCATAGTTTAGTTTCAGAAAATACTTTCGAATCATAGTACTTAATAACTGTCATGAATGTTTAACATACGTTCTGGCTGTACCATATTTTAGGTAGCCAATGATGTATGTCATATTTCAGTCAAAGGGTTAAAAGAAGCTTATGGCTGCAACAGCATCTTACAACAAGGGTCTTATGATACAAGCACCTCCCTTTGTTATTTGTTTTACAAAATGTACAAATGGAACAGACTAGTATGTTTTGCATAACCTTTTGGGTCTTTCGGTATCTCAGTCTTCAGAGAAAGAAAATAAAGTTGGCAATCCTCAACTCTCCACCAACTACAGTGCCTTAAAAAATTATTCACACCCCTTGAAATTTTCCACATTTTGTCATGTTACAACCAAAAAGTAAATGTATTTTATTGGGATTTTATGTGATAGACCAACACAAAGTGGCACATAATTGTGAAGTGGAAGGAAAATTATAAATGGTTTTCCAAATTTTTTACAAATAAATATGTGAAAGGTGTGGCGTGCATTTGTATTCAGCCCCTTTATTCTGATACCCCTAACTAAAATCTAGTGGAATTGCCTTCAGAAGTCACCTAATTTGTAAATAGAGTCCACCTGTTTACTTTACTTTAATCTCAGTATAAATGCAGCTGTTCTGTGAAGCCCTCAGAGGTTTATTAGAGAACCTTAGTGAACAAACAGCATCATAAAGGCCAAGGAACACACCAGACAGGTAAGGGATAAAGTTGTCGAGAAGTTTAAAGCGGGTTAGGTTATAAAAAAAAATATCCCAAGCTTTGAACATCTCACGGAGCACTGTTCAATCCATCATCAGAAAATGGAAAGAGTATGGCACAACTGCAAACCTACCAAGACATGGCCGTCCACCTAAACTGACAGGCCGGGCAAGGAGAGCATTAATCAGAGAAGCAGCCAAGAGGCCCATGGTAACTCTGGAGGAGCTGCAGAGATCCACAGCTCAGGTGGGAGAATCTGTTCACAGGACAACTATTAGGCCCCCCGTTCACACTAGTTTGATGCAATAACCCTGCAAATCCAGTGCAGTTCCTGCATTGCACCTGAATCGCACAGTGGTTTACACTGAGATCTGCTATCCAACTTCAGTGCGGACCAAAAAAAGGGTCCTGCACCATTTCTTTGTGAATGCAATGTGATTTCAGCCATACAGTTTGTATGGTTGAAATTGCATCGCACAGATGGATCTACAAAATATTGACTCAGGAGAGCTGAATACAAATGCACGCCACACTTTTCAGATATTTATTTGTAAAAAATGTTGAAAACCATTTATCATTTTCCTTCCAATTCACAATTATGTGCCAATTTGTGTTGGTCTATCATATAAAATCCCAATAAAATACATTTACGTTTTTGGTTGTAACATGACAAAATGTGGAAAATTTTGAGGGGGATGTGAACTTTTTCAAGGCACTGTATAAAAGATATATTGGACAAAGGGTGCACAATGAAAACCACTTTAAAAAAAAGAAGGAAATTCACGCCATATTCTGTTTCATGCCACTAATACAATTTACATTAAATCAAGTGTAATAATTAAAGGTGTATTTTTTTTTTAAACATCATACTATGTATGAAACAGGTGAAATACGTGTCAATGCCAACTACAGTAGATAACCAGACATAGCATTCTGCCATGTTGTTTTCTCACCTATTATCAGTTGATCTGTAAGGTTAACTACAATGCTCATTTACACTGTTTTAAATACCACTATGATTGGCAGGACCTAGACATCATGAAATACAAAGTAATATAAATTTGCTGTTCTGCATGTGATTTTCAAAACTATTGGAATGAAGTCTATCAGCCTTTAGAAAGTGATCTAAAGAGGTAATGTTACAAGCCACGCAAACCAAGCGATACACTCCTCAGTCAAGCACTGGTAATGGTTGTGATATGCACACCTGAATTCAAACAGAATCAGGATCAAATTCCTGTTAACAATTGTCATTTAGGAATGTTATTTGTGCTTACATGCACATCACTTGCAAAAATTAGGGAATTCCCTCCATAATAGCACTGGGAAAGCAAATTTAGTTAAAAAACATCTAATTTCTTATGCCCCGTACACACGGTCGGACTTTGTTCGGACATTCCGACAACAAAATCCTAGGATTTTTTCCGACGGATGTTGGCTCAAACTTGTCTTGCATACACAGGGTCACACAAAATTGTCAGAAAATCCGATCGTTCTGAACGCGGTGACGTAAAACACATACGTCGAGACTATAAACGGGGCAGTGGCCAATAGCTTTCATCTTTTTATCTATTCTGAGCATGCGTGGCACTTTGTGTGTCGGATTTTTGTACACATAATCGGAATTTCCGACAACGGATTTTGTTGTTGGAAAATTTTATATCCTGCTCTCAAACTTTGTGTGTCGGAAAATCCGATGGAAAATGTGTGATGGAGCCTACACACGGTCGGAATTTCCGACAACAAGGTCCTATCACACATTTGCCGTCGGAAAATCCGACCGTGTGTACGGGGCATTACACTTCTTATAATATATTGCGCAATAGGAATTATTGTCTAGATATTGTGATTACAGTATATTGATTCTACAATTTTATTTTCTATCTACAGTGTCTTGAAAAAGTATTCATACCCCTTGACATTTATCACATTTTGTCATGTTACAACCAAAAATGAAAATGTATTTTATTGGGATTTTATGTGATAGACCAACACAAAGTGGCACATAATTGTGAAGTGGAAGAAAATTGATAAATGTTTTTCAATTTTTTTTTACAAATAAATATCTGAAAAGGGGGGCGTGCATTTGTATTCAGCCCCCTTTACTCCGATAGCCCTAACTAAAAACTAGTGGAACCAATTGCCTTCAGAAGTCACCTAATTAGTAAATAGTGTCCACCTGTGTGTAATTTAATCTCAGTATAAATACAGCTGTTCCCTGAAGCCCTCGGAGGTTTGTTAGAGAACCTTAGTGAACAGACAGCATCGTTAAGGGCAAGGAACACACCAGACTGGTCAGAGATAAAGTTGTGGAGAAGTTTAAAGGGGTTGTAAGGGTTCCGTTTAAAACAAAAAAAAAAATATCATACTTACCTCCGCTGTGCAGTTGGTTATGCACAGAGTGGCCCCGATCCTCCTCTTCTGTGGTCCCTCCGCGGCGCTCCTGGCTTCTCCTCTTCGTCATTGGATTTGATTGACAGCAGCGGTAGCCAATGGCTGCGCTGCTATCAATCTATCCAGTCAGGACACGAGACACCAGCCATAGCTGGTGTGCTCGTCCCCGGGAAGAGAAAGACAGGGCTCAGGTAAGTAAAACAGGGAGTCTGGGGGGCTACAGCATGACAGAAGGTTTTTCACTATAATGCATGGAATGCAATAAGGTGAAAAACAGTGAGGGTTTAAAACCCCTTTAAAGCAGGATTAGGTTTTAAAAAAATATCCCAAGCTTTGAACATCTCTCGAAGCACTGCTCAATCCATCATCCAAAAATGAAAAGCGTATGGCACAACTGCAAATCTACCAAGACATGGCCATCCACGTAAACTGACAGGCCAGGCAAGGAGAGCATTAATCAGAGAAGCAGCCAAGAGGTCCATAGTAACCCTGGAGGAGCTGCAGAGATCCACAGCTCAGGTGGGAGAATCTGTTCATAGGACAACTATTAGTTGTGCACTCCACAAATCTGGCCTTTATGGAAGAGTGGCAAGAAGAAAGCCATGCTATGTGCGGTGGAAAACTAACATTGCACATAACCCTGAACACACACCGTGAAACATGGTGGTGGCGGCATCATGTTGTGAGGATGCTTTTCTTCAGCAGTGATAGAGAAGCTGGTCAGAGTTGATGGGAAGATGGATGAAGCCAAATACATGGTAATCTTCGAAAAAACCTGTTAGCATCTGCAAAAAACTTGAGACTGGGTCAGAGGTTCATCTTCCAGCAGGACAACGACCCTAAACATACAGCCAGAGCTTCAATGAAATGGTTTAGATCAAAGCATATTCATGTGTTAGAATGACCCAGTCAAAGTCTAGACCTAAATCCAATTGAGAATCTGTGGCAAGACTTGAAAATTGCTGTTCACAGACGCTCTCCATCCAATCTGACAGAGCTTGAGCTATTTTGCAAAGAAGAATGGGTAAACATTTCACTCTTTAGATGTGCAAAGCTGGTAGAGACATACCCAAAAGGACTTTCAGCTGTAATTGCAGTGAAAGGAGGTTCTACAAAGTATTGTTTCAGGGGGGCTAAATACCAATGCACGCCACACTTTTCACATATTTATTTGTAAAAAAAAATTGAAAATCATTTATCATTATCCTTCCACTTCAAAATTATGTGCCACTTTGTGTTGGTCTATCACATAAAATCCCAATAAAATACATTTACATTTTTGGTTGTAACACGACAAAATGTGGAAAATTTCAAGGGGAATGAATACTTTTTCAAGGCAGTGTATCTGTAAAAATTGTTTTACTATTACAACAAAACTAAAGGGTACAAGCTTGTACCGAAACATACTGTAATTAAAGCAGCAAGGCATTTTCCTGAAGCAGTGTTTACAAGGCCAAATGAACAGCAGCTAAAGGGCTTACAATTAAAACATTTCAGCTCTAATAAGTGAACAGCACTTGTAACACCAGGGGATACCCTGTATTACTGTTGATACAAGGTATCTCTTTTCAAGCTCAGGTTGTTGCCTAGGCAAAATTAAAGGGGCATTCTATTAAAAACTGTTGGGCTACCAGAATATTCATGGCGAATATTATTGGCCTTTTATACTTTGTTGCATTTGATCATTAGGTAAAATTGATATTTTATGTGAAAAGAATTAAATCCTGACTGCTGTTTATGTTTTAAATAATTTACTAAAAATATGTTGAACATAATATTTTATGTGTTGTGGATTATACAGCTATATTATGCTTCCTGGCACAATTAATATTTTTTAAAAAAAATGTTCGCATAGTCAGCAGAAACTCTAATCAACTTCACCTTGTCTGTTCTACGTTGTAGTATAGAAAAAATATATAGGGAATAGAATGGATTTTTATTTACTGCATAGCTACCAGTTGATAACATGGTGAATTACATATTTTTCTAGTTAAAGTATGTAAACCCAATCATTTTTTTTTATATATAGTTTAACATGTAGGTGAAAATTTCAGTATCATTTTCAATATTTTTTAAATCCATTTGTCATTAAAATAATATCTGCTATGATGGTCCTTGTTCAGGCACTTCATGTTATGTTATAGGGTGACACTTCTCTGTCCCCGTCTCCCAATGGTGCTCCTATTATGTTGCCCAGTCACATGGATTTCTGATGTAGATTACAAGTGGAAGTTTTGACACTAATTTTGCAGACGTAGTCTGCCATCAGAATCACCATTGCCATGCAATTATTGCCAGGGTGCATGTAAAGAGACTGAAGGATATGAACACTGAGATGGAAAAAAAAAGACAAAAAAAGGTGTTACAAACATGGCAATAATTCAGTTAGGTTTTACATTTACTTTAGATCTCCACACAAAACTATTGTTTTCTTATTGGTAGGTGGTGATGGGGGCAGGGTGTGTTTTCCGAAGTGTAAACTATGCCCAATAGTGGTGACAAGGCACTAGGTCCATTGCTGCTGATAATTTTATACAAAATTGGTGTATTTATGCCGGTGATCCTTAACCTCCCTGGCGGTATGATTATTTCAGATTTTTGATGCTGAAAGCGGTACAATTATTTTGCATGAAAATTTGGCGTTTTATATTGTAGGCCTGTAATTCTTAGGAATAATGCACTTAAATCTGTCCAAACAAGAATCTAGTAGACAGCCCAGGTATGATAAAGTTTGAAACACAAAATCATAAATTATAATATAATAAATAACTATAAATAATTATAACAAATAATATAATAATAATAAAAATTATTCTATAATGTAATCAAATCAAAAACACTGAAATTTGCTCAGTTGCAGAATTGTCGCTGTCATTACTTTCAGTGTCTGATAACGGATTTCCCCACAGATCACTATCGCTCAATTCTGCAAGTGACTCTAATTTATTATCGCTGTTTTTTAGCTGGTCTAAAACTGCTTTTGATGTAAAGGGACGGTTTTGGTTGCTATGGAGAATCTCCAGTTTCCAGGCAGAAAGAACAGTATATATAATATAAAAGTGCATGCAGGGCACTGGACAGACCATTAGGGACAAAGGGGATGTGAACTAAATGGATACAGTAATGTAATCTGTAAGATTACAGTGTACTGTATATGTATTGTATTTTTTACTTTTTGAATTTGGCGCCGTTCACCCGTCCCCATGCGTCGCAACGCTCGCAGGGAATGGAGCCCAGCGCTGTGATAGAGCGAGCAGGGGAGACATCGCAGGATCCTGGGGACAATGTAAGTTTGCTGTACCTGGATCCTGGATACCTGCGAATGCAATCCCGAGTGTGGCTTGGGGTTACTGCTTTTGGTGCTGAAAATCCACCCCGAGCCTCACTCGAGAATACCGTCAGGGATGTTAAGCGAGTACAGATAGAGAGAATGGTGCGGTGAAAGGTAAAATATGGCAAAGAAAGAACACAATGGACAGCTGTGCTTGAAATGAAATCATATTATAGATGTTCTCTGAGTGGCAGATGAGGACCAATTGACTACATAACACCATGACAAGAGGACAGGTACATATTCTGCATCAATCAGTACAGATGAGCACCATCAAGTGAGAGTCAAACAGACTCATTCATTCAGGTTTCATAGCACTGTGTGTCTAGGTCTTTAGGGGGCAAAAATCGGGAGCTGCTTTTCCCATAATCATTTTTTTTCACATATTACAATAAACTCAATGTGTTTTCTTTCAGGTCATACTCCAGCACATCTATAGAGGAAACTATGAAGAAAGTAGAGGAACCTCCCACACCACCACCAAGACCTCAGAAAACCCATTCCAGAGCTTCATCACTGGACTTGAACAGGATCATCCAACAACATTCCCCAGGTTATCACTCATCGATTATGTCTCT
Organism: Lithobates clamitans; assembly: GCA_037952925.1. Classification (NCBI taxonomy): domain Eukaryota; kingdom Metazoa; phylum Chordata; class Amphibia; order Anura; family Ranidae; genus Lithobates; species Lithobates clamitans. Next base: position 11,962,537 of record JBBGZY010000251.1, on the reverse strand, counting down.
ATAATTGGAGGATGCTGCTTACAGTATAAAATAGAAGCATGTTAAATATTTATACCCCTTTCTCAATGTACTAATATTGCTAGATATGACTAACCCAGTCATTTGATCAACTGATTCAGATGAGTCACTATCTGACCTTTCCCTCATTCCTGGTGTGCTTAGTTATATGGTATAGGCCATCTTTCAAGAGCTCATAAATGCTTCCATTCCTACCAATCTATTTTTGGTAAATTACTCTCCAACAGATAATAGGGTAGCCTGTTTTGTTTTATTATTTAAATTGCCCAAAATTTTAAAGCAAGATTTGGTCTAAAGGATTTTACCTCTACACAGCCAACTGTGATCACAGCAGATTGCACTGTTATCTAGCAGATATTCTTATATCAGGCAGCCAGACAAAATTGCACTGTAATTTGCTGTGTAGAAATCAGTAGTTAGCTCTAATTCACCTTCAATTACCATAATTAGAAAGTGCTGAGTAAAAATAAAAATCTATACTGCAGTATGCACATCCACAAAAAAAAAAAATTATGTGGATTATCTATAGCATTACACTATAGTTTGCTTTCTGTATGATACAGCCAAAAGAATGGTCTGAATTTCTATGGGTTTCCCCTACCTTGCATTTCATTTCATGTTATAGGTTTATGCTATATTTGGGATCTAGTTCAGATTTTTTTTTTTTTAAGGAAACGGCTTCAAATTTAGTAGCAAATGTAATGTAGTCTGCATTAAAATGGGCATTTAACCGGGGAGTTAACGTCAGAGGAATATGATTATTTAAACGCAACAAGCTGAACATCATTATTATAATTAATGTTAGATTCAGTGATGAGGACAAGTCGCACCCTATTGTCTGCAATGGAATTGTTTAAATTGTTGCAATGCTGACTTTGCGGTGCCGCACCGATTTGAAAATATAGTACCTGCACTAGTTTTTGGCAATTTCAGGTGTGACTTGCATAGACATGTGTGCATGAAGTCACACAAATGTCTGCCAAGTCACACCTGAAGTTGCACTGACATGCGGCTTTGAAATCGCACATTTTCATGTGAAGTCACGCGATTTCAAAGTAGCATTCAGTGTGAACCTAGTCTAAAAGTGGCCTAGAACAGCTTGTTAACAGCAAACATAGATGCAAAGATATGGCCAGATCATGCTGCTGGAAACATGATTTATCTTCAGTAAAGATAGCTTTTGATATTGGATTTTCATAGGCTGCAGGAAAAATCAATAGCATTTTACAATAGGCCACAGTTTTGAGAAAACTGAAGCACTTGGAAACTAAATATATTTTTTTAGAAAAAAAAAATGGGTCATGCAAACAATAAAACTTTTGTGGATCTGATTTCTTAGACCGTATTTAATAAGTAGCTGTGAGGGTTTACTAAAATCTACTCATAACAAAAGCAATGATAGACTGTGGTGTTGCCACAAGGAACTGTCTTTAATAACAGTATTAAGATGAGCATACAGAAGGTGACATTGGGGGTTATTTACTAAAGGCAAATCCACTTTGCACTGCAAGTGCACTTCAAAGTGCACTGAAAGAGCACTTGGAAGTGCAGTCGTTGTAAATCTAGGGGGAAGATCTGAAATGAGGGGAAGCTCTGCTGATTTTATCATCCAATCATATGCAAGCTAAAATGCTGTTTTTTTATTCTCCTTACATGTCCCACTCGGATCTACAGTGACTGTACTTTCAAGTGCACTTGTAGTGCAAAGTGAATTTGTCTTTCGTAAATAACCCCCATTGTTTTTTTAAAACAAAAATGTAATATCTTTGCAGAGATAAAATTATCATAACTGAACAATCGATGCCACCTGAATATTTTTATGTGACTTCATCTAAAATTGTTCCTTGTTTACCAACTGTAACTGTCCTTATACTTGCATACATTCCGTAGACCTTTTTTGATGATGACTGTAGACATCTACTACAGCCTATACCAACTGATTAGATTGACAAAGATGATCAAAATCATTAAAAAAAATAATTTCATATTTCATACCGCTAAAGTACATCAAATGTGTACTCATTCAATTTTCCTTCTATTTCATGTTTTATTTACAGCAACCCGATCTGGATGGATACAACCTCCTCCTGCTCTGCCTCCAAGACCTGGTGTGTCACAGGTAAGAATATGTTTACAATTACAATCACGCTACATTTAACCTGCATACCCACCGTAGTTGTGAACAGAGCTAGTTGGTTCCATGCAGTTTATGAACTCTGCAAGACTTGCATGGGGAAGTGTCATGAAAACCGTCTCACGGTGGCTATAATGTAAAACCTTTATTGTTTTAGAGAACTGAGTAGAGGAACTCATATTCACTGAATGAAACGGCATGCTCTACAATCATGCACAAACAACATAAATCACAGCCTGACATTTACTGGTGGGTTTTTCACAGGTTATTTAATGACTCAGATTTGTGGTAATTGATATAGCACAACAGCACAGACATATATCGGGAACTAGATAATGTGTGAGGTAGAGGGAATTATACAAACAAGGTCTGAGCTCTGCTGTACCGGGGATTGCAGGTGACTGATACCAAATTAAATTCTGGTGCTTTAACACCGTTTGCATTAAATAAAAAAATCACAATGAAATAATGAATACAGATCTGCATTTATTTATATCTGAGTAGAGTATATCTGAGTGGAGTTAATCTTTTAATCATTTTTGTATCTGCATGAGCATTTACTGTATATACTCGAGTATAAGTCGAGTTTTTCAGCACATTTTTTTGTGCTGAAAGTGCCCCCCTCGACTTATACTCGAGTCAAGCACTTTTCTGCAGCAAAAAATTTCATTTTCCGAACCGACTTTGGGGCCCCGTATCTCAGGGCCACTTGGTGCTAGGAACCCCAAATTTGGTATGCAAACCCAGTGGTACCACAACATATCCAAAGCTGGGGTTCCTAGCACCAAGTGGCCCTGAGATACGGGGCCCCAAATTCGGTTCGGAAAATGTCATTCTCTGCTGCAGAAAAGTGCTTGACATTTTCTGAACCGACTTTGGGGGCCCTGTATCTCAGGGCCACTTGGTTCTAGAAACCCCAAATTTGGTGTGCAAACTCAGTGGACCTGTTACCATAATATATCCAAAGCTGGGGTTCCTAGCACTAAGTGGCCCCGAGATACGGGGCCCCAAATTCGGTCAACTGTGTCCATCTGCAGCAATGTCATTTCGGGACACTTTGGGTTCAGAGACCCCAAATTTTGGCTGCAGCTAGGGGGCATTTCTCAACCTCGTCTTATACTCGGGTCAATAAGTTTTTCCCATTTTTTTGTGGTAATTTAGAGCCTCAACTTATACTCGGAACGACTTATACTCGAGTATATACGGTACATAGCAGCATAGACAGATAGACACATACCTTTGTTTTAAACACTTGAATGTCTATCAGTCCTGCCTAATTGTGTTTAATTGTAGTAGTAGTAATAGTATAACTATAATAAGAATGCTAAGGTTATATGTAAATCCTAACTTTTCTTGTAAGGGCCAAGCATGGTTTTGCCCCATCCTGCCCCTCTTACCTTCTTAGTTGTCAGTCAAGCTGCTTGCCATATTAAATAACTAAGACTTGAATGCCTATGTATACGGGAAGTTATATATTACATTTCTCAGCAAGCTGTACTGTCATTTAAAGATGTGAATTTCACTTTCTCTACCCATATGTGAGCCCTGTTTGGAAATAGATTATATGAATCTTAAGCCATCAGGGCTGTTTTTGGAGTGCATTAGGAAAGACCTATAAATTCATATAACAGCAGGCTGTACAGCTGCCAAGAGAATATCTCTTTCATAAGCCATATATTATAGCTATTAGCAGCATAAACTCATCTCAACACTGATAGCACACTGTGATATTGTCTAATGGGAGTTGTCTTTCTTTGGCAGATTGCCTACCAGAATATTAACACAGAACAAAAGATACCAGCTTTTGCGGACTTCAAGTCACAAGAACACGTAAGCTGTTTATTTACTTGTTTTTTTTAAACATTTTTTGCTTTATGTCCAGATTTAATTTGTTCTAATTTATATATTACATTTTATTTAGCAAGGTTCTTGGGGCAAAAATAGATCACATATTGTCTCTATCCATATTGTACATACAGTATGTTGCTGTCTTTTTTTTTTTTGTTCAGTTCAGGGATATGAGAATTAGTAAGCAGTGTTTGTTTTTAACCCCCCCCCCCCGTACTTTTCTTGCAAAAACAGTAATATGTGTATTGATTTAGTTGATAAATAATAGATTACCCTTTCTTGTCCCAGAGACATATAAAAATCTGCTATTATATTTAATAAAATCTCCAGTTACTGAACTCATATCGTCAACATGCTAATAAGATTTAACGTGTAACTAAGTGCCGGTTCACACAGGGGCGGCACGACTTGCAGGTCGCCTCACCGAGGCGACCTGTACACGACTTCAGCGGCGACTTGCAAAACGACTTCTGTATAGAAGTCAATGCAAGTCGCCTGAAGTCGCCCCAAAATTACTACAGGAACCTTTTTCTAAGTCGGAGCGACTTGCGTCGCTCCTATTAGAACGGTTCCGTAATACAGAACGGGAGGCGACTTGTCAGGCGGCTAGGTCGCCTGACAAGTCGCCCCTGTGTGAACCAGCACTCAAGGCAAAGTTTTTTTGTTTTGTTTTTTTTTTACATAGAGTAGGGGAGGTTTATAATCCTATGTCATTTTTTTGTCATCTGTGTCCCATAGGGAGGGGGATTTCCCTTTACTTCCTGTCCCATAGCAAAAACAAGTTTTGAGAGAAAATCTCTGCAAGATGAGGGAATCCCAGGGCGTCACTGGGGTCACAAGAACTGGAGTCCCCATTGGAAGATTTCCCCTCTATTAATGGGAACATTTGGGATATGCTTTTACTTTCACTTTCAATGATAACAATAAACCAAACAAATAGAGAGGGTGAGTTTTCCTATGGGGGAACAGACAGACAGCAGTAAAAAAAAAAGACAGGTGCTCTAGTCCCTCTCTACTCTATCCAAATGTAAAGAAAAATAAATTTAAGTTAAAGTTGTGTATTTTTCTCTAAATTTACCATAATTGAAGGGCTAGTCCACCCCTGGCTTCTTATATGTGAAATCAGTTAAATCTTCTTTGAAAAAATAACAGTAAACCCCATGCATCCAGTTAAATATTCCAATCTAAATAATACTACAACCTATAATATATTTCTATAATTTCACCTGCAGCCACATAAATATTTGGTTCAAAAATGGTAAAAGTAGTAGCAGCGCTTAGCTAAAAAATTCATGAAAACCTCAATCCATTTTTTACCCTTTTTTCTTTATCGTACATCATGGGACACAGAGCCTTAAGTTGACACTGGTTTAACCCTAATTAAGAAAGTTTACTCCCTATATAACCCCTCCTCCTTACAGGACCACATCAGTTTTTTCGCTAGTGTCTAAGGTGTTGGTCTTGAGTGAAGAAGTACTCTGAGGAGCTCCAGGATGGATCCATGCTAGATTTAAATTCCTCCATAAAAAGAAACCAGATCCATCCAGAAGTGTCACTGAGGCCTAAAATGGATGATACCTGGGACCTCGTATTCGAAGCACGAGGTTTTGCCTGTAATGCCTTTCTTAGTAGGGCTGGACCCCAGGAACCCAGGGCTTAGGTCTTGTTACATTACCTCAAGCTTCCTGATGTGGGATGCTCTACAAGGCCCAAGGCAGTTGGACCCTGTTTTTAACGGACCCAGTCCTTGAAGGTTTGTTAAACGTAATCCGCCGTGATGGGTGAAAGCTGGATTTTATGTTAAATCAGCAAAATCTGGCGGCGAGGACAAGGTAAGGAAAGAGAGACTTAGATATTAAAAACATCTATACATTTCTTTCATTGAAGGAAAAATGTTGTCATGCCTTAAAATCTCCACTAGATGGAGTCTATGCACATACCTTACTCTGTTGTCTCACTGTTTGCTCTATTCCATGCCTGGCTGTGCAGTGCGTGGAAGCAGATTTTTGCAAGGTAGGAAAAGCTGCAAAAAATGTCTTTTTTCTTCCCTTGATGGGACCAGAGGGTTAGGGGGACAGCAGCTCTTATCACGCTCTTATACCGCTGAAAGTTTGTTACTGTGGCTGTATTTTTTACACAGGTCTGTGCCTCACTGCGGGAGGCTCTGCCTCCCCCCCCCCCCTTATGTTGGGTCTGGGGAGGGGGTCAGGCCTAACGCAGGTGTCGTGAAACGTCCACTGACGAACAGCAGGCTAATAGCAGATAAATACAGCTGTGTCAGTCTCTCCTCTGCTGATGAGGAGGAAACAAGCTGCCTGCTCACAGGGACACACGAACTGTGGAACACCTATGGGTTGCAAAACTGCCATTTCCTGATTCAGGAAGGACACCCTTTTCCAGCACTAAGCTGAACTGTATAGCAATTTTAAAAGTATTGACTATTTTCAGCAATTTAGTGTAATGTGTATAGCGCCTCTGTTTTTTTACTTAGGACTATGCCTGCCAAAAAAGACACCACAAAAGCCAAAAGAGTAAAAATTTCACCCCCAGGCATTGGGATTTCAAGCTGTATTTCCACGCTGTTCTCCTCGCCTGAATTTACCCAATCATGGCAACTCAGGGTGAGCCATTAGAGCAAATTGTTACTGCAGCTGCCTCTCACATCTCAGCACCTGCATACGTGACTGAAGAAGCCCTTTCCTCCACACTCCAGGGTCTGGAAGAAAGACTAGCGGCTTTAATCGCATCCACCATTCAAATGGATAGGAAATGTACTAGGTTCCCCTCCCCCGCTTCAGCTTTACAAGGGGAACAGTGGGCACACGATAAGGTTCTACCCTCAATCAATCAAGAAGAGCTTACCAATGATTCTTCTACTGAGGAAACAACGGTAGATGAACATTTTTCAGCGTCTCAATCTGAAAAATTGCTGATACAAACTCTTACAGAGATGAGTCTCATGAAAACGTGGCCTCTTCCTTAGGTTCCTTAAAACCTTCCCATCTTTTACATGCATTTCCTGAGCACGCAATTGTCTATCCTCTGGACAAGAAATTCTCCAAAAAATGGAAAGTACCAGCAATTGACGCTGCGATTTCCAATGTGAATAATAACAATAATAACAATAACAAATAATATTAACTTGTCCTGTAGACAATGCACAGATGCTTAAAGATCCAACAGATAAGAAGTTGTAATCCCTGCTAAGTCTGCTTTTTCCATAGCAGGTGCCGTCACCCAGCCATCAGTCGCCGAGATAGGCGTCTGCCAATCCCTAAAGGACCAATTCAAACAGGCCCTTAGAGAGCTTCCTACGCAACAAACTCAAGATTTGGCTGTACTACCTAAGGCATTATGTTTTGCCATAGATGCCATCAAAGACTCTATTCACCAGGCATCCCGCCTCAAACTTATGCTTGTACATATGCGCAGAATCCTGTGGTTGAAAAATTGGTCAGCTGAAACACCATGTAAAAACCTCCCAACTGGGTTCCCCTTTCATGGGGAGCGACTATTTGGTCAAGACTTAGATAAATATATCAAGACAATTTCTGCTGGGAAAAGTACCTTTTTACCAATCAAAAGAAAATATAAACGCCCTGCATTTAAACTGCCTCTTTCCCCTGCGCCAGGGGCTTCCGCCTCTAGGCAGTGGCGACGGCCTCCGCCGTCAGACTCTAGAGGAAGAACTCAGGGTCAGACCCAGGCTCAAAAGAAGCCCTGGGGTAGGAAATCTGCAAAACAGAACCCTAAAGCCTCATCATGAAGAGGCAACCCCCCTCACCAAGGTGGGGGGAAGACTTCTGCAATTTTCAGAAGTCTGGAAAAAGGAAATTCAGGACAGATGGGTCATTTCCACGGTAACGCTGGAGTACAAGCTGGAATTCTGGGACTTTCCACCAAATCGTTTCTTGTGGTCAAGCGTTCCCAAAGATCCAGAGAAAAAACAGTCTCTGTTTCAGGCACTAGACTGATAAATATCTCAAGGGGTGATCATACAGATAACCACAAAAGAGCAAGGTCTGGGATTTTATTCAAACCTTTTTATGGTACCAAAGCCAAGTGGAGATGTCAGACCCATTCTAGATCTAAGAAAGCTAAATCAATTCCTGAAGATCCACTCCTTTCGCATGGAGACAATTAGGTCTGTAGTTTTTATCCTCCTAGGAAGAGAACTTCTGGCATTAATCAACATCAGGGATGCATATCTGCATGTCCCTATATTTCCTGCTCATCAAAAGTTTCTGCGGTTCGAGTTAGAACAGCAGCATTTTCAATTTGTAGCCCTGCCCTTCGGGCTAGCCAAAGCACCTCTGGTGTTCACCAAAGTGCTGGCCCCACCTCTAGCCAGGTTAAGGGCACAGGGCATAACAATCGTAGCGAACCTAGACGATCAATTACTTATAGATCAATCAGCGATTCGTCTGGAGCAAAGCGTACGCACTACAACCAACTATCTGAAAAGTTTGGGTTGGATTCTCAACCTAGAAAAATCTTCCTTAATACCGCTAAAAAGGCTGGAGTACTTGGGTCTGATCATAGATACAGCACAGGAAAGGGTGTTCTTTCCTCAGGCAAAAATCAACTCCATAGGAGAACTGGTGTAGAGGGTCAGGTCAAATGGCAATCCCTCCATTCGCCTCTGCATGAGGTTGCTAGGAACCATGGTAGCTTCATTAGAAGCAGTTCCCTATGCCCAGTTCCATTCAAGACTGTTGCAAAACTGTATCCTGTCTGCTTGGAACAAAACAATTCAAGCTTTAGACTTGCCAATGCGGCTGTCCCCAAGAGTGGCCCAAAGCCTCACTTGGTGGTTATTAACCCAGAATCTGCTGAAGGGAAGATCCTTCAGACCAGTCATCTGGGAAGTTGTAACGACGGATGCCAGCCTTTCAGGCTGGGGAGCAGTACTAGAAAAGACAACTGTCCAAGGACAGTGGTCAAGTACCGAAAGAAGCTTGCCCATCAATGTCCTAAAGATTTGGGCAGTACACCTGGCTCTAAAGGCCTGGACTTTCAGGTTACAGGATTGTCCTGTCAGGATTCAATCCAACAATGCCACAGCTGTGGCCTATATCAATCACCAAGGGGGCACCAAAAGTTTCTCAGTGCAGAGAGAGGTAAACCTTATTCTAACTTGGGCAGAAAGGAATGTTCCATGTTTTTCTGCAATCTTCATTGCGGGAGTAGAGAATTGGCAGGCGGACTACTTAAGTCACCAGCAGTTATTCCCAGTGGAATGGTCTCTTCACCCCGACATATTTCGGGCTGTTTGTCAAAGATGGGGGACTCCGGACCTGGATCTTCTAGCATCCAGGTTCAACACGAAGTTGGTCAACTTTGTTGCCAGGACAACGGATCCATTCACATGCGGAACAGATGCGTTAGTGACCCCATGGAATCAGTTTTCACTGATCTATGCATTACCCCCATTCCGTTGCTGCCTTGACTTCTTTGCAGGATCAAGCTGGAAAGAAAGCCGACAATTCTGGTAGCACCAGCATGGCCCAGAAGGTCATGGCACGCAGAAATGGTAAAGATGGCAGTGGAGGGTCCATGGTCCCTCCCACTACGACCAGATTTGCTCTCTCTCTGGCTTTAAGTACTATTAAAGGCCAAGTCTCAGCTTTATCGGTCTTATTTCAAAGACCACTTGCTACTCATTCTTTAATCCGGGGCTTTATACAAGGGGTGACGCGGCTTAATCCACCCGTTAAACCTCCCTTGAACCCTTGGGACTTAAACTTAGTTTTGTCTGTGTTACAAAAACAGCCATTTGAACCAGTACAACAGATTCCCCTAGTCCTTCTGACAAGGAAGTTGGTATTTTTGGTTGCTATATCCTCAGCAAGGAGGGTTTCAGATTTGGCTGCTCTTTCTTGTAAGGAGCCATATTTGATTTTTCATGAGGTCAGAGTGGTGTTACGCCCTCGTCCAGGCTTTTTGCCAAAAGTCATTTCGGGTTTTCACCTGAACCAGGATATTGTCCTGCCAACGATTTTTCCAAAACCATGTTCCAGGGAAGAAAAGTTACTACATTGTCTTGATGTGGTGAGAGCAGTGAAAATCTATTTAAAGAAAACTGCTCAGATTCGTAAGACTGATGTCTTATTTATTCTGCCAGAGGGTCTTAAGAAGGGACAGGCAGCGTCAAAATCCACTGTTGCTAAGTGGATTCAGCAAGCGATAATTCAAACTTATGATTTAAGGGGTAAAATTCCCCTGTTTCAAGTTAAGGCGCATTCTACCAGGTCGGTTAGTGCTTTTTGGGCAGTGTGTCATTAGGCCTCCATGGCTCAGATCTGTAAGGCCACAACTTGGTCTTCAGTGCATACATTCACAAAATTTTATCAGGTGGATGTAAGGAGGTATGAGGATATCACCTTTGGGCCCTGTGTGCTGCAGGCAGCAGTATAAGTGCTCAGGTCTGGGTGTACCCTGCGGGTTGTTTCTCCCGCCCCTCAAGTGGCATTGCTATGGGACGTCCCATTAAGTAATTACTTAAGGCTCTGTGTCCCATGATGTACGATACAGAAAATAGGATTTTTATAACAGCTTACCTGTAAACACCTTTTCTTGGAGTACATCATGGGACACAGAGGTCCCTTCCCTCTTTTTTGGGATACAAGTATTTTGCTTTGCTACAAAAACTGATGTGCTCCTGGAAGGAGGAGGGGTTATAAGGGAGTAAACTCCTAATTAGTGTTTACCAGTGTCCCACACCTGACAGTAGGCTATAACCCATTAAGTAATTACTTAAGGCTCTGTGTCCCATGATGTATTCCAAGAAAAGGATTTTACAGGTAAGCTGTTATAGAATTCTATTTTTCCTCCTAATAAACAGTGCTCCACAGATCTCTGCCACCTACATCTCTTAGCCTGCGCATAACTAGAAACTCTCCTTGCCATAATACCCAACTCTGCTACTACCCAACTGGGAGTTCTGAGTAATCTGCCTTACCTTTGTGTGTTCCAATATAGGGGTTAAGAAGTGATTAATAGGGCTGTGGTGCAACAAAATGCATACTACATTGGTCTCTGATATTCAGGCATGCTTGCAAGTTTTTGTATGAATTCAAGTTGATGTGTACTCTTTGCTCAGAATTAAAGCGAAGCCCCACCCAAAAGTTGAAGTTCTGATTGTTCCCACCCCCTCCATTGCCACTTCTTCCCCCCACTGCCTTCTGGAACACACATAGGTCTCAGAAGACAGTGGGACCATTTAGAAAGCCTAGCTCGACTCGCGCATGCGCAGTAGGAAACCGGCTGTGAAGCAGAAAGGCGATACACTCACATCGTCTAGATCATTTAGTGTTCCCGTCAGCTGACAATCAAGCCTGCATAGTCAAAAGCTATCCAAAAGTATACCCTTTGACCAGCATCCCCCCAAGGCAAAAGCTACTTGTAAGAGCTATAGAACAGTTGACGAATCTGCCAGCCAAACCTTTTCAAATTTGCCCTGGCATCCCCGAGTCGCATACGTTGCTTTGTAAAAAAGGTAATTATTTATTAACAATACCCTTCCAAATGCTAGTGATGGTGCCTCTGACTTTTTCCGAAATAATACAATGAATTTACGTGCATAAAATAATGTAGTGGTTGAAACGTCCTCTGTGCCCCTTTAGGAACCAAGTCCTCGACCAACCCCAGGGGGCAGACTGGAATGGTTAAAGGGACTTGTTTTAATAAAAGTTACTGCAAAGTGTGTGTAACCCCTGTCCAAATAGTTTGCACTTTCCCACAATGCCAAAAGATGTGGTCAAAGTCTGCTGGCGGAGCTGTACATCTCCAGCATTCTGCCGAAGTGAACCCCTAGATAGAGGCTAGCCTACCTGGCGTGTAATATATTCTATGCACCAATTTAAATTGGATGAGGCGATCCCTAACCGACACCAGTGCCTTTTAAAAAGGAACCTCCCAAATGTCATCCCAGTCTTCTCCCTGAAAATTTTGAATAAGTTGCATCCAAACATCTCTACATTTATTAAGAGCCTTCGGCCACACTGTAAATGATTCTTTATACATTACAGACATAGGCTTAACCAAAGAATCATCATGTAAAAGGAGCTCCAATGCCTATGGCCGAAGGTCTAGGGTAGCAGAGCTAAACTGAGACACAAAGGTAAATAGGTACCAGTTTGGCAACTGAAATCTGACCTGGAGTTGATCAAATGTACATTACTCCCCCCCCCCCTTCCACGATATCCTATACTCTCTTGATTCCAACCCCTGCCCAGATGACCGGATCCGGAATGTAACTAAAATGGGGAAGTTTAGGGTTAAACCACAGCGGAGAAGACGGAGAGATGGAAGTTATTCCAGGGTGCATGATCGCTGGTACTTTATCCCACATTCTTATAGTTATTCTCATGGAACCTGTATGGAAGCCTCTGTACACTAAATTAGATAGTCCTTCATAAGATCCAGTGATAGCCACCTCTAATACCATGGCAGCATCCTCTTCGTCCCTCAACAGCCATCGCCTTGCATTTGCCCCGCCAGGAAGTATTTATAGAGGTCAGGCAACTGATCCTAGGATGGGATTCATAAAACAGAGTTAAAGAGGCTATCTATGCGCTTAAAGTAAGTCTGTGGGACCCATATCGGAAAATTACGAAGAAAATATAAAAATAGTGGTAAGATTTTAATTTTAAGAATATTCACTCTTCTAATTAATGACAGTGGTAAATATCACCAGGCCTCCAACCTACTCTTAACTATGAGAATCAAGGGTAGTAAATTTAGTGACATATAATCCCCTACCCTAGATGATATCTGCATGCCCAGATAAGTAAATCTGGAAACTCGCAAATAGGAATAGCAGGATCAACATGTTCTTGCGCCCCAGCATCAATTGACATTACACTTGACATAGTCTACTTGGCCTTGAGACCTGAAAACTGTGCAAACGTCATTAAAATATCAAAGACTGCTCGTAACAATTGACCTGGATCTTAAAAATAGAGTAACATGTCATCCGCATAGAGGGCAGTACATTCACGGATTCCACCAACCTTGAGTGCCTGAACCTCCAGAGAGGCACGCAAAGCAATGGCCAGAGGTTCGTTCAAAAGAGTGAACAGGCAGTGAGACAGAGGACACCTCTGCCTCGTGCCCCTGCCCACTGAGAAAAAATTCAGATGTTGCCACTCCAATATGAAGCGCCACCACCGGATTACTAACAAGGCGATCCATGTTAAAAACCGTGGCCCAAATCCCATCCTTTCCAGCATCGCTGCCATAAACTTCCAATCCACAGCATCCAATGCTTTCTTCATTTTAAGAGAAAACACTACTCTTGTCCCAGAATTGGTGTGTTCTGTCTGTAAATATGTAAAAAGTCTCCTCAAATTAGTGTCAGTAGACTTCTTAGGCATAAACCGTGTTTGGTCAGTGTCCACTAATGATGAAAAAACATGCAATAGCCTATTTGCTAACACTTTTGTTAATACCTTAAGATCTTGGTTCAAAAGGGAAATGCCTATAGAAGGAACATTCTAAATGGTCCTTACTGGGCTTAGGAAGAAGGATAACATGAGCCTCCAGCAAGGAGGTGTAAAGTACTTGATTATCTAAACAGTGTTGAAACAGTGAGCGGAGTCTGGGAACTAACAGGGCCAAATGTTGTCTATAGAAAATAGAAAAAATATAGAAAATAAAAAAATATTCAATATTAAACCTGTCTGGTTCGGCGGATTTATGTGGGGGGAATACTCTAATAGCCAACTCAATTTCCTCACACGTAATTTCTGCCTCCAATGTATCGCTATCCACATCTGACAATATGGGTATGAACAATGGAGCCAGCAGCTACTCCAGCTCCACCTCTGAATATGCTGGAATTGGTGCATATAAGGTGGAATAATATTTCACAAAAGTGGCCATATTATAAGAGGGATCAGTAGGTAAAGCCCCCTGTAAATGCCTAATACAGGGAATGTTAGTCTGAGCCCTCTGATCTGCAACCAAAAAAGCTAACAATTTGCCATTTATGTTTCCTTGGTCGAACAATGACTTTGCCCTCCGAACTGAGGAAGTCTGTGCCAACTCAGAAAAGTGCAGGGCCAATAACAGTGGCTGAAAAACATACCAGCTAGGCATAGCAGGAATGAGCTTCACTTCCAAGAAAGCTGGGATGTTCACAGCGTGTCAATCCAGTCACTTGCTTCCACTGGAGTGTCAAAAAAACAGACAGTACCTTGGTAGGGAACCCTCAGCCGACTGGGATAGAGCATGCTATAAGTGATTTTCATCTCCTGGAGTTCGTGATGAACATTATTAAAAGAATGACAGCGTTTCTGTGTCTCGGCTGAGAAGTCTGGAAAGAGCATCACCTTTGTATTTTCAAATGCCAGATCCTCCCGCTTCCTGGCTTCAGCCAGTGTGAAATCTCTATCTCTGAAATTCAGGAATCGGACCAAGAAGGCTCTAGGTGGGGCCCCTGTGGGGCAGTTTCCCATGGGAACTCTAAGCCCTTTCTACCACATATGTAGGTGGCATGTTTGGCATATCTAACAGCCTCTTAAAGAACTGCTCAGCAAATATGGCCGGCTGGGAGCCTTCAGCCCCCTCAGGCAGACCCATCACCCAAATGTTGTTTCTCCTCTGTCTGTTTTCTGCCTCATCCATCTTGTTAGATATTTTACCAGGGATTGAAGATCAGACAGTTGTGCAACATGGGAACCCTTTACATCTTCCACAGAGCCTATACGATCTTCTGCTTCAATAAATCTGGCCCTAAATTTGTCCAGGTCGTGTCTAATCAGGGTACACTCAGAGGCAAGATGATCGATTCTAAGCATTAGGGCCGACTTACACCCAGCTATGGCATCCAGAATTGACTTAGTAATAGTGTCTGCTTCCGCCTCTGCTGGTCATGATGTGCCTGGAGCATCCTCCACAGGTGGAACAGACCCAGTAGCAGAGGGAGAATCAGCGAGCAGGGACACACCGTGCAGGTGTCCCAGTGTAAGGGGGTAAGATGGCACCGGGTGAGCACGTGATCTGCCCCTTTCCGGATTTGGGTTCGGGTTCCACTGCGGCTTATTTTTACTTTTTCCTGACATGATGGAAGTGACCGAGGGTTCCAGGTTGCGTGGAGACACATTCTGTGTCGTTTCAGAGCAAAACAGCCCCCAGGCTCAGGCTAAAAGGACAGATATGCACGGAGCTCTCGGCCTGCATGTCTTGTGCTTGTCACATCCAAGCCATGCCCCAACACAGACCTTCTTAAACACTGGTCCCCTCGTGGCAGCCCCTTTAGAATCAGTGAATAGCATAAAAAAATTTGCAGTCAAGGTCCACTTCATTCTTCTTTTTTACTCATACCTTCATGCACCAGTGAGGAGATGCGGTGATGTCTCTATCTCTGCCTAAGCGCCATTACCGGCTGTGTTCAGCCTCTCCAGTGTTTGGTCTACTAAACGCACTAGATAGCTTGGGAACCCCTTCTGTGGGTCTTGCTAGGGGTTGCAGTGTTTCCTTATTAGGAACAAAATCTGCCTGTTTACAGTTGTCTGCAACGGCTTGTGGACATAGGGGGGCTTGACTGTTACTTTTTCCTCTTTCAGTCCCCTTTAAGTAGCCCTGTTGTCTGCAGTTTCATTTTCCTTTCCTGGATGAGATCCCATTGCGCTCTGGGGTTACCACTCTCCCTTGGACATTTAAAATATCCTTATCAGCAGCTCGGTCTCTTTGTCCTGCATCAGGTAGAGATGCCCAGCTTTTGGGCTATTTGCAGTCTGGGTTATTTTTTTCAGTCCACAAAGTACAAGAGAGTCTTCAGGTGGTGTCTCTTCTAAAGCAGGTGGTGAGAGACTCCATATCTGAACTAGCATCAACTCTTCCAGGTCAGAATACTTCCCAGAGCTCGTTCCAAGAGGTGTCTCTGGTAGATCAACCAGGTACTTCCACATTTATTCGCCAACCAAGCTTGGTGTCTTCCCCTGCCAGTAGAGAACTGGGAGATAATAGTGATCCTTATCTCAAGAGGAGCATTCTGATCACCTAGACTTGATTTTTACTCAGATTCACCCCTATATTCAAGCAGTAAAGTAAGCTATCGGTTGGCAAAAGGAGGAGCTGCCAAAGAAATAAAAAACATACTTTCTTTTTCTGCAGAAGCATCAGACCTTTTTCTCCTTTTATGGAGGAAATAAGGGATTTAATCACTCAAGAGTGGTAGAATACAGAGAAAAGATACTTGCTGAACCATTTAATTATTAAACTTTGTCCTTTTCAGGAGTCGGAGATTGCTTCTCTTTAAACCCTCTGGTAGCTGATGCGGTTATAGTACACCTGGCAAAAAATATCACCCTTTGGGCTGCAGATATATCCTCAAAACAGAATTGGTGCAAAATGCCCTTTGATGGGAAGGCTCTCTGACACTAAACTAGACACAGCTATTTCAATTTCTGGTCTGCTTCCCCACAACAAGCAAAAGCAAATTTTCTCCCTAACAAGTTCCATTCCGAGGGCAAGGGAGTCTAGGTCCAGCCGCCAGACAAGAGGTTCTGGTTTGAAAAAGAAGAGGTTGGAGAAGAACTCAAGCGACCTTTTTCAAGTGTCCTAAACAGAAGACCTTGAGTGTCCCTCAGGAGCTGACTAAATCTTTTTGACTGTTCAGATGGCTAAACGCCGGCAGTGAAGGCCAAGCTGGCTCTCTTCATGGACAACAAATTGACGCATGGGTAATGTCAGCTGTAATGCACGGACATTTTTGGACATTCCTACGTGCTGCATCTACTGCTTTACTCCCACCAAACTACCAGAATCTCCTCAGAATGCAGAGGTCCTGTTACAATACCTTTGCACGCTTCAGATCCGGGGGGCAGTAGTTCCGGTTCCCTCTTCTAAAAAATTCACAGGCTTCTATTTAACTCTCTTTATGGTTAGCAGAAGAAGCGGAAGCCTATGGCCAGTATTAGACTTGTAAAAATTAGAGTGGTTCTACAGGTAATGGCTCCCGCTGTTGTGTCTGAGCTAATGAAGAGAGAGCGCCTGAGAGAGCTTTGGTCACATTGCTTGATCGAGATTGGGTTCAGGTAAATATAAGGGGTGGGGATAAGCTGCTTGCAGAAGGTTTTTTTACTTTAATGCATGATGCATTAAGGTAAAAAACCTTTGGCCTTTAGAACCTCTTTCAATCGCTAAATCTTTTTTAAAAAATTCAAAATGAAATCCCTACAAACAATAATCCAGTCAATGCTGCCAGGCTACTGGATGCTATTGCTAGACCTCCAGGATGCCTAACTCCACATCCCAATCATTTTGTCTTTCCATAAATATCTGAAGTTTTCAGACAGACAGCAAGAATTGCAGTTCAGAAGCCGTCCATTTGGTCTTTGCACAACCCCGAGGACTTTCATGGAGGTCTTCATTGTTATTCTAGCCCCCCTCAGGGAGGTGGGCCTCCATGTCCATCATTATCTGGACGATATTTAGTTACTGGTCAGGAACGGAGGCCAACTCTTGATTCATAGAGAAATTCTCACACACTTTCCAGAGATTTGGTTGGATTATCAACTTTGAGAAAAGTCAACTTTCTCCTGCTCAGCAGATAATATACCTGGGAGTACTCTTTAATACCACCAACGCCTCAGTGTCTACTCCATCTTAAAAAAAAAAATTGAGGTCATAAAGGCAAAAATTGTAGGGGCAGACACTTTTTTTCTCCTGTCAGCATCCCGATTCCTCAACCTGCTGGGCACGATGTCAGCCTGTTGGGCACAATGTTGGCCTTTATACCAATGACCCCATGGGCCCACTGGCATCAACAGTACGTCAGTTTCAGAACAGATTTTTTGGCTCAATGGAGGAAACAACACCTAGCACAATTATTCAAGGTTGATCCCTGTCTGTGGTGGTGGATGAAGAGGGAATTCTTAAGGAATTCACATCCCTTAGGTCCATTAAACTGGATCACAATTACATCAGATGCCAGTGATAGCGGTTGGGGTGCTCACATGGAGGACAACAGGGTCTAGGGTAGATGGAAGTTTCCAGCCAAGGGCATGGTCTTGAATGTCCTAGAGATTCGAGGAGCATTTTCAGCTCTGACAGTCTTGTAGTACAAAATCGAGGGGAAACTGGTCTCTTTGCAAAACACCAGGAAGGTACAAGCAGCAGCACACTTTCGGAAGAGGTGAAGCCTAAAGTGTCATGGGCAGAACACCACCTGTAGACCTGAGAGCAGTATACCTCCCGAGCGGCTTGAACATTCAAGCAGCTCTAACCCGATTTCTGCACCCCATTGCGGAGGGGATGGATGCATTGGTCTTTCCTTGGAACTGCAGTCTAGCTTTTGCTTTTCTTCTCTCATAATGATATTCCTGTCGAGGCTTACCTCTACCTTATTGACCTTGCTTGCCCTGGTTTGCCTTGGCAATTTATCTCAGTGTCCAGAGGTCAGTGTCTTTTCCAGTGTTTCTGCTTCTGTTGTCACAGAGTTCAAGCACCCGAACCTGCTCAGACTAAATCTGCGAGCATGGCTGTTAAGAGGGGGAGGTTGGAGGTCTTAGGCTGATCCTCATGTGTAATATCAACTCTGTTAAAATTAAGCAAGCCTTCTATTAATTACATTTACACAAAGATCTAAGCTAATCTGCCACCTAAGTTTACAGAAAGTCCAAGTAGCAGCAAAATTGAGGTGGGTGAAAGAACCTTTAATCATCTAGTTTCTCAGAGCAGTGCTGAAAATTCAACCACCCAGGAAAAGAGTCTTCCCCAATGGGATCTGTTGCTACTTCTGTATTTTCTTTCAGTACAGACTTTTGCTCCAATGGAACAATGCTCCATATGGGACAAAACCTATGAGGCTTTAAGTGTTTCTTGTTGCGGTGATTTCAGGAAGAAGAGTCTAGAAACGGCAAGCCCTAGGAACATCAGAAATCTATCTCTCATTCCTCCCAGATAGGGTGAAGTTTTGGACCTTGTAACATTTTGTGCCCAAGGTAGCAATATCTTTCCATATGTTAAAATCCGGGGGCCTTACCTAACTTTGCACAGGATCAGATGGGCACGTTACATCAACTTGATGTTTCCAGGACTCTAAAAAGTACCGTTCTGCTATTACTCCATTTGGATCTTCAGAGAGACTTTGTCATCCCAAGCGGGAAAAAACAGCGAGAAAGAAGTCACTGCCAGAACACTGGCTAGCTGGATTGTTAAACTCATCCACAGAGCATATAGCGCAAGGAGCCTAGATCTTTCTTAAGTGGTGACTGCACACTTTACTAGGTTGTTTGCAGTTTCATTGGCAGTTTACTCAAGAGTTTCCATGGAAACCATCTGTAGGGCAGCCTCGTGGTCTTCACAGCATACTATTCTGAGACATTACATGGTTAACTCAGGAAGCCTGTTGACGGTGGACTTTGGTAGAAGAATGATTCAAGCTTCTGTCCTATCCTTATATAGTTACATAGTTACATAGTAGGTGAGGTTGAAAAAAAGACACAAGGCTATCAAGTCCAACCCATGTGTGTGATTATATGTCACTATTACATTGTATATCCCTGTATGTTGTGGTTATTCAGGTGCTTATCTAATAGTTTTTTTAAACTATCGATGCTCCCCGCTGAAACCACCGCCTGTGGAAGGGAATTCCACATCCTTGCCGCTCTTACAGTAAAGAACCCTCTACACAGTTTAAGATTAAATCTAATTTCTTCTCATTTTAATGAGTGGCCACGTGTCTTATTAAACTCCTTTCCACGGAAAAGTTTTATCCCTATTGTGGGGTCACCAGTGTGGTATTTGTAAATTGAAATCATATCCCCTCTCAAGTGTCTCTTCTCCAGAAAGAATAAGTTCAGTGCTCGCAACCTTTCTTCATATCTAATACCCTTCAGTCCCTTTATTAACTTTGTTGCCCTTCTCTGTACTCGCTTCATTTCCAGTACATCCTTCCTGAGGACTGGTGTCCAGAACTGGACAGTATACTCCAGGTGAGGCCGAACCAGAGTCTTGTAGAGTGGGAGAATTACCGCTTTATCTCTTGAGTTGATCCCCTTTTTAATACATACCAATATTCTGTTTGCTTTGTTAGCAGCAGCTTGGCATTGCATGCCATTGCTAAGCCTGTCATCTACTAGGACCCACAGGTCCTTTTCCATCCTAGATTCCCCCAGAGGTTCTCCCCCCAGTGAGAAGATTGCATTCATATTTTTGCCACTCAAATGCATTATTTTACATTTTTCCACATTAAACCTCATTTGCCATGTAGTTGCCCACCCCATTAATTTGTTCAGATCTTCTTGCAAGGTTTCCACATCCTGCAGAGAAGTTATTGCCCTGCTTAGCTTAGTATCATTCGCAAATGCAGAGATTGAACTGTTTATCCCAGTTCATTTATGATCAAATTAAATAGGTTTGGTCACAGCACAGAGCCCTTGGGGACCCCACTTTCCTGACCATTCTGAGTACTCCCCATTTATCACTACCCTCTGAACTCGCCCTTGTAGCCAGTTTTCAATCCATGTACTCGCCCTATGGTCCATGCCAACGAACCTTACTTTGTACAGTAAACGTTTATGGGGAACTGTGTCAAATGATTTTGCAAAACCCAGATACACCATGTCTACAGGCCTTTCTTTATCTAGATGGCAGCTTACCTCCTCATAGAAGGTTAATAGATTGGTTTGGCAAGAACGATTCTTCATGAATCCATGCTGATTACTGCTAATGATACAGTTTTCTTTACTAAAATCTTGTATATAGTCCCTTATCATCCCCTCCAGGAGCTTGCATACTATAGATGTTAGGCTAACTGGTCTGTAATTCCCAGGGATGTATTTTGGCTCTTTTTTTAAAATTGGTGCTACATTGGCTTTTCTCCAATTAGCTGGTACCATTCCAGTTAGTAGACTGTCAGTAAAAATTAGGAACAATGGTTGGGCAATTACTTGACTAGTTAGTTCCCTAAGGACCCTTGGGTGCAAGCCATCTGATCGCGGTGACTTATTAATGTTAAGATTTCCAAGTCTATCTCTAATTCTGTCCTCTGCTAGCCATGTGGGTGCTTCCTGTGATGTTACATGACGATAAACACTGCATTTTTGATTACTGAAGCCCCCCCCATTTCTTCGTGAAGACTGAGGAGAAGAATAAATTCAATACCTTCGCCATCTCCCCATCCTTTGTAACCAGATTTCCTTCCTCATTCTTTATGGGGCCAATATGGTCTGTTCTCCCTGATATCCTGATAATGAAAGTTATTTTCAAGCATCACCCTCCCTGTCCTCTAGTTATTTTTCACAGGTATGCTACCAAAATGAAAAATTGTTTCATATACTTATTGTAATTTTGCTTTCCTGGCGCCCATCCATGGCAGCATACATGCCCACCCTCGGTATGTAGCTTAGTACAGAGAAAGCAGGGGGCCTTGACTGCTCTTTTTTCCTGCTATTCATTAGTCCTGATGGAGTGGTTAAGAGCCGAAGCAGGTATGCTGCCATGGATGGGCACCAGGAGAGGAAAATTACAGTAAGCATATGAAACAATTTTCTGTTTTTCCGTCAAATGCCGTGATAAAGGAAACCCAATATGCAATTTGGCCAGCTTCTGACAAGTGTGATACAACACTCCCTTTAAGTATAATCCAGTAATCCATGGATGATGTAGCAATCAGATCAAGGATGAGCAATCTGAAATTTTTCTGGATTGTATGCAAAATGAATATAAAATGACAGACTGGAATAAAAGATTTTGTACATCACTTTGTCATTCACAAGCTTTTCCACTAGATGGCACCTTAAGGTCATATCAAGCCCAAGCAGATGAGTTACATTAGCCAAGCAAGGAAAGGTATGTCTGGTTTAGAATTGTTATTCTGCGTCGTATGTCAAAAATCAACAAGATTACCATATAAAATAGTCTGACGTTACTTTTGCCCCTTCATTACCTGACTTTGCTTGCAATGTATTCCTTCAAATAGCCTAGCTCCTTATATCTAAGGCCTTTTACATAAAGAGGAGCATACTTGGGTTTGGTTCAGTTTTAATTATGTATCATTTTTTATTTTATATGTTTAAACTATTACTGTTGTAACTGTTTGTAAGTTCTATCATTAAGCAAATGTATTCTTTGTATCAAATACAGTAATTTGTTAATCAACACTAGAAAGTGCTTCCAGCATCTTACTGTAATAACCGTTTCTGTCAAGCAACTGTTGAGATAAGATTTGCCACACAGGCGGCGCATGGTTTCAGTGAGTCAGCTGACTCTTTAGCCTAGTATAAACGATGAGATTATTGGACAAATGATCGTCCTTTTTTTTGTTTTGCAAACTAGTCTTCGAAAACGAAGAGGTTACTAAAGTACAAAAATTCTCGTGCGACAGAATACAAATTCAGAAGTGATGTCATGTATTGTATTAGTATTGTATTTTTGGATGAAAATTGTACTGATTAAACGAAAATCGTACGATCTGGTATCATACGAAAAAAGTTGACGTGTTTGTCCCTTCAGATAATTTTGGACGAAAGCTGTGTACTAACAATCAGATTATCATATCAATATCATTTATTGTATGATTTTCTTATTGTGTGTACGGGGCTTAAGACTTATATTATGAGAAAGAGCAGCAAAGCAGAACCTTTTGTACAGCACTGCAAATGAAGAAGAGTTTGAGTATTTAATGGGCAAACTAAAACATATACATAGAAACAGGGTCTTTAAAACATTAAAGTGGTTCTAAAGCCTAAGAATGTATTACCTTAATGCATTGACACAGGAAGCGTGGCTCGAGATTGAGCCTGCAGGTGTGCCGTGATAAAAAGTGGCTTCCTATGGTGGCACATTGAGAAGGGGAGGAGCCAGGTGCAGCAGCAGGGGGCCTTAGAAGAGTAGGATCAGGGTCACTCTGTTCAATTACATTGCACAGAGCAGGTATATAAACCTGTTTGTTAATTATAAAAAAAAGTTTACTATTACTTCAACACATAATAATAAAATTACATACATCACGCTAATATTTTTACATGTTAAAAAAAAAGAAAGAAAGAAAAGACTATACATTTCCTTTCAGGATAATTCATACCACCAGTCCCCACACCAAATACATGTGTGCATGTATAGGGGCGAAACGGGGAGATGTGAAGCATTCGTTGTTTTGTTCATTGCATTGTTTTACTTTTTTTACTTGATTGAAAATTACACTTCATTCAAGTCTGTGCTTCTTGGCACATTGGGACGCTATATGGTGCCATGCATTACACTATTTAGAAATGCAGACATGCTGCATTTTATGCAGTGCACTTCACTACAATGTATGGTTATGGTTTGACAGGACACAAAAAAATTAGAATCCTATGTGCCCTTGTTTTGAGCCCACGTTAATCTATGCAGATCAACGCAGCTCCAAAAATATGGTATAAACTACAGGTCAAAGTACAGTCGGTGAAATACTAAAACTGTCTAGGAATCGTGAATTATAAAGTACCGTATATACTCGAGTATAAGTCGAATTTTTCAGCACATTTTTTTGTGCTGAAAGTGCCCCCCTCGACTTATACTCGAGTCAAGCACTTTTCTGCAGCAAAAATTTTTATTTTCCGAACCGACTTTGGGGCCCCATATCTCAGGGCCACTTGGTGCTAGGAACCCCAAATTTGGTATGCAGTGGAACTGGTACCACAACATATCCAAAGATGAAGTTCCTAGCACTAAGTGGCCCCGAGATACGGGGCCCCAAAATCGGTTCGGAAAATGTCATTCTCTGCTGAAGAAAAGTGCTTGACATTTTCTGAACCGATTTTGGGGCCCCATATCTCAGGGCCACTTGGTGCTAGGAACCCTAAATTTGGTGTGCAAACCCATTGGAACTGGTACCATAACATATCCAAAGCTGGGGTTCCTAGCACTAAGTGGCCCTGAGATACAGGGCCCCAAAACCGATTCGGAAAATGTCATTTTCTGCTGCAGAAAAGTACTTGACATTTTCTGAACTGATTTTTGGGGCCCTGTATCTCGGGGCCACTTGGTGCTAGAAACCCCAGCTTTGGACATTTTATGGTGCTAGTTCCACTGGGTTTGCACACCAAATTTGGGGTTCCTAGCACTAAGTGGCCCCGAGATACAGGGCCCCAAATTTGGTCAACTGTGTCCATCTGCAGCAATGTCATTTCAGGACCCTTTGGGTTCAGAGACCCCAAATTTTGGCTGCAGCTAGGGGGCATCTAGGAACCCTTAACTACCGAGTTTGAAGTTCAGGGGACCTATGGCTGCAAATGGGCACAGTGAGGCATGCAAATGGGCACAGTGATGCTGCAAGTGGGCATTGTTGACCCTCTTTTCCACTTACAGTAGCTGTGCATTTCTCACCCTCGTCTTATACTCGGGTCAATAAGTTTTTCCCATTTTTTTTGTAGTAAATTAGGGCCTCGACTTATACTCGGAACGACTTATACTCGAGTATATACGGTATGTAAATTTATGCAAACCTTGCAAATCAGGATTTGTTGATATATGATAATTGAAACTCACTTTGATTTGCCTTAAGATGCCTAGTTTTTAAATTAAGTACATAATGGTGGGCCACAAAGCTTAATAGCTGGCCACTTTCTGGAATTGTTCTATACAGTGCATCCGGAAAGTATTCACAGCGCTTCACCTTTTCCACATTTTGCTATGTTACAGCCTTATTCCAAAATTGATTCAATTCATTATTTTCTTCAACATTCTACAAACAATACACCATAATGACATTGTAAAAGAAGTTTGTTTGAAATCTTTGCAAATTTATTAAAAATAAAAAACAAAAAAAATCACATGTACATAAGTATTCGCAGCCTTTGCCATGACACTCAAAATTGAGCTCAGGTGCATCCTGCTTCCACTGATCATCCTTTTTCTACTTTTCAACTTGATTAGTGTCCACCTATGGTAAAGTCAGTTGATTGGACAAGATTCTGAAAGGCACACATCTGTCTATGTAAGGTCCCACCGTTAACAGTGCATGTCAAAGCACAAACCAAGCCATGAAGTCAAAGTACCGTATTTATCGGCGTATAACACGCACCCCAATTTAGGAGGGAATTTTAAGGAAAAAAAAACTTTTAGGAGGGAAGTTGAAGGGAAAAAAACTTACATTTAAATGCCCATCATTGCAGCCTTCTCAGTGCAGCCTTGCCCCAGTGCAGCCATGTCAGTGCAGCCTTGTCAGTGCAGCCTTCCCCAGTGCAGCCTTGTCAGTGCAGCCTTGTCAGTGCAGCCATGTCAGTGCAGCCTTGTCAGTGCAGCCTTGTCAGTGCAGCCTTGTCAGTGCAGCCATGTCAGTGCAGCCATGTCAGTGCAGCCATGTCAGTGCAGCCTTCTCAGTGCAGCCTTCTCAGTGCAGCCTTCTCAGTGCAGCCTTCCCCAGTGCAGCCTTCCCCAGTGTAGCCTTGCCCCAGTGCATTCTTCCCCAGTGCAGCCTTGTCAGTGCAGCCTTCCCCAGTGCAGCCTTGCCCCAGTGCAGCCTTCGATCCCCTGTCCCTGCTTCCTGGGCGAGTAGGTTCGGATAGCTCCGCTCGGGACTACAATTGGAGCCGAAAGTAAACGAGAGCCGCCGGAAAGAGCCGAGGACTGGCTCTGTGTATTTCGGCGCCGGCGGCGCCATTTTCAAATCGCGGTGGGCGATTTTGACATTTTGACAGCTCGGGATCGCAGGGGATCAACACGCACCTGCGACTTTCCCCTGATTTTAAGGGGAAAAAAGTGCGCGTTATACGCCGATAAATACGGTAATTGTCTGTAGATCCCTAAGAAAGGATTGTATTGAGGCACAGATCTGGAGAAGGGTACAGAAAAATCTGCAGTATTGAAGGTCCCAGTGAGCACAGTGGCCTCCATCATTCATAAATGGAAGATGTTTGGGACCACCCGTACTCTTCCTAGAGCAGGCCGCCTGACCAAACTGAGCGATCGGGGGAGAAGGGCCTTATAGTCAGATGGGGACCAAGAACCTAATGGTCTGACAGAGCTGCAGCATTTCTCTGTGGAGAGAGGAGAACCTTCCTGCAGCACTCCACCAATCAGGCCTGTATAATAGAGTGTCTAGACAGAAGCCACTCTTCAGTAAAAGGCACATGGCAGCCCGCCTGGAGTTTGCCAAAAGGCACCTGAAGGACTCTCAGACCATGAGAAACAAAATTCTCTGGTCTGATGAAACAGATTGAACTCTTTGGCTTGAATGGCAAGCGTCATGTCTGGAGGAAACCAGGCACCGCTCTGCACCTGGCCAATACCATACCTACAATGAAGCATGGTGGTGGCAGCATCATGCTGTGGGGATGTTTTTCAGTGGCAGGAACTGGGAGACTAGTCAGGATCGAGGGAAAGATTAATGCGGCAATATACAGAGACATCTTTGATGAAAACCTACTCCAGAGCGCTCTGGACCTCAGACTGAGGTGAAGGTTCATCTTCCAACAGAACATTGACCCTAAGCACACAGCCAAGGTAACAAAGAAGTGGCTACGGGATAACTCTGTGAATGTCCTTGAGTAGTCCAGCCAGAGCCCAGACTTGAACCCGATTGAACATCTCTGTAGAGTTATGAAAATGGCTGTGCATCGACATTCCCCATCCAACCTGATGAAGCTTGAGAGGTCCTGCAAAGAAGAATGGGAGAAAATTCCCAAAAATAGCTGTGCGAAGCTTGTAGCATCATACTCCAAAAGACTAGAGGCTGTAATACTTATGTACATGAGATTATTTTCATTTTTTATTTTTAATAAATGTACAAAGATTTTAAACAAACTTCTTTCACGTTGTCATTAAGAGGTATTGTTTGTAGAATCTTAAGGAAAATAATGAGTTTAATCCATTTTGGAATAGGGCTGTCACATAACAAAACTTGGAAAAAGTGAAGTGCTGTGGATACTTTCCAGATGCACTGTAAATTTGAAGATGTTACACCAATCATCCAAGTGGCTTCTTCAAATCAAATGGGTGTCAGGAACACACACACCATCATTTATAGCAACACGGGTAACTCGGTCACCTCAATCCAATCACCATGATGTCAACAAGCATGTCAATGCAGATGCTTCCAAGAACATGCCACTAGGTTGTTGATTTGCTAAAACTGGAGAGTGCAAAATCTAATGCAGCCTTGAATGGTAGCCAATCAGCTTCTAACTTCAGTTTGTTCAATTAGGCTTGCACAGATAAACATGGGAGCAGAGCTGTACCAGATTTTCCCCTTTCCAATTCTAGTAAATCAACCCCTTTGTGTTTGAGTTAGTTGGCTGAAAGTGTCAAATCACCATTGTAAAGATGTTAAGACAACATCATATATGTTAGGAGTGTAACTACGCATCATAGGGCCCATGGCACAATGTTGATGGGGTCTCCAGCTAGCTATTTCTGTAGCAGCTGGCAGTGTCAACTGTGACAATACTGTCACTGATCTGATTCAGGGACAGTAGTCAGTACACCACTAGGAATCAGTACTTTGGATAAAAGTTTAGTTGTATTAGCAATAAAAATAATATATTATTTTATATTATGACAAAACGCTTACTATTCTTGCGCAAAATTACTCATAAACTATAATCCAAACTTATTTAAGCTCTAGTTTCTTAAAAAAAAAATTTGGCAGAACTACGCACCTCAGTTGTTCTAGAAGATTTTTCAGTCTAGGAGACCAACTGAGATCCCAACCCTGGGATTTATGACTGCATTGGATTACATTTAGTCTGTAGCGAAGTTCACAAGGTAAAAAGGCCTGGCAGGAGAAAAGCAGCTTTAAAAACGCGCCTAAATCTGTATTTGATAAAAGTGCCTCAAGAGTTTGGACGTTCATGAATTTTATTGGTCAGATTTTAAATATATTCTGGCCATTGAAATGAATGAAATCCCAAGCACTAATCGTGCCTAGAATTTGGGCGCATTGGGCTTTTTTTTGCCCAAATGCTGCTCTCTTTTGCAATTTAGATGCAATTTATTTGCATTTAGATTTAAACGCTCCTGCCTTTAACACCTGTAACATAGAGGGACATTCAGAGGCAGAACAAAAGTCAAACGCCTGTAAAACATGCGCTTTTATATGATGTGTGCATGGGGCCTAAATCTACACTAAGTTGGCTATGTAAATGCTTCTTACTGTATAGTGGGGGTCCTCTGACTTGTGATGACAATGACGACAATCCCAAGGTCAGACCTCAGCCTTTCTAAGCAAGAAAGCTTGTAGTTTCCTAAACAGCCTCCCTAATGGACCCCCACTCCGGGCCCCATAGCAGTCATGTGGGCTGCTATGACTATTGTTACGCCACAGATATGTATGCAGCGGATTGTGTCTCTGGTCCCTATTCCTGTTTAGGGATGGCAGTTTGATATAAATGGTCTCTTCCACACATCCTGCAAACTAGTTGTTCGCTCTTTTCAAAATTTGCAGCTCACTGTCTACTTACTGTATACTTACCTATTTTCAGGCGGCTCCGGTCACGTGATCTCCCTTGTGTGAGCCAGTGCCGAGAGAGTGCTCTGACAATGGATAGCAATGCTTTAATGGCCCATCTGTTGTTGACGCTCCCTCCTCTCCCCTGCATCAGTGCTGGCTGATACAGGGGAGCGGGATCACATGACTGAACCAAAGTGGCCTGAAAATAGGTAAGTATATAGATCTTCCTTTCATCTGAACACTACCATGGGGGACATGCCACAATAAAAAAAAAGAAAAGTATTTCTCCCTACACAAAATTGTCAGCTCTCCCTAAGAACTCTAATGCCGTGTACACACGAGCGGACTTTTCAGCATCAAAGGTCTGACGGTCTTTCCGACGGACTATCGAACGACCGGGCTTGGCCACACATGAACGGACTAAAGTCCGTTCAAAAGTCTGTTCGTTTGAACGTGATGATGTACAAAGGGACTAGAATAAGGAAGTTCATAGCCAGTAGCCAATAGCTGCCCTTGAGTCCTTTTTTGTCCGTCTGACTAGCATACAGACAAACGGATTTATCATCTGGACTCGAGTCCGTCGGAAAGATTTGAAACATGTTCCAAATCTAAAGTCCGTCTGATTTTCGACAGAAAAGGTCCGCTGAAGGTCCAATGAAGCCCACATATGGTCGGATTGTCCGACGGATTCATTCCGTTGGACCAGTCTGATCGAAAAGTCCGGTCGTGTGTACACGGCATAACACACACTGACATTTACAACTGATGTGAACCCACCCGTTTAAAGAAAGGTGACTTGGTTTTTCCTTTCCCTCAAATTGTTGACTGTAGCTGATCAGAGCAAGAGTTATGTACCATTATAAGTTCTTCATTAAAATGTTTTGGACATTTCTTAATGGCTTCCAGGTTTATTGTGGCAGGTTTTTTTTTTAGCCATGTGGTATACACTGTATACAGTATATTTATTTACTCCTTTTTTTTTTGTATATCACTTTACGTCCACATCAGTCCCTTCCCCCCGAAGGAACCTACTATTTAGTATCCCTAGCACAGTTATGCCCTGTACACACGGTCGGATTTTCCAACGGAAAATGTGTGATAGGACCTTGTTATCGGAAATTCAGACCGTGTGTGGGCTCCATCACACATTTTCCATCGGAATTTCCGACACACAAAGTTTGAGAGCTTGCTATAAAATTTTCCGACAACAAAATCCGTTGTTGGAAATTCCGATCGTGTGTATAAAAAAGTGCCACGCATGCTGAGAATAAATTAAGAGACAAAAGCTATTGGCTACTGCCCCGTTTATAGTCCCCACGTATTTTTACGTCACCGCGTTCAGAACGATCAGATTTTCCGACCCACTTTGTGTGACCGAGTGTATGCAAGACAAGTTTGAGCCAACATCCTTCGGAAAAAATCCATGGATTTTGTTGTCGGAATGTCCGATCAATGTCCGACCGTGTGTACAGGTCATTACAGAAACCACTCCAATTTGGCTGGAAGCCATTTAACCTACCAGTGTTTTCTTGTAGCATCATTTCCACAGCATCACAGTATTTCTTTGAGTAAATTATAAATCTTTTATTACATTTTTAATTGTACATTCCTGCTAGTAAGTTTGCCTTTGAAGCCAAATGTGATTTGTTTTTACAGAGTGACCGAGCCGCAGAGATTGAATTACATCCACAGACAAATAAAATCTTGCCGCAGACAGAGGAGAGCAGTCCTGCCAAAAAAGTAGGTTTTTGGAAACTATCGGTCATATTTGCTTTTCATTGCTAATACCATCTACTGTTACATAAAATTTTCTAAAAGTGGACCTTTCAGTAACAAGTCTGAATAAATCCCTGACATGTCAAAATACGCAGAAGCAATAGAAGTTTTTTTAAAAAGCCGTACCATTTTATTATTTAGCTCAGTTACTTTAAGGCCTCCTTCACACTGATGCCTAAAAATGCAACATTTTTAAGCATAAAGTTTTTTGAGGGTTCTTAAGGTGCCTGTACACACAGGAATGAAACATGCGCTACCTATAGATCAGTTACAAAAATCTGCGTTGCTGAACAGTATTTTTCACCCATATGACACATCCAAACAAAAAGTAGAGGAATTTTTATGTGTGTGTGCGCGTGTGTGAATATGCGCATTTACTATAATTGCCCATCCTTGCATTTTTATATGCAGGAATTTTCTGGCAGGAAATCTCCTGTTCATACATTAGCAACGTGTGCAAGTACTCTAAATGACCGCCTAGGTTGAGATGTCTGATGCAGGCAGGAGAAACCCTAGTCTCCTCACCCCCAGTGATCAGACTGCAACGTTGCAACTTGGTAGTCATAGCAACCATAATGTTAGGTAGAATCCTAAAAACTGTTACTTCTGCAGTTCAGTGCCAAACTATACCTTGTTTAACAGGAAACCTATTTTGAAAAGCAGCAAGACAGTTGCACAAATAGGAATTCATATTTTTCGGGGCCTTTGGGCACATACTCCCCTAGACTATTTTGGTTGCTGAGTTGCTAAGAGACTTTTAGTTTTTAGGCTGGGTTCACACTGGTGCAATGCCATACATCGCATGTGATTGTCCGTGCAGTGCAAATTCAGCCATACAGTTTGTATGGCTGAAATGGCATTACATTTGCACCAACTTGGTGCAGGACCCTTTTATTTTGTCTGGACTGAAATCCGATCGCATGGGTGTTCAGACCCATGTGATTAGATTCCATTCAATTCCACAATTCGCACTGTGTTCTGCAAACAGATTTGGAGTTGTCATTAACTTTATATTGACACCTGCAGCATTTCGCAGAGAGCAGTGTGAACTGATTGTGACTGCGAGTCAGATGTGATGCGGTAACCCGCACAGGAATCGTGGTGGTTCCCGCATCGCACCAGTGTGAACTGAGCCTTAATGTTGGCGCATTATCACAATAAAGCTGAAAAACCTAATATATGCTGATTATAGATGAGCAAGCATTCTTGTTATTGCAGCTGCTGATCAGCGTTTGCTCTTAGCTGTAATTACGCAGACATGCTTATCCTTTTGTCAGTGGTTACTTATCTGAGGGACATTGCCACTGCAACTATCCAGGTACCATTAGGTGTGAAGTCAGTCTGCCACTGATCACCACTGAGGAACGCCTAGCAACCTCAGAAAAAGCTTTGGAATTCCGCAAAACCTTACCTGAGAAAGGATGTAGTGTCAACATATTCTGCATCACATTACAAAAAGGTGTGAAGACCCTGTGCTCAGATTTTTACAATCTAATCAGGACATAAAAAGTAAGGATAATTTTGTTTCCTTTATTCAACTGATGTCTGCGATTGAGATCTTAATTCTACCTCCCTACCTTTTGCATATTGGAACTGCCTCAAGAAGTAAAAGAATAGCATATCTCAGTTTCAAAGGGTTCATGGTCATTTGATGCATTGTCCTTTGGGGATTCTGAACATGACATAGATCACTTTCTTTGTGAAGAAGTATGTGACAGAGTCGTGTTATTGTTTGACTTCAGGTCATGAGAAATATATGTCCATTGGTCACACCACTAAATTTCAAAAATAATTCAAATTCTGATAATATTTAGCAGGTTTAAAATTTCCAAAATTACTTGAACAGAATCATTTTTACACACCGGTCACCTGATCATCCTTGGGCTATTTTAAATTCAGATTTTACACAGATTCGTTTCACTGGTTAGTTGGGTGTCATTGACCATGTCTTTAAAACCAGGCACATTTTTTTTTTTTTGCAGTGGCATTTTTCAAATTACATAAACTGTAGGACATTTTCTAAGTTTCTTATTTGTTGTTTAGTTTTCAAATTGTGATCTTCAAAGCTCTAATTATTGACCTGCACATGTTACAATACAATATTCAAATACATTTTGCTTTAAATGGAAATGTTCCTCATCTGAACCTGTTTTCTGTTATGGTTTTATTTGAGCTAATCTAATAAGATTCCAAAATTTATTGCAAAGGCTATAAACTGAGCTGGCAGTGTTGTGGCTCAATGGCTAGCACTGAGTTAATGTGTTCTTCTCCTGGTCATTTGATTCTTCCACAATTCCTAAACATACTGGTAGATTATTCGGTTTCCTCTCATATTACCCTTCATGTATATGTACAGTATCTCACAAAAGTGAGTACACTCCTCACGTTTTTGTAAATATTTTATTATATCTTTTCATGAAGAAATGACATTTTCTACAATGTAAAGTAGTGAGTGTACAGCTTGTATAAGACCCCTTTCACACTGGGGCGGTTTGCAGGCATTATTGCGCTAAAAATACCGCCTGCAAACCGACCCAAAACAGCCGCTGCTGTTTGTTCAGTGTGAAAGCCCGAGGGCTTTCACACTGAAGCGGTGCGCTGACAGGAGAAGAAAAAAACTCCTGCAAGCCGCATCTTTGGAGCGGTGAAGGAGCGGTGTATTCACCGCTCCTAAACCGCTCCTGCCCATTGAAATCAATGGGGCAGCGTGGCTATACCGCGCTATGCGAGCGGTTTTAACCCTTTTTCGGCCGCCAGCGGGGGTTAAAACCGCACCGCTAGCGGCCGAATACAGCCGCAAAAACGACGGTAAAACAGCGCTAAAAATAGCGCTGTTTTACCGCCGACGGCCCCACCGCCCCAGTGTGAAAGGGGCCTTACAGTGTAAATTTGCTGTCCCCTCAAAATAACTCAACACACAGCCATTAATGTCTAAACCGCTGGCAACAAAACTACAACCCTAAGTGAAAATGTCCAAATCGGGCCCAATTAGCCATTTTTCCTCCCCAGTGTGATGTGACTCGTTAGTGTTACAAGGTCTCAGGTGTGAATGGGGAGCAGGTGTGTTAAATTTGGTGCTATCGCTCACTCTCTCATACTGGCCACTGGAAGTTCAACATGGCACCTCATGGCAAAGAACTCTCTAAGGATCTGAAAAAAGAATTGTTGCTCTACATAAAGATGGCCTAAGCTATAAGAAGATTGCCAAGACCCTAAAACTGAGCTGTAGCATGGTGGCCAAGACCATACAGCGGTTTAACAGGACAGATTCCACTCAGAACAGGCCTCGCCATAGTTGACCAAAGAAGTTGAGTGCACGTGCTCATGTCATATCTAGAGGTTGTCTTTGGGAAATAGACCTATGAGTGCTGCCAACATTGCTGCAGAGGTTGAAGGGGTGGGGGTCAGCCTGTCAGTGCTCAGACCATACGCTGTACTCTTCATTAAATTGGTCTGCATGACTGTCGTCCCCTCTCCTAAAGTTGAGAAAGCCTACAAACAGTTTGCTGAAGACAAGCAGACCAAGGACATGGATTACTGAAACCATGTTTTGTGGTCTGATGAGACCAAGATAGTCTTATGTGGTTCAGATAGTGTCAAGCGTGTATGGCGGCAACCAGGTAAGGAGTACAAAGACAAGCGTGTCTTGCCTACAGTCAAGCATGGTGGTGGGAGTGTCATGGTCTGGGGCTGCATGAGTTCTGCTGGCACTGGGGAGCTACAGTTCATTGAGGGAACCATGAATGCCCACGTGTACTGTGACATACTGAAGCAGAGCATGATCCCCTCCCTTCAGAGACTGGGCTGCAGTGCAGTATTCCAACATGATAATGACCCCAAACACACCTCCAAGACATCCACTGCCTTACTAAAGAAGCTGAGGGTAAAGGTGATGGATTGCCCAAGCATGTCTCCAGACCTAAACCCTATTGAGCAACTGTGGGGCATCCTCAAAACGGAAGGTGGATCAGCGCAAGGTCTCTAACATCCACCAGCTCCATGATGTTGTCATGGAGTAGTGGAAGAGGGCTCCAGTGGCAACCTGTGAAGCTCTGGTGAACTCCATGCCCAAGAGGGTTAAGGCAGTGGTGGAAAATAATGACGGCCACACAAAATATTGACACTTTGGACATTTTCACTTAGGGGTGTACTCACTTTTGTTGCCAGCGGTTTAGACATTAATGGCTGTGTGTTGAGTTATTTTGAGGGGACAGAAAATTTACACTTATACAAGCTGTACACTCACTACATTGTAGCAAAGTGTCATTTCTTCAGTGTTGTCACATGAAAAGATATGATAAAATATTTACAGAAATGTGAGGGGTGTACTCACTTTTGTGAGCTACTGTATGTGAAAGGGACATTAGCTTGTGAACTCCTTCGGGACACAAGGACTGATTTGAATGGTTCTACAGTGTGTAATATGTAAAACTCTGCATAATTTGTCAGTTTTATATAAATACAAGAAGTATACTTTGATCAAATTTAAGACCATTTGGAAAGGCTTTAAAGGTAACCAAAAATTGTTGCACCAGCTTATTTTCTTTAATAGTGGTGAGCTTAAAAGAGAAGTTTTGGTAAAAAAAAAAAAACACCACTGATCACTTAGCTCTCGGTCTTCAAGCTGCAGGGAGCCAGTGACTGTTAGTCACCAGCTCTCTGCTCTGCCCCTCAAGCATTCACTGGAGCGCTGAGCTGTGGAGGGGACGGGAGCCAATGACTAAGGATCTCCAGACATGTGGGTGGATCCTGACCATATGGTCGGGATTTTTTCAGAGCCTGGACTGGCTCTGTGACATTTTACATAAGTGAAGAAAGAACTGCACTCCTGTGAGCCATAGAAGTATAGCCAAATTCCTATTTTCAAAAGTAAGTTAAAGTTGCAGTTTCACTGGGTAGGAAAGCATGGTCAGCAATTATTTTTTTTTACATTTTGGATGGAGTTGAGCTTTAAGGCATGTAAACGAAGATACATTTTTGGTAAACATATAAAGGCCCATGAGCTATGATTCTTCATACTGGATGCCTACTATGCTATCCATGTGGGCAAGATGGATTATGGTTAGGAGAACTGTGAGACCTAGTTTATAACAGTCTTTGATGGATATGTAGGTTCAGATTACTAGCTAAACAGGAGTATAAACTGTGGCAAACTATAGCATTTGACGTCTAGAGGGAGAAAATACATGAATCAATATACATAACAGGCAACTACACAAACACTGAACTTGAAGGCATGATAGGGGATATCTTTTTTTTTTCAACTTGATCTCCTTAACGGAGTTATAAAAACATCTAAAAATTAATAAATAAATAATATATGAACTCAAAGACATTATTTACATGGGCCTCTTGCATTTATTTAATTCTAACATTGTACCAATTTATCTGGGAATTTATAGTGTTTGTTTTGCATTTATATGCAAAATATAATATGAAAAATATTTATGCATTACACACCTTTAAATGCATTTAGAGTATCTAATCTGCCCCTGGACATGCCATTTTTTATTTTGTTCTAAATACAGTTAAACTGAATGCACCTGAACAAAGGTAAATGCACACTATGCATTATACCATTTCAAATAATTACCTGTTTAGAAATGTCCTATAAACACATATAGATGCATAAAATCCCATCTATATTATTGCCCATGTGAATGAGGCCTAATTGAATGACACTTGGTTTGCTAAATTACTGTGTATTATAAACAACTACCATTTATGCTGACAGGGCCCATTAGAGTATTCTCCCAGGGGGGCCCGAGTATGTGACCAAAAAAAAAAATACCTAGTGGGGTCTGACATTTCTACCTCTGATATCATGCCTGGCGCTATGCCGAGTATCCAACTACTAGGGCCCCCTTCAGCCATGATTGCCCATGAATGTAACACAAGTTACAGCAACTCACAGCAAGTGACCTGATTGATAGATGCCACCTGTCTGTGACCTACCTTCCCCCTTAAACTGTACCTGCATTGCTAGGCAGGGATGTAAATACATCAAACAACTTTACCTCCTCCTTCCATAAGCATCCTCTGCAACCTGTATGAATAAAATTCAGCTCATGCAGACAAGACCTGGGAGCTCCAGAGCCTGCTGACCATGTGAGCCACTTATTTAGGAAGTAAGAGACATGCGGCATGTCTTTATCTTCTAAGTGAAGCAGGAATGCCTAAAATTATATCAATAATTGACTGACTGGTTGACAATTAGCAGATTCAATCACAGGGAACAGAAAGAATGGTATAATATTTTTTGGGGTGGTCATTCACTCACTTCTGGATTGCTAATATTAGGATTTGTGTGATTTCTGTGGCCAGAAGAGAACCAGAAATGCCTAAAGTATTTGCGATATTTGACTGAATAAAAATTAGAAGGGCAACAAAGCTAATAAAGCTAATAAATGGTCTGAAGGATATTGAGGAAAGGAAAGGTTGCGAGTACTGAACTTATTCTCTCTGGAGAAGAGACGCTTGAGAGGGGATATGATTTCAATATACAAATACCATACTGGTGACCCCACAATAGGGATAAAACTTTTTCGCAGAAGGG
Organism: Lithobates clamitans; assembly: GCA_037952925.1. Lineage (NCBI taxonomy): Eukaryota > Metazoa > Chordata > Amphibia > Anura > Ranidae > Lithobates > Lithobates clamitans. Next base: position 11,925,823 of record JBBGZY010000251.1, on the reverse strand, counting down.
AGTTTAACAAGAATCGTGGCCACTCATTAAAATTAGAAGAAAAGAGGTTTAACCTTAAACTATGTAGAGGGTTCTTTACTGTAAGAGCGGCAAGGATGTGGAATTCCCTTCCACAGGCGGTGGTCTCAGCAGGGAGCATCAATAGTTTCAAGAAACTATTAGATAAGCACCCGAATGACTGCAACATACAGGGATATACAATGTAATACTGACATATAATCACACATGGGTTGGACTTAATGGAGTTGTGTCTTTTTCAACCTCACCTACTATGTAACTATATCCTGGGGCACAAAAAATAATGTTATTCATTTATTTGGGGGTCAGTCACTTCTGGACTGGTAAATGCTAGTATTTGTTATTTGTGGGATTTGGAGGGGGCATCCTCTTTAGTAAGTGGACCAGAAAACCCTAAACTAATCTCAATATTGGCTGACTAATATTAAAAAGAAAACTATATGCAAAAATTAGCAAACTATATTAGCACATGACTGGAGTGGCATAGGCTGGGGTACTTCTGCTCTACTTCATCTGAACATCTTTGCTGGTTCTCATTCTACCTATCCCTCCTCACCTTTAGCGTTACTTACAATTCTACTTCCTCCTCTCCTCTTCCTTTTTCCGCCAAGGTTTCCCAAGGTTCTGTTCTTGTACCTCTCCTAGTCTCAGTCTACACCTCCTCTCAGGTCAGATGATAGCCTCCCATGTCTTTCAACTCAATTTCCATGCTGATCACATGCAAATCTATCTCTCTACCTCACAACTCACTCCATCAGTCTCCACATGCATCACTAATTTACTAACAGACATATCAATCTGTATGTCACACCATTCCTCACATTCAGTCTATCCAAAACCAAGCTCATAATATTTTCTCCCCCACGTGCCCCTTCCCTTGATTTCAGTCAAGATCAATGACACAACTATCAACCCATCCCAGCATGCCAGAATGCTAGATTTAATCCTAAACTCTGAACTCTCCCTTCGATCCCACATCCAATCATGCCCAATGCCCAAAGTGTGCCGCCTCAACCTCCACAACATCTCCAAAATACGCTCTTTCATAACCAATGATACCACAAAGATTCTAATTTACTCCCTGGTTATCTCTCACCTCAACTACTGCAACTCCCTCCTAATTGGCTTACCTTTACATAGACCATTCCCCCCTTCAATGAATACTACTGCCAGACCTATCCACCTTACAACCACTCAGTGTCTTCTACGCCTCTCTGTCAATCCCTCCACTAGCTTTAGCTAACCCAACAAATGAAATTCAAAATACTAACAAAAACTTACAAAGCCATCCACAACTTTTCCACTAGCTACATCACTAACCTTGTCTCAAATTACCAACCAAGTCATTCTCTTAGTTCCACCCAAGACCTCCTGCTCTTTAACTCTCTTGTCACCTCCTCCCATGCTTGCCTCCAGGATTTTTCCTGAGCCTCTACCATCCCAAGGAACTCCTTACCCCAATCTGTCCGATTTGCCTCCTAATCTGTGCACTTTTAGGTGATCCCTGAAAACATTTCTCTTCAGTGAAGCTTATCCTGCCCCACCTTACAACTGTAATTTTATTTTCTCCATCAGCTCATCCCCCAAAGTTATTACCTTTTGTATCACTTGACCCTCCTTTTTAGATTGTAAGCTCTAGCAAGCAACCCTCTGATTTCCCTTGCATTGAATTGAATTGTATCTGTACCTGTACTGTCAGCCTTCATGTTGTAAAGCACTGCATAAACTGTTGGCGCTATATAAATCCTGTATTATAATAATAATAATTCTTTGGCATAGTAAGAATCCTTTTTTGGGGGGGGTCAGCATTTAATTTTTTAACTTGTAATGCTTGTATTTGTGCTATTTATTCATGTGTAGACCACTAACGGTAAAGCCAGATCACACAAAGTGACATTGCTACACAGGACTTGCAATCTGTAGCATTGTTATCTGATGATGGTATTGTTCTGATTCAGTTTTACAAAAAAAGTATCTATTATTTTTCTAAAGAAACATAACCCTACACAAAATATATAAAAGATGGAATTGTTGAGAAGTAAGACCTCACTGATGTCCAATATATTACAAGTACTGTCCTGCTTGTTTTTGTAGGATTATGTATGATCATAACTTACAGTCTGCTGCATATACAATACCTTTGGCAGTACATAAAGTACTTCTTAATCTTGCATGCACTCAAATGTCTTGTGAAAGATTTTTTGAAAATAGAAAATCGTAAACTACAGAATGAGGTCTTAAATAGACCAGGATCTTTTAGAATTCCATATCTTATGGAACACTGATAGGGATATCACCTAACTATAATGCCACGTACACGGGACCGGTTTTGCCGTCGGAATAAACACCGAAGGTTTCTCAGACGGAATTCCATTCAGGGGGTCTTGCCTACACACGGTCAAACCAAAGTCCGACCGTCCAGAACGCGGTGACGTACAGAACGTACGACGGGACTAGAAAAAGGAAGTTTAATAGCCAGTAGCCAATAGCTTCCGTCTCGTACTTGTTTCAGAGCATGCTTCCATTTTGGTCCGTCGGAACAGCGGTTTTCCCGATAGGAATTGGTTTTATCGGAAATATTTAGAACATGTTCTATTTCTAGGTCCGTCAGAATTTTTGAAAAAAAAAGTCCGATGAGGCATACACAGGATCAGAATATACGATGAAAAGCTTCCGTCTGACTTTTTCTGTCTCGTGTGTAAATGGCTTTAGTGATATTCTTGTTAAATTCACTCTCACTACTCACTACTACTAATTCTACTCTCACTAGAGATATTGTAAAATGTCTAAACTCTACATAACTAATGCCAACGTCTTGAGGAGTGCTTAATACAATGATTTCAGCTCCTTACGATTGGTCATCAATCTCATCATAATGCGTAACACTTGTTTCCTCAATTAATGATCACCCTCATCATCCTTCACGATACTTGCTTGATACTTAATTATATTTGCATAATTGTTTTAAAAAATACCATACAAACTACAATTCTATTGTGCTAAGTGATGGCATCATAAATAAAGCAATATTGTTAAAGACTGTAGTTGTGTTATGTTGAAAAATTTGACAAGTTGGCCAGGTGGGCCCCAGACCTAAATTTCTCTGATGGGCCTCAGAGTTCAGTCCACACCTGACTGTTGAGGTCCTGCAGCCTCTTCTATCTACATGTACTCAATCCAACAGCTGCTGCATGTCAATGCTTACTGTGTTCTTCCTGATGGATAAAACAGCAGAACACAGAAGACATACATTACATAATTACTGCTGCAGCAGTCTAGTAGATCCTGCCCCCGGCTATAAGTGCTTACTACCTACTGGAATCTGTTCCTCACCAAAGTATCTAGACAATGAGGCTGCACTTCTGCTATTTTTTTCCTAATATTCAAAAGCTTTATTGTAAGTAGTGCAAACTTACAAAATCAGAATGTAGCATACTTCCCACTACCAGGCCCTCTCCTGTTCACCAGTTCCCATTTCTCCCCAACAGGGATGTGCAGTCAGAGGAGGCAGGTGAGGCATGAACATTAAAAAAGATGATAGCCATCAAGGGTCGTAGCGCAGCAAAGTCCTACCCCATCACTGGTCAAAATTTAGGGCTCCTACAACCTATGGTTCCAGAGATACAGGGCTCCTTGTGCAGCCTGTCAGAAGCTACATACAGATCGTCCAGTTTAAATACAAGATGGTGCACTCTTTTTGCAGCAGACTGAGAGGATGAGCTCACAGTGCCTCTCCTTACTTCTTGTCAGAAGCACTGAGCTCAATGGACAGCTTGGAGTTCTGGACCAATGGTAAAGTACCATTAGTCAAAGCTGTCCAATAAAAATGCTGCAGTGGAGGCACACCTCTCACTGCAGTGTCATACAAGGGGGAATGTGCCTAAAAGACAAATGCTCCTTTCCAGCCCAGCCCTCTTAACTACAAGGAAAAATATATATTATTATGCGATATGTTATAAGATTTCATTTATTATTTATCTATTTACTGTGAAATTACTGGTTGGAAGTTTATAACGTCAAACTTCAGTAATTTGTCCATTAAGCCACCTGCTTGAGTACAGTTTTTGAAAATATAGTAAAATACCTTAAAACAATATATAATAATTATTTGTATATTACTTACTTATGGTAATTTACCCCTTGCCACCCAGGCCAATTCTGACACCTCTCTCCTACATGTAAAAATCATATTTTCCTGCTAGAAAATTACTCAGAACCTCCAAACATTATATACGGTATATTGTTTTAGCAGACACCCGAGGGAATAAAATGGTGGTCATTGCAACTTTTTATGTTACAATAGTCCGGAATGCAGATGCAGCACAAGTGTTTTCCCCGCACCAGTGTGGATCCAAACCAGGTATAAAGTGGATGTTTCTCTCCAGAAATAAGGAGCCCCAGGTGCTGACTAATGCTGATTCATGCTGTGAGTAGACGAGAAAATCCGGACAGCCACACACCAGGAAGATATTATCCAAAAAAGTTTCTTTATTGTAAAATCAGGATCATACCATGTACAGGACACCGTGGACAAAATGTACAGGCAATCAGCTAATGCGTTTCTCACTTATGCCAAGTTAGCTATGAGTAGGCAGTTGGCATAAGTGCGAAACGTGTTAGCTGATTGCCTGTACATTTTGTCCACGGTGTCCTGTACATGGTATGATCCTGATTTTACAATAAAGAAACTTTTTTGGATAATATCTTCCTGGTGTGCGGCTGTCCGGATTTTCTCGTCTACTCACAACTTTTTATGTTACACAGTATTTGCGCAGCAATTTTTCTGTATGCTATGAAAGATGATGTTGGGTAAATAGATACCTAACATGTCATGCTTTAAAATTGCACACACTTGTGGAATGGCACCAAACTTCAGTACTTAAAAATCTCCATAGGCAATGCTTTAAAAATTGTTATAGGTTACACGTTTAGAGTTACAGAGGAGGTCTAGTACTAGAATTATTGCTCTCACGCTAACATTCGTAGCGTATGTAACCTGTGTGTATCTGGCTCTGATACTAGCCTGTGCCTCACCAGACACTGACCTCACTGTACGTCCCTGCTCCCCAATAGGGGCTTAGTCATGCAGAGCTTCATGATATGTAAAAAGCAGGCAGCATATTAGCATGCTTTTTTGGTTTGTCGAAGGTAACCCATGCAAAGATGGGATGAACACACAAATTCTTCTCAAAAAAGGTCCCTCAGGGTTAACCACATACAGTATTACCCAGAAACAGTTCATGTACAAGGCATATGTTAGTGAATGTATGTATGTCTTTAGTGCTTATGTTTATTTTTTTTCTCCTAAAGGAAATAGTCCTCAGTCAACCACCAACCAAACCATTACGACGAAAATTCCATCCAGAAAGCCAAGTTCTGGAAAATCATGACTTGTCTTCAGCATCAAATGTGACCTCATCAGCAGCATCTCTAAAGTCACATCCAGCCGTCCAAAAGTATGTAGGGTATAGCATAGTCTTGTACAATTCATTTTGCTTGGAGGGAGGTAGGGGGCTGGACATGAGTTCAGGCATCTATCAGATCTGCTGCATTATAGAGAAATTTGTGGTTGAGGCTAATGGACTTTAATGGAATCTGCTGCATTATAGTTTTAGTACTGTAAAAATAAACTCTGGTAATTAGCTTCTGTAGGTTGGTATTCAGCTGTGAAATATGTTATGCTTTGCCCGCTGCTGACTTTTCCAGTTCATGACACTAACCTCATCTTTTCACACTGGAGTTCCATCACAGTTCTCTTTTACCATAAATAACTGGCTTCATGCTGACCTTTCATCTTGTGTCACCATTTGATCTGCAAATCAATCAAGTCCCTTTTGCTTTGCATGAAATGACAAATATGGGAACACTGCAGCAAGCTAAATGACATTATTTCATTGAGAATTGTGTATTTGTAGCAGTTTCTGTTTTACTGCCTGCCTAACAATCCAATTTATGTATGAATTCTTTTGATTTCACCTAGCATGCTAAGATATGTTCTTGTGCATGGATATTGACCCAAATCTTTGAATTTATATGCATTATGAATAGCCCCTTTTTGGACGCACACCATCAAGAATGGTAGAAGTTGGTGGCTGCCCAAACAGTCTTTTGATTCTTATATTTATATTGACAGCCACCTTGTAGAGTTGTCTATCTGTTATGCCTGAATGGCAGTGCTTAAAACTAATTGAAGTCACAGAAATACATTTGCAGCCAGATAGACATTGAATAACAGTCCTTATTTCCATAGTCTAATCTAAATGTTCCTGTTTTCAAAATTTCACAGCATTAGTATGACACTGCAGTTAAATAGGCACCAAAATTTGACTTTGTGCAGTCCATAGTCTAACAGATGTGGTCAGACATATCCTCTTTCTTCCTCACTACTACAAGTCTGTGTGAATAGGATGATTCTGAGCAGTGTGGCAGGTGCCCAGCTATGCAAGCACAGCCCTAGAGTGGCAGGGCACGGAATGAGTTTAAATAATATGTGAAATAATAACATATGATGGTATGGAATAAAAACAGGAAAACACGGCGTGAGGCTTTAATTGTGCTTTATTATAGAGTTGTAACATAATTTTCTCCCTTAAAGTTGACAATACAAAAAATTGCATTTATATATGCTGCAGTACACATTGGCTGCTCACAACATCTGCACAGCATCAGCCAATAGGAAATCACTGCTGTCTAGGCCATATTTTAGATGCTGAACCCACTGGTTTACACTTATTCCTAGAAGCTTTAATCATTTCGACCGGGGTCGGAAAGCAGTCGATCGCGATCTTCCCGGCGACCGCAGGCAGCCGAGGGGTCGATCAGGAACACAGCCCCACTCACAGTGCTTCTCCCAGCCGCGCTGCCGCTCTCCTCTTCACTGCAACGTGGAGAACAGGAGAAGTCACAGTACTAGACAGAGAGCGGGGGTGGGAGCTGCTGGATGTAAATTTTTACATTAATCAGCAGGCCATTGGTTGCTGGGCAGTCTTGGCAACCAATCACCAACTTGTTGATATAAAAAGTTAACTCCATCAGACCCCGCCCCCACCCTCTATCCAGTACTGTGACTTCTTCCATTCTCCACTCTGCTATACACTGGTGTAAACAACTTACAGGAGGATTTTGCTACTGATGGCTTGGTGCCAGATACTGCAGCATACCTTCATAGGTCTAGTGGCCTCCATGCCTCGATGGAAAGGGCTGCTTTAGTGGAAAAAGGGACTGTATTAGTGGCAAAATGGGACCTACTCAAAATTAGGTGGGTATTAATAAATTTATAGCTGATCGATCTGTGTGTGTGTATATGTGTGTGTGTATGTATATGTATATATATATATATATATATATATATATATATATATATATATATATATATATATATATATATATACACACATATATACAGTTGTGCTCCTAAGTTTACATACCCTGGCAGAATTTATGACTTCTTGGCCATTTTTCAGAGAATATGAGTGATAACACAAAAACTTTTCTTTCACTCATGGTTAGTGTTTGGCTGAAGCCATTTATTCCCAATGAACCGTGTTTGCTCTTTTAAATCATAATGACGACAGAAACTACCCCAATGACCCTGATCAAAAGTGTACATACCCTGGTGATTTTGGCCTGATAACATGCACACAAGTTGACACAAAGGGGTTTGAATGGCTATTAAAGGTAACATCCTCTTTTCTTGTTAAAAAAAAAAAAAGGTAACCATCCTCACCTGTGATCTGTTTGCTTGTAATTAGTGTGTGTGTATAAAGGGTCAATGAGTTTCTGGACTCCTGACAGACCCTTGTATCTTTCATCCAGTGCTGCACTGACGTTTCTGGATTCTGAGTCATGGGGAAAGCAAAACAATTGTCAAAGCATCTGCGGGAAAAGATAGTTGAACTGTATAAAACAGGAAAGGGATATAAAAAGATATCCAAGGAATTGAGAATGCAAATCAGCAGTGTTCAAACTCTAATCAAGAAGTGGAAAATGAGGGGTTCTGTTGAACCAAACCACGGTCAGATAGACTAAATAAAATTTCAGCCACAACTGTCAGGAAAATTGTTCGGGATGCAAAGAAAAACCCACAAATAACTTCAGATGAAATACAAGACTCTCTGAAAACATGTGGTGTGGCTGTTTCAAGATGCACAATAAAGGAGGCACTTGAAGAAAGATGGGCTGCATGGTCAAGTTGCCAGAAGAAAGCCATTACTATGCAAATGCCACAAAGTATCCCACTTAAAATACGCCAAACAGCACAGAGACAAGTCTCAAACCTTCTGGCACAAAGTCATTTGGAGTGATAAGACCAAAATTTAGCTTTTTGGCCACAACCATAAACGCTACATTTGGAGAGGAGTCAACAAGGCCTATGATGAAAGGTTCACCATTCCTACTGTGAAACACGGAGGTGGATCGCTGATGTTTTGGGGATGTGTGAGCTACAAAGGCACAGGAAATTTGGTCAAAATTGGCAAGATGAATGCAGTATGTTATCAAAAATTACTGGAGGAGCATTTGGATTCATCAGCCAGGAAGCTGCACATGGGACATACTTGGACATTCCAACATGACAATGGTCCAAAATACAAGGCCAAGTTGACCTGTTATTGGCTACAGCAGAATAAAGTGAAGGTTCTGGAGTGACCATCTCAGTCTCCTGACCTCACTATCATTGAGCCACTCTGAGGAGATCCCAAAGTGCAGTTCATACAAGACAGCCCAAGAATTTACAGGAACTGAAGGTTTTTTGCCAATAGAAATGGGCAGCTTTACCATCTGAGAAGATAAAGAGCCTCATCCACAAATACCACAAAAGACTTCAAGCTATCATTGATGTTAAAGGGGACAATACACAGTATTAAACACTTCAGCCCCGGAAGGATTTACCCCCTTCCTGACCAGAGCGTTTTTTGCGATTTGGCACTGCGTCGCTTTAACTGACAATTGCGCGGTCGTGCGATGTTGCTCCCAAACAAAATTGACGTCCTTTTTTTCCCACAAATAGAGCTTTCTTTTGGTGGTATTTGATCGCCTCTGCGATTTTTATTTTTTGCGCTATAAACAAAATAAGAGCGACAATTTTGAAAAAAATGCATTATTTTTTACATTTTGCTATAATAAATATCCCCCAAAAATATATAAAAAACATTTTTTTTCTTCAGTTTAGGCTGATCGTATTCTTCTACATATTTTTGGTAAAAAAAAATCGCAATAAGCGTTTATTAATTGGTTTGCGCAAACGTTATGGTATTTACTAAATAGGGGATAGTTTTATGGCATTTTTATTAATAATTTTTTTTTTACTAGTTATGGCGGCGATCAGCGATTTTTATTGTGACTGCGACGTTATGGCTGACATGTCGGACATGTCATTTTTGACACATTTTTGGGACCATTGTCATTTATACAGCGATCAGCGCGATTAAAAATGCACAGATTATTGTGTAAATGACACTGGCAGTGAAGGGGTTAACCACTAGGGGGCGGGGAGGGGTTAAGTGTGTCCTATGGAGTGATTACTAACTGTAGGGGGATGGGCTGTGTGGGTGACGTCACTGATCTCTGCTCCGATGACAGGGAGCAGAGATCGAGTGACACTTGTCACTAGGCAGAACGGGGAGATGCTGTTTACAGGCGGCGCGCACGCAATGGCACGGCGGGAAATTCAGATGGACGTACAGGTACGCCCACTTGCCCAGCCGTGCCGCTCTGCCGACGTACATCGGCGTGCGCCGGTCGGGAAGCGGTTAAAGACTGGGAAATGTAAACTTTTGATCAGGGTCATTTGGGTAGTTTCTGTTGTCATTAAGATTTAAAAAGAGTAAACACAGTTTATTGATAATAAATGGCTTTAGCCACACACTAACCATGAGTGAAAGAAACATTTTTGTGTTATAATTCATATTCTCTGACAAGAAATCATAAATTCTGCCAGGGTATGTAAACTTATGAGCACAATTGTGTATATATACCGTATATACTCGTGTTTAAGTCAAATTTTTCAGCCCCTTTTTTGGGTCTGAAAGTGCCCCCTTCGACTTATACACGAGTCACCGCCGTCTGCCTACATGATCAGCGTGTCATGCAGGCAGACGGCGGCCAGCGTGTGATACAATCTAGTCTACTCGGCAGCGGCTCTCACAGTTCAAAAGCCGCGCCTCCTTGTCTGTGATAGGCAGTCAGTGTACAACCTATCACGGACATTCTCTCATCCTCGTCCGTGGTATGAGGATGAGAGAATGTCCGTGATTGGCTGACCGCTGACTGCTGGGAAATTGAGTTTTTTGGACGAGGAGGCGGCGCGGCTTTTGAACAGTGAATGGCCACCGAATACTACACGCTGATCGGTGCAGAGCGGCGCACGGAGGATGCACAGGACACAGGTAGGATGCACACACAGACACATGCACACAGGTACATATACACATGACAGATACACAGGACACAGGTACATGCACATATACACAGGACACAGTTACATGCACATATACACAGGACACAGGTACATGACACAGATACATATACACATGACACATATGCACATGACACATATGCACAGGACACATATACACAGGGAGGTATGCACAGGACACAGGGAGGTATACAGCTGCAGATGGGCATTGTTGACCCTCTTTTTCCACTTACAGTAGCTGCTGCATTTCTCACCCCTCGTCTTATACTCAGGTCAATAAGTTTTTCCCATTTTTTTTTGTGGTAAATTAGGGTCTCGACTTATACTCGGAACGACTTATACTCGAGTATATACGGTATATAATATATGTGTGTGTGTGTGTGTGTAGTACTGGCTTCTACGAAGAAGGAGCTGGGCACAAAGGGCAGGCATAGTTGGGCACGGTTGATGAACGCCTGTCAGAGCTCCCCAAGCTCTATTAACCCCTGCTGCACTGGAAGTGTACGGCAGAAGTGTGTGTGTGTGGGGGGGGGGAATTGGTGAGGAGTTGTTGTAGTAGTTGTTGTTGTAGTAGTAAAGTGGCTGTAAAGGCTCAAGGTTTTTTACCTTCATACATTCTATGCATGAAGATAAGAAACCTTCTGTGTGAAGCAGCCTCCCGAAAACTTTTTTGAGCCCCATCGCGATCCCACAATGTGTCTTGGCTCTCGGGGCCTCTCCCTCCTCATTGGCTGAGCCAATGGCTCCTGCTGCTGTCAATCACAGTCAGTGAGTCAATGAGGAGAGAGGGGCCAGGGCCTAGCTGCAGCTCTGTGTCTGAATGGACACGCAGAGCAGTGGCTCAGGAGCGATCCTGCTCAGGTGTCCCCACAGCATGCTGTTTGCTGTGGGGGCACTTGACAGGAGGGAGGAGCCAGGAGCCCCAGCAGGGTTCCTGAGAAGAGGAGGATTGGGGCTGCTCTGTGCAAAACCACTGCACAGAGCAGGTAAGTATAACATGTTTGTTATTTAAAAAAAAAAAATCCTCGAATTTAATTTCAATTTGACTTTTAATGATGTAAAAATTCCACATGTAAAGGTAATCTTTGCCACCTACATACTAATTTAACTTTAGGAAAGAAAGAACGATTTAATAAATAGCAATGCCATTTTTTTTCTGAGCAGAATGACTTTCTAAAATATTAGGTTGATTTAGATCTACATCTGTTGATAATTAGTGTAAGAAGGGCAAGCGATTCTCCTGACAACCCAAAATCTTTTATAATACATTTGTGATATGGAGAAGTCTGCTTGTATGAAAACCCAATTAATGGGTGCCCAGAGACAATTAATGCCGCGTACACACGAGCGGACATTACGGTGGACTTTGCCCGGCGGACTGGATTTCGTCGGACAATTCGATGTGTGTGGGCTCCAGCGGACTTTGTTTTCTCAAAAGTTGGACGGAATTAGATTTGAAACTTGTTTAAAATTTATCCGTTGAAATCGAGTCCGGTCGAAAAGTCCGCCGTCTGTATGCTAGTTCGACGGACAAAAAGCCACGCTAGGGCAGCTATTGGCTACTGGCTATGAACTTCCTTGTTTTAGTCCGGTCGTACGTCATCACGTACGAATTTGACGGACTTTGGTGGATTGTGTGTAGGCAAGTCCGTTCATTCACAAAGTCCGTCGGAAAGTACGTCGAAAAGTCCGCCGGGCAAAGTCCGCCGTAATGTCCGCTCGTGTGTACGCGGCATAATTTTTCAAGTCAGGCAAATTTTGTTAATAACCTCAAAGACTTCGTCCACTGAGTGTACTACAGCGTATACCCTCGTGAGGGTCGTGTTTGCCCGCACAAGGATTTCTGTGCATCCCTGTGCAGGCAGTCCCATTAATGTCAAAGCCGCTGCTCCCAATTTAACAGCCGTGCAGGTGCACAGCCCCAAACTCAATCATCGTTTGGACCATATGTTCCAGTACCCAAACCCGTATTGAATTGTGCTCAGTTAGAGAAGCCTCCATGTAGGCTTACAAATAGCTTTTATATTCTGGGTTATAAATAATTCAGTGCCCTGGCAATCTGAACACTGACATTAAACCTTACTGCCACCCAGAACCCCTAGTACTACACCCCCCTGCAACCCTGAATCTAAACCTCTCTACCTTAACCCCAACATCCCAGGCACTGCACCTTTCTGCTCTCTAGCAACCCTCCCACTGAATACTACACTGCTGCTCCCCCTTGTCACCTTTACAGTGAGCTTAAAGTGGTTGTAAACCCACTTTTTTTTTTTTTTTAAACTCATACCTGCAAGACAAAGGCATAATGATCTAGTATGCTCATATTGAGCTAGTAAGCATAGCATACTAGCTCATTATGTAATACTCATCTGAGATCAAAGCCCTTGCTGCGGTGCCCGTACACCGGTCCAATGGCCGACATCACTCCCAGGGGTTACTTCCGGGTATCGCAGCTCCGGCGCTGTGATTGGTCGGAGCCATGATGACATCACGTTTGCGCGTGGGAGCCACTGGTAATGGGCCGTTACTTCAGCTTGCTTCAGTGCGCATGTGCCAATGACGTCGGCACATGCAAGTACAGGGGATATCTCCTAAACCGTGCAGGTTTAGGAGATATCCTGGGTAACTACAGGTAAGCCTAATTATAGGCTTACATGTAGCAAAAAGTGGTCTGTAAGGGTTTACAACCACTGTAAGGGTTTACAACTATCTGCCCACTTTCCTCCTCCCTCTGGTGACATACCCAATGCAGCCTGTACAGGCCAGTCAGTCCTCCATTTTACTTTTATATGCTTGTTATCTATAAATAATGTGTGTGTAGGAATGAAGACATTCGTGGGTCTTGTTGGGTGAAACTAGAGCTCATCAAGTTTATTGTGATAAAGGCTGATTTGGAGCATGGTCTACCATTCTCAAGGTAACCTTCAGCCAAAACAGTGAGATAAATAAATCCTTGAGACATGTACAATACTGAATATCATTCTAGAGCTGGATCTCACATTGCACATATCATGACCAGAGAATATAGCTCAGATTAAACATCCAATAAACATAAACTTGTGCCAAAAAGTAAAACGCACAAAATAACATGTTCAAAGATACTTGGTGTGGGAGCAGTGACTAAGAAATAGAATCCCAATAAAAAAAAATTAATGAGTAGGAAATCTACCTGAAGCACGTTCTGTTACAAACAGTTTGGTGTTCACTCCTCCATGGTAATAGACATTGTTGACACCCACACTGACCAAATGTTATCAAATATCTCCGGACAGCCTCTGGATAAATGTCAATTTATATGAAGGAAGATCCTTATTGATAAGATCTATCCAAAATTGGACAGTGGGGGGATCTATCCCTTTCTATTTTAAAGACAAAGCTTTTGTAGTGTAAAAAAAATAGAAAGCATAGTAATGTCTTCTGTGAACCCTGCAGCCCCTCCTCATAGAAATCTCAGGGAAGACAATGCACAGGGTATTTGGAAGAGACTGCTACTCCTCGGTAAACTGAGTAATATCTGGCCTAAACTGTCTAACTCTTGGGCAATTCCATACCCTATGGAAAAAGTCCCCAGAGTCATATTGAAACCATGGACATGCAACAGAAGACACTCTTATCATTCTATATACCGTATTTTCCGCACTATAAGGCGCACCTAAAAGCCTTATATTTTCCTCCAAATCGGCCGTGCGCCTAATAATCCGGTGCGCCTTATGTGTGCACTGAGTTCAAAAATCATTCCAGATTTCTAAATAATTTCCCGCTCTGACACAGGGACTTACACTGACAGCGATAAACCAATCAGAGAACATTGCGTAATAAGTGCAGTTTGTCTAAGGACCCCCGAAAATGGCACCAGTCAAGAGACATGCTTACGAGGCACAATTCAAACTACAGGCTATCAGTTACGCGGTTGTAAATGGGAATAGAGCAGCTGTGAAAGAATTCAACATCAATGAATCTATGGTTCGGAAGTGGAGGAAGCAAGAAAATGAACTGCGCCAAGTTAAGAAGACGAAACAGAGTTTCCGTGGGAACAAAGCGAGGTGGCCACAATTAGAAGACCAACTTGAACAATGGATTATTGAACAAAGAACAGCCGGGAGAAGCATCTCTACAGTCACCATTCGACTGAAAGCAATAACGATAGCACAAGACATGGGGATCGAACACTTTCAAGGAGGTCCGTCTTGGTGCTTTCGTTTTATGAAAAGGCGTCATCTCTCCATCAGCGCAAGGACTACCGTGGCGCAGCAACTGCCAGCGGATTACAAAGAAAAGCTGGCCATCTTCCGCACATACTGCAGTAACAAGATTGCCGACAAAAAGATCCAGCCCAAGCACATCACCAACATGGATGAGGTCCCCCTCACTTTTGACATCCCCGTGAACCATACTGTGGAGAAAAAGGGGACCAGCACGGTATCGATACGCACCACGGGGCATGAGAAGTCAGCTTTCACTGTTGTTCTTGGTTGCCACAGTAATGGACAGAAACTACCACGTATTGTCATTTTTAAGAGGAAGATGCTGCCAAAAGAAAAGTTTCCAGCCGGAGTCATCGTTAAGGCCAATGAAAAGGGCTGGATGGATGAGGAGAAAATGAGAGAGTGGCTGAGAGAGGTGTATGTAAAGAGACCGGATGTTTTTTTCCGCACATCACCGTCCCTGTTGATCTGCGACTCCATGCGCGCCCATCTCACCGCTACTGTGAAAAACCAAGTGAAGCAAATGAATTCGGAGCTTGCCATCATTCCTGGAGGATTAACTAAAGAACTCCAACCACTGGACGTTGGTGTAAACAGGGCAAGAAAAGTGAAGTTGCGAGCGGCGTGGGAGCGATGGATGACAGATGGAGAACACACCTTCACTAAGACTGGGAGACAGCTCCGGGCGAGCTATGCCACCATATGTGAATGGATTGTGGATGCCTGGGCTAAGGTATCTGCTTTAACTGTTGTCCGAGCTTTTGTGAAAGCTGGCATCATTGCTGAACAGCCACCTGGCAACGAGACTGACTCCGACAATGATGACAATGATGAGAGGGAACTCGGCATGCTTGATGGCGAAATTGCCCAGCTGTTCAATTCAGACACAGAAGATGAGGACTTTGATGGATTTGTGGGAGAAGATTGATTAAACAATAATGTGAGTGTATTGTTAAATAGTAAAATAAAGTACAAGTAAACTCACTGTTTTGCTTCCGTTACCTTTTTTTTTTTAGAGCGTATGTTTTAGCATGCGCCTTATAATGCAGTGCGCCTTATGTATGGGTCAAGTACAGAAATAGTCCCCTTAATTGAGACTGCGCCTTATAATCCGGTGCGCCTGATGGTGCGGAAAATACGGTAATCTACTGGGAGTGTAATAAATTCTATGTACAATCCCAATTCCAAAAAAGTTGGGACGTTGTGTAAAATCTACATAAAAACAGAATACAATGATTTGCAAATATTTAAATTGATGAAAGGTCTGGACTGCAGGCAAGCCACTTAAGTATCTGGACTCTTCTATTAAGAAGCCATGCTGTTTTGATGTCAAATTTTGATTTGTCTGACCAGAGAACAGTTTTCCACTTTGCAACAGACCATTTTAAATGAGCTTTGGCCCAGAGAAGACAGCAGCATTTCTGGATCATGTTCAGATATGGCTGCTTCCTTGCATGAGAGAGCTTTAACTTGCATTTTTGGATGACACTATGAACTGTGTTCATAGACAGTGATATTTGGAAGTATTTTTAAGCCCATGCAGTGATGTTCTTCACAGAATTATATCTGTTTTTAATGCACTGTCATGTGAGGACCCAAAGATCATGGGCATCCAATATTCCATTTCGGCTCTGTCCCTTTTGCGCAGAGATTTCTCCAGATTCTCTGAATCTTTTTATGATATTATGTACTGTAAATGATGATATATTGAAAGTCTGCAGTTTTACATTGAGGAACATTATTCTGGAATTGTTGTACACTTTTTAGATGCAGCTTTTCACTGATTGGCGAACCTCTGCCCATCTTTACTTTTGAGACACTCTGTCTAAGATGAACTTTTTACACTGAGTCATGTTACTGGCCTGTTACAGATTAACCTAATTACGGTAGTTGCAAACTGTTCTTCCAGCTCTTCCTTGTTAATACCACTTACTTTGCCAGCTTTTTGTTGCCCTGTTTCAACATTTTTTGGGACGTGTTGCTGACATCAATTTCAAAATTACCTTATTTTTTTTCTTACATGGTGCATTTTCTCAGTTTAGACATTTGATATGTTTTCCATTGTGAATAACATATGGGTTTATGTTCTGTATTTTATGTAAATTTACACAGCTTCACAACTTTTTTGGAATTGGGTTTATAAATATTTAAGTTTTGTCTCCATGTGAGATAACTGCTGAGATCTGATTCTCTTGTTCAACATTTTTATTGAAAAGTTTCATCAGTATAGCAAAACATTGTAATAACAAATATCCCTATCCGGGAGCCAACATGGCCCTTCGGTAGGGTTTAACAAAAACAGAATTTAACAAGATAACAGTGTGTCAATGTAACAACGAATATATAACATACATCGGTGATACCCAATCCCCTGAAGGCTTGTTATAAACCATTGATCATAGCAATAGAGCGAAATAAACTATCGGCAGAGGATCAGTGTCTGAGTTTGTTCCAATCAGTTCAAGGCAGTACACGCCGGCCACCCCAACAGAGATCACGCTGTGGTCCGTACGTGCTCCCCCTGCTCCTCCCGGATTTTTTGGTCCTGCCCTCCACCTCCTCCCTGCCCCTCAATTTCAATTTATTAAGTAAATGTATGGACTGCCTAGTGACATTGCTCCAAATTATATAGTTAGTAATAGATGACTGTGATCATATGGCATGCAAGATAAGCTAACAAAAAAACAAGGTGCAGGGGAAAGAAACTATAAGTGAACTTCACTTTTAATAAACAAAGCCATTCAGGGGATAAGTATGCTGAGCTCCACAGGCCCTGAGGAGTCATCTTGTTGCCATAATAGGTAGTAAGGGAAGAGAGTAATAGTAGAGAAAGAGAAAGTGCATCTGTGATGTGATTATCAAAGAAGAGCGGAGGAGGGAACCCAGTACTTGAATCAATCGTTGAAGGGAGTCAAGTGGCCCGGATATAGGGGAACCTTGATGTAGCGAGCCCAAGGCTCCCAAGTGGCACTCTGTCTAATAATTTTGCAGTGATTTGTTCTTGGGTCATTATCCAAGAAATTTTCCGCTTATTGTCTATCAAAGATACCTTGTTTGTTTTCAACGCCTTTGCAACGGTAAGTTTTGCTCCTAGGAGCATAAAGAAAATAAGATTATTAGTGTGTTTGGGGTCACCTTCTATTCTGTGGTTCAGTAATCCAACAGTGGGGGTTTGTGGAATTCCTGTAACTTTCCGTACCAGGTGGAAAAATCTGTTCTGTTCTCAACTACATCCTCCCAGATATCATCATCTATTGGGGAAATATTCATTTGTCTACATGTTAGATAACCACTGAGATCTGGTTCTCAACTACATCCACCCAGATATTATCATCTATTGGGGAAATATCAATTTGCCATTAAGATTTTATTTTCTCGATCCTCGATGAAGACAAATAGACTAATGCCAAATAGTATCTAAAGACAAGTTTGGCATGATCCTTCTTAATCAATAGGCTTTCTACCTTAGCTTTTGTAATGACACATCCCTCAACACAAATTGTGTAGCAACCGCTTGAAGCAGTTGCATACTGTATAGGTAAATAAATATGTATCCAGAATCCTGAATTCTTCCGTAATATTTTTTGAATGTTTTAAAGGTATGATTCGAGAAGATTTGATGTGCATATTTAAGATTATGACTCGTCCACCTCTCCATATTTAATAATTTTATATAATTCCACCATAAATGGGTTATACCACAGAAGTGCATTTGGAGAGCTAATGAGAGGAGGATTATCCAATTTGTGTCTACAGATTTGAAAGATCTTATAAGATAATTTTCATATACCTGCTCCTGTCCTGAGGTAGGGACCACTTCTATAGAGGAAGTTAGTTAATGCCGTGAACGATTGCATAACTGCAGCTTGCATGATAAACTGGGGCATTAAGTAGAACATACTGGAAGCATGGGAAAATATTTTAAATAGATTGACCCTACCTAAAAGGTTTAAAGGTAGTTTAGACCACGTACCAAGACAGTCTTTTATTCTCTGTGTAAGAGGGTAGGTATTTTTATCAATATAGAAGTCTCTGAATTTCAAATTCCTAAATAAAAAAATTTGGAGACTATTTAAAGAGAAGCATCCAGAGGCACATGTAGAATCTGTGAATATTGAAATAAAGGATGAGGCGCTATAAATGTTCAGTGAAAACCACGAATGGCTGTGGAAAAATGAATATATACAATAATAACAGCCAACATATATATTTAATTACAGATTAAATAAATTGCAATTGTAGCAAGCTAAAAGTCCATATGTGATAAATCCCAACACCAAATCGAAGTGCTCTTAGATATTACTTCTAGTTCTTCCACCACAAGTGCTCAATGGAAAGGTAGCCACTCACCAGAGATGTTTGACCCCTTTATGCAGGATGGTCAAAAAGCCCTTTTGGAATACCAGATTGATTCCACTGACCGCACAATTCCACTCCACTGGCCACTCAAGATGGAACTAGGATGTGAAAAATGACTTCACAGGAGACATGGATAAAATTCTCATAGTGTAGTAATTTTAATTAGTAGAATAAAAACAGCAGCAGCAATAGCAGTTACACTCACATGTTAAAGTGCCTGGCCTGGCACTAGGTGTAATCAGCGTGTGCAAGTCGGCTGATCCCTTGGGAATGGCGTGCGTTTCACGTCTCTCTCTGGAGGGCATAGCCTAGTCTGGGGTGTCAAGTTAGGACCTGGAAGTAGAAGATTCTCCTCTCCGACATATGTTTCGCTGTGATTGATAAGATAGGAGGAGGATAGGATAATGATAGGAGTGGTACCAAATAGCAGATTGCTGTGCATTTACTAAAAACTCAGCAGTTCAGCAACCATAATGGCATTTGCTGATACTAAGAGGAAGTGTCAACAGTATTTACAAGAACATTATTTAATACTAGCAAAGGATGAGGGGAAAGGGGAGGGAGGGTGTTGCAGGACTGGTGGTGAGAACTGGGGGGAGGATTAGGTTTAAGGGCATTGGTTGTAAAGGGGTGATGGCTTGCAGCAGACCTAGGGTAAAAGCAGAGGGACAAGTGCATAGAGTGAGTGTGGGGGAATTGTAAAAGAGATAATACACAGGTGATGGTGAAGGAGGAGCACAGCTATGATAGCGAGAAGGGAGGGTTGTACATACAGTGTTGAAGTAAAGCTTTGTGCAGGCATGAGGTGACAGATGGGTCTATAGATGAGGTGGTGGTAGTGAAGGCACATTGATGTGAGGAGGAGTAAAGGAGCATTGGAAAGAGGGGGGAGATGAAAGTGCTTTATCCTGCATAAACGTATAAACTATTTTTACAATGTAATCGTTATGTCTTTAAAGAGAAGTATGGGTTTCCTTTTTTTTGCTTACATCTATTCTATGTGAGCTGCTGATATCTATAATTCCTTCCAGCCTTCTCAGAAGTGCCCCCATTCTGTTAAAATCGAGCTAAATACCTGTGGGAGGGGCTAAAGACTTTCATACAGTGTAATACCAACAATAGTCTGGCTCTGGAGTCTGGATCCTCCCACTTTCCTGTCATTTTGCTTGATTGATGTCCTCTCTGCTCGCTCCCGAGACTTCACAGAGTATAGCTTCTACGTCTTCCCTCCTCCCCCCTTCCCTTCCCTTCTCTCTCTCCTCCCTCCCTTCTCTCTCTCCTCCCTCCCCCGCCCTTCTTTCTTCTCCCTCCCTTCTCTCTCCTCCCTCCCTTCTCTCTCCTCCCTCCCTTCTCTCTTCTCCCTCCCCCTCCCTTCTCTCTCTCCTCCCTCCCTCTCCCTTCTCTCTCTCCTCCCTCCACCCTCCCTTCTCTCTCTCTCTCCTCCCTCCCTCCCCCATCCCTTCTTTCTCCTCCCTCACCCCTCCCTTCTCTCTCTCACCCCCCCTTCTCTCTCCTCCTTCCCCCCTCCCTTCTCCCTAGCAACATATTTCAGTGGTCAGAAGAGTCGGCAGAGATAAGAGCAATTAATTCAGTGACTAAGGTAGGAGAAGTCACTGATAGTGCTGTGTATGTAAATGTCCTCTACATATTACTATCTACCAGAGTGAAAACAATATATTTGTAAAGCAGAATACACATATGGATGTGACAGCACACAGGCATTCCATGCATTACTGGTATAGTAAAATGAAATAAAATCAGAGCTAACATTGTGAATGAATCCTTTTATTGACTATCTGGATTTTTATATGAGACAATGAAACCTTCCATTCACGACTACTTGTATTTTCATACTGAAGCACAGAGCTCATCAGACATGGACAGAGCTTTGCTCTCCCATAATTGGTGTATTACCTAGTACCCCTATAGTAATAATGTTCCCTTCACTGTAAATCAGGGGTCTCAAACTGGTGTCCCTCCAGCTGTTGCGGAACTACAAATCCCATAATGCCTCTGCCTGAGGGAGTCATGCTTGTAACTGTCAGCGTTGCAATGCCTCATGGGACTTGTAGTTTCGCAACAGCTGGAGGGCCTCCAGTTTGAGACCCCTGCTGTAAATAGAGTATTACAGGATCACATGCCGTACAGTGCCATCACATGTCGTACAGACCCATCACATGCGGCGCAGTGTCATCACATTCCGTGCAGTGTCATCACATGCTGTACAGTACCATCACATGCCGTACAGAGTCATTACATTTTGTACAGTGCCATCACATGCCGTGCAGTGTCATCACATGCCGTACAGAGACATCACATGCCGTACAGAGACATCACATGCCGTACAGAGACATCACATGCCGTACAGTGCCATCACATGCCGTACAGTGCCATCACATGCCGTACAGAGTCATCACATGCCGTACAGTGTCATTACATGTTGTATAGGAGTACAGTGACAGAGGGATGATTCGTATGTACAATAAAGGAGACTCTGGGGCTTGTTGTTCTCTCTCCGACTGTATCCACTGGAGAGGGGGGCCTCTGACCTGGGCATGTATCATCAAGAGTGTAGAAGCAGAGAAACTAACTGAAGAGAGAATCCGATACATGCCTGGGTCAGAGGCCCCTCCTCTCTCCACTGTATCGATTCGGAGAGAGAACTACAAGCCCCAGGGAGATCTCGCGGACATCATAGAGCTGCCGATCGCTGCCTCCCCCTCCCCCCACTGCATACTAAAACGGACAGCCAGAGGTGCAGGGGAAGATGCCGGGTCTTGGGCCCCCCCCCACAGCAGCAGAATGACAGGGCCCAGTCACAAGTGCGACTGCAGCGACCCCTATAGTTCCGCCACTGACACTGTCTCAGCTTTCGGGTTTTAGCTGGGGACACACTGCCATGGAAACAGAGGCAAGTGAAGAACATGCTTGTTCTAGATAGCAGCTTGGGTGTGCACTTCTTCACCAAACACACCCACATGTCCTCCAGAGGGAGGGAGTAAAGGAGAGGCTGGATTGTGGAAATATTTGTACCCCCTGGAAAAGTTTGAACTGAGAAAGAACCATTAGAGGCTGATTCTGGGATCTTCAAAAGACTATTCTGCAAAAACTAAAGGACTGGGGAAAGAAAGAAATGCAATGCATGTATGAGGGTAGCATGTACTACTTATTTTTGCATTCCCATACTTCTCCTTTAAAAAAACACGTTAATAAAACTTGTGTTATAACAAAATATCCATTAATTGACAATGTGCCACACTCTTCATACAGTGTACTTAAACGACTATGCTGCTGCAAATAAAACTTAAATCATAACATAAACGTCCATCTATTGGCAATGTGCCACAATCTTCATAAAGTGCAATCTGTGCTCATAGATTCTTGATGTCAGTGGTGCAGATGTGCTCCCCTCCTACTGTGCCCCTACTCACCAAATCCAGGTGGGTTTAGCGCCTTGTTATAATATAGTAATGGTTCCTCAAACTTCCCAGCAAGCCAGTGAGTATCTCGGACAGGTTTAGCATAAAGGAGATGAAAGAGTATCCATAGTGTAAATCAGTTTATTTGGTTTAAAATAGTGTTAAAACAATAGCTATTCAACTAACATTTCTTAAAATATATATGCGAAAAAGATCAGTGTACAATCCAGTACCCGCGGCTTGCATTCCAATCGTCGCTAATTTACCACAGCAGCAGTCAATCAAAGATATCCTTTTTTTTACCATAGCGCTGGAAATGATATATTAATGGAGATGAAAGTGTACCGCCAATTGCAGTGTTGTGGGAGGGAGAGAGTGAGTAGCACACATGGTTGCAGTTTTTGGGGAAGATAAGGGATACAGGTATGGTAGTGAGAATAGGGGGGTGCAGGCCTGTTGGTGGAACAGGGGGCCTGCAGATGTGGTGTTGAGAGCAAGCAGCAGTGTGCATGTACAATAATAGAAGTGGATTGGGATTGATGAAGGCTGGAAAGTGGGCATGCAGATATAAGGTGGGTAGTGTGCATAGACCCTGTGGCAAGTGAGAGGCAGGTATAGATACGCTGGTGACAGTGGGGGGAAGCATGCACAGGTGTAGTAATGAAAGGCAGGGTACAGGTGGAGTGTAGACACAGCTGTTGGTTTGAGCCTGGGGGGCTACAGGTTTGTTGGGTGCTGAGAGGTAGGATGGTGCAAGCACAGTAGGTGCTAAGAGAAGGGGGGTTGCTGACAGAGTGGGTAGTGATTGAAAGAGCTGCAGGCATGGCTAATGCTGAGAAAAGGGTGGCTGCAGCCACAACAGGTGAGTGCCTGAGAGGAAGAAGGGTGTAAGCGTTGTAGGACTGAAAGAAGGGGGCTGCCAGCACAATAGGTAGTAAGAGAAGGAGGGCTGCAAGCATAGTGGATGCTGAAAGAAGAAGGGCTGCAAGCACAGCAGGTGGTAAGAGAAAAGTATCTGCAAGTTCAGTGGGTCCTGAAAAAACTGGGGTATGATGTCGGTGGTGGGAAAAGGGTTATAGTGAGAGAAGATTGGTTACAGGAAGCATGGGTGATGAGAGAAGCGGGGCTGCAGACGCAGTGGGTCCTCCAATCACAAAATGCTTTTAATTGTGAGAACCATTAGCTTCTTTGAATAGAGCATGGGCGGAAAGAGCAGACATAGTCAGCACTTGACAGGTGCGGCCTCTCATAAAAAAAAAACCTGCATCACTGCAAAATTACCGATGCTGGGGTATCCAGGCGCAGAGGACTTTGGATTTCAACCAAACACTATAGCCACCAGCACAGGGGACGCTGTGCATTTAGGCTAGATACCATCCCTGGTACTGTTTCTTTTTTTTTTTTTCAATTGTCACTAAACTTCAGCTTTAAAAGACTATAGTGCCCCTTTAAAATCCCTTCCTGGTACTAGCCTGCTGCTTTTAGACATGTGCTAGGCAAATCTTCAATAAATATTGATATCTATGTAGGCTATTAGATTGCGCTGCCAGAAGGAACTCCGTCTGTCACTGGCACTGCATAGAAAGACTGTTGTATATTATTCATCCTCTTGTTTACACACTAAAGCAATGAAGCACATTGACATTTTTGTGTGTATAATAACACTTGGATGACTATATGTGATATTTGTTCTTTAATGTGGGCTTTACAGCCCATAATAACTACGTAGGCTTCACTCAACAGAACTTCTAATCTGTTTTCCTGAATGTCTTCCACCACATACTGTTCTATGAAATCTTGATTCTTAATTGTACTAGCAGCAGTTACATTTAGGTTTTCTTTAAGTGTGTATATCCTCCTTACATACTAAAACATGTGGGTGGGCTTTGGTGCGGATTTGCTGGAATGTGTTCTAGAACA
Source organism: Lithobates clamitans (assembly GCA_037952925.1). Classification (NCBI taxonomy): domain Eukaryota; kingdom Metazoa; phylum Chordata; class Amphibia; order Anura; family Ranidae; genus Lithobates; species Lithobates clamitans. Next base: position 11,901,488 of record JBBGZY010000251.1, on the reverse strand, counting down.
AACATTAAAACTACTGGCAGCAATATTTTTCCCCAAATTGTACTTTTTTTTTCCCGTTTGAATTATTTTAGTTAAAAAAAAAACTTTTCTCAGAGGGTAAGGCTGTGCAAAACTGATGTTTCGATTACAGCTGGATACCGATGGCCTGAATACAGTTCGGGCTTTGTGGAAAGACCTTTTGGCTTAGAGCAGTAAAGTTTCAAGGGGTGTCTTTTTTATATTACCATATTTTATTTGTTTATAGGTGTGCAAGTCTAAATACAAAATACACTTTTTAAGCTCAGTACATTCAATGCTTTAACGAATGACATTTGAATGACTTCAACATTTCATTTGCTTTTGACATTCAATATTGAAAGGAATGAAAACCCACATACATTGTTAGAAATTAGTTTATTCAAGAGCAAATTTTCATCCTGCTCCTTTGAATTTTCTTGTCTTTGCGGATGAAAATAAACATCAATTAGACCCCATTTATAATTAGAAAATCGAGCAACGAAAGAATGAAATTAAGGTTGTTAACAAAAAAAAAAATTCACACAAAATTTTAGTGTATAGCCAGCTAACTACAATCCACTCAGAAATGGAATATCATAAGTGTCAAACTTTGATATACAGGTACTGTATATTCTTTACACATTTGGTTTTCAAGGCAAAGCACTTTGTAATGTTCGCAGCTGATTTTTATTAAATTCCCAAACAACATTCTTTAACGAATGTAAACGAATGTAAAACATTAAAAAAAATTATTGTGATTACATGTTCTTCCTGGGTACCGAGGGTGACATTTTGAATATATGGTATTTAAAGCTAAGTTAAATAGGTAATTACATACTCAATGGTGCTATAGGCCACGAAGAACCTTTGTCTTCTGTAATGTTTTGGAACTTTCACTTTTTTATTTTTACAGGATGGAGTTGTTTAACAACCTCCAACTTAAAACATTAGGCAACCTTATTTTTGTCTGGGTCATCACCAGAGACCTTTCCAGTAGCAGGCTTACAAATCTTTACTACTGACCTAGCCCTCTGGGGCTCAGCTCATGCAGGCCTCATGTACGTGAATTGTCTTACCTATTAAAAGATTTGTGATCCAGACACCCCTACTAGACATTATAAAAAGGCTGGTAAGCTCACTATTCTCCGCTGCAGCTAGTGGTAGCCATTAGCTTGCTAGTTGACTGTAAAGGAACATGAACACACTTTAAGGTCCCTACTCTGCTCTCTCCTGCACCCTGAAATGTATTGTAGCCTCTATGGGTCACGCTGCACCCCCCCCCCACCCCTGCTCCCAACTCTCCATGCCAGTAAAAGAGGGCTGGTTCACACCACACAAAACGCACTCCAGATGCTTTTCTACATGCACATTTTTTTTTTTTTTGCAAATCTGTTTGAGTCTTAAAACATTTAACAGAAAAACAACATACATGGGTCATGACGAGTGTTTAACTTTGGCACGTACAGAATTTATATATTGGGTAAACTGTTACATGAAACATGGCAGGGAATTTAAGGCATTACTATGGTCGCAGCAGGCTGGCTCCATGGGTAGGAGGACAGCCTGGAGCTAAAACGTGCATCTCAGAAATATTTGTTACATTCACAATTGCAGATTCCTATTCATTAGCAGAAGACAATGGGTTACGTAGGGTGCGAGTCTGAGTCTGTGGAGGAATCCGCCAGCCATTTGGACCAAACCTTGACATATTTTTGAGAGCAACCCCTATTAGCATAACAATCTTTGTAAAGAGGCAGGCTGTTGTTGACCAATTGTTTCCACAGGGAGAGAGGAGGAGGAATAGGCTTACGACAGCTGAGGGCTATGGCTTTGCGGGCGTAAAAGAGAAGTAGCCTGACCAGGGCGCGGCTTGCCACCATGGGAATTATTTGTTCTATCAGGCCCAATATACATATTGCTATGGAGGGTTGGAGTGGTATGGTGGTGACCTGTGTTATGACATTTAATATCTCTTTTCAATATTCGACAATGGCTGGGCAGGTTCAAAAAGCTTGAGTAAAGTCACCAAGTATTGTTCCACAATGCCAGCATCCTGGGGGGGAGGTTGTGTAATCTGCGTGGGGTAAAATATGCGCGATGGACCATCTTGAACTATATTAGTCGGTCTCTCAAGGAGACCAGGGATCTGAAAAGGAAGTCATCCCAATCGTCATTGTCAAAGTCGGGAATGTCGTGTAGCCATTTGTTTCTGAGTTTCTCCAGAGTAGGGAAGGAGGTCATTATCAAGTGGGAGTAAAGTCGCGAGGTGGGCTTATTTGCACATCCGGACCTGAGGAGGTCCTCTAATGTGGATTGGATGCTCTGAAGGGGAGAACTGGAGAATTGGCAACTGAAGGCATGAAAGAGTTGTAGATATCTGAAAAAATAGCTCTGTGGGATGTTGAAATCAGAGATCATTTTGGGGAGTGGGGCCAGAGATTGATTGGAGATTACTTGGTCCACTGTTTTAATGTTGAATTTAGTCCAAGCGTGGGGTTCGGGCAATTTGTAAATATGCTCAACCACAAGGAGGCAACTGGAGAAAATGCTTTTTTAGGGTATCTTTCAAGCCCTGGAGCACTAGGGCTTTAGGAACGCCCACAAAATTACACTTTTAGAAAGCAAACACTCCAAGTTATTCCCTGAAAAGCACAGTGAATCTTTTGAAAATGTAGCTTTTTACCACAAGTCTTTGGAAAATGCAGGAAAGAAAATGAAAATGATTGGTGATTGTCTGTGTCCAGTGAACATAGCGGGTCACAGATCCTGCTGCTGTGCGCTCAAAAGCATGCAATGCAGCCAGCTGCATTGGCACTGCTCCCATCCAGCTGTTTATGTACTATGGCCAGAGAAGAAGCAGTTAAGGCCTGGTTCACAGTAGTGTGACTTTAGTTGCACATAATCGCTTGACAATGGAAAGAACATTACTCTCTATAGTGGCTGCTCGTGCATTTTTGGTGCATTTTTGGAAAAGAGCCCAGTGCTACTAGCATGATTTTGGTCCAATAGAGTTCAGTGAAAATGCACCAAAAACGCATGTACATGCTTTTTTGACATGTTTTTGATCCATTTTTGACGTGCTTTTGCAGTTTGTTAAACTGTACATATCATCGCAACTACTTAGTGTATCCAGGTGCATTATGCCTTGTTTTTTTTCAGGACAAATTGGGCTTTCAATAGATGGTAAATGGTTAAGGTTATCTCCTTTTTTTATTTTTTTTTTATTATCAAACTAAAACAGGCCCAAAATAGTAAAAAAAAATATAATTCTTTTAATATATAATTGTATATTGATTGTTATTAATGTAACCTACCACCAAAGAACAATCCAAAATACATTCTCCAACATGGACTAAAATTTGGCTAGATCCAAGGTGAGTATAGTTCCCCTTTAAAAATGTTAATACATTTTTTTTCTTCTATATCTGCCTGTAGTTCAGCTTTCACCATGCATGTGCAATAGGGCAGGTCCAGGTGTTGAATTTATGTGAACAAGCACAGTCAAATCGCTCACTACCTATTATTCTCAGCCTCCCCTGAGAAAAGACCATTAGTAAATTAATTAACCAAAATTTCTAGGTATGTACATGACAAAGACAGAGACACTCAAAAAATACACAAGGAATTTAACATGAGTGCATTTGTCTGTTCACATCATTTAATGTTCTTTCATAGTGCTTGAGCTGTATATAAAATATGTGATTTTTCCATAAAAAAAAATCTTGGCCTGCCTTTCCTCTCCATTTAGCAGCCAATAATTTTATTAAAGTGTGAAGCCTAGAAAGATTTTCACATCTCCCTAACACTTCTAAGTTAAAGCTCATAATGCATCTCCTTTAACCCATTAACATCTGCAGACGAGCAGTCACATAGCGCTGTGCAAGTTGTGGTAGATGTGCTGACCAGCACTTTCAGTTAGACTGAACTGCAAGAGAACATTATCTTCATCTGAGGGCAACCTAGTTTAATCCAACGAACAAAAAGCCTGATTACTGCTGATTATCCCTATTCTGGAAAACGGACATAGTTTATATCCCTTAGGCTATTGCAGCCATTAGCTATAGTGAGAGATGCTTTGCTGAATGTGGGCAAAGCGTATCTGCAATGAATAGATGTTGCATCATAGGCAGGCTATGTTAACCAGCATGCTGACTGGGACATAGCCCAGTGATTAAAACCATTAAAAAGAACTGCAAACAAATCCCACAGACTCAGCAAAGTCATGAACGAGATCTTCAATTAAATTAAACAAGGAGACACATGGCGCTTCCCGGGATTACAAATCATAACCAAGCCCTGACCAAAGGTGAGGATAATGACCGATGTTAGAACTGTAAAAATACTTTACTGTCAGAGAAAAGAAGATGTATGACTGTGGCTTAGGCTTTATAGGAAATGATTTCATTTTGACTATATGCCACTAAGTATAATGCACTGTGTTTGCAATGTTTAATTAAGTAATGATCTAACCAAAAAGAGAACAGTGTTTGCTATCCTGATACGATCTAATACAAGCACATGGCAGAGGTGGGGGCCCTGCTTTTATTCACTGAATTCATGGGCATAGTGTTTGACATCCCAGTATGTGTTGTGGCCCCCACAATGTCGGATAATTATTAACATATGTTTTGGTGGGTGTGTGGTCTTTTGGCACCAGTAAATCTGTCTTTGGATACGTCTTGATGCACTTATCCCCTTTTTCAGGCAGCCTTCCAAACAGAAGAAAGCCATCCAGACAGCCATCCGTAAAAATAAGGAAGCCAATGCGGTGCTGGCCAGGCTGAACAGTGAACTTCAGCAACAACTGAAGGTGAAAATTTTTTCCAGATCTCATTTACACTGTGAGACTATGGCTGGGCTACTTTTGCTACACAGTTATGTTGAAAAAAATTTGAGGATTTTCACTTTTACCTAGAAACTGGAAAAGACATACATACACACCTGACCAACAGGTTATGCACTGCTTGTATTTCCACTAATGTGTAGTTTTTAATTTTACTGCTAAGCAGTTATGATGCTGATCTGAGATGCCTGGCCTCTGGCATGGTACAGTTAAGCCCCAGAGGCCATTTATTTTTAAAGAAAGTTTTTTTAAGACTTTCACAAATGTTGCAATGGTTAACAGAAATATACAGTGGGGATGGAAAGTATTCAGACCCCCTTAAATTTTTCACTCTTTGTTATATTGCAGCCATTTGCTAAAATCATTTAAGTTAATTTTTTTTCCTCATTAATGTACACACAGCACCCCATATTGACAGAAAAACACAGAATTGTTGATATTTTTGCAGATTTATTAAAAAAGAAAAACTGAAATATCACATGGTCCTAAGTATTCAGACCCTTTGCTGTGACACTCATATATTTAACTCAGGTACTGTCCATTTCTTCTGATCATCCTTGAGATGGTTCTACACCTTCATTTGAGTCCAGCTGTGTTTGATTATACTGATTGGACTTGATTAGGAAAGCCACACACCTGTCTATATAAGACCTTACAGCTCACAGTGCATGTCAGAGCAAATGAGAATCATGAGGTCAAAGGAACTGCCTGAAGAGCTCAGAGACAGAATTGTGGCAAGGCACAGATCTGGCCAAGGTTACAAAAAAATTTCTGCTGCACTTAAAGTTCCTAAGAGCTAAAGTGACCTCCATAATCCTTAAATGGAAGACGTTTGGGACCAGAACCCTTCCTAGAGCTGGCCGTCTGGCCAAACTGAGCTATCGGGGGAGAAGAGCCTTGGTGAGAGAGGTAAAGAAGAACCCAAAGATCACTGTGGCTGAGCTCCAGAGATGCAGTCTGGAGATGGGAGAAATTTGTAGAAAGTCAACCATCACTGCAGCCCTCCACCAGTCATGGCTTTATGGCAGAGTGGCCCGACGGAAGCCTCTCCTCAGTGCAAGACACATGAAAGCCCGCATGGAGTTTGCTAAAAAACACTTGAAGGACTCCAAGATGGTGAGAAATAAGATTCTTTGGTCTGATGAGACCAAGATAGAACTTTTTTGTCCTTAATTCTAAGCGGTATGTGTGGAGAAAACCAGGCACTGCTCATCACCTGTCCAATACAGTCCCAACAGTGAAGCATGGTGATGGCAGCATCATGCTGTGGGGGTGTTTTTCAGATGCAGGGACAGGACAACTGGTTGCAATCGAGGAAAAGATGAATGCGGCCAAGTACAGGGATATCTGGACCAAAACCTTCACCAGAGTGCTCAGGACCTCAGACTGGGATAAAGGTTTACCTTCCAACAAGACAATGACCCTAAGCACACAGCTAAAATAATGAAGGAGTGGCTTCACAACAACTCCATGACTGTCCTTGAATGGCCCAGCTAGAGCCCTGACTAAACCCAATTGAGCTTCTCTGGAGAGACCTATAAATGGCTGTCCACCAACATTTACCATCCAACCTGACAGAACTGGAGAGGATCTGCAAGGAGGAATGGCAGAGGATCCCCAAATCCTGGTGTGAAAAACTTGTTGCATCTTTCCAAAAAGACTCATGGCTGTATTCGATCAAAAGGGTGCTTCTACTAAATACTGAGCAAAGGGTCTGAATACTAAGGACCATGTGATATTTCAGTTTTTCTTTTTTAATAAATCTGCAAAAATGTCAACAATTCTGTGTTTTTCTGTCAATATGGGATGCTGTGTGTACATTAATGAGGACAAAAATGAGCTTAAATGATTTTAGCAAATGGCTGCAATATAACAAAGAGTGAAAAATTTAAGGGGGTCTGAATACTTTCTGTCCCCACTGTAGCAGAGCAAAGGTACTTATTCTGACAGTTGGGACCCTAGCATTATTTTAAGCCTTTAGATTTTCTTGTGGTCTTCTTTCTTTCAAATAACATTTGGAACCACATCTTTTATGAGGCCTTACCCTAAAGGCAGAGTCAAGTTTGGTCGTGCACCACTCCTAGATTATTGCTCAAATACACTACCATGGCCCATTCCCCAGTCAACACAGCCTGCGTTGAATGCTCCGATTGCTTAGGTGAGGTATTTGGGCCGTATGAATATTTAAGAGATTTAAAGGGACCTCACACTTTGCTACCTGGAACCATAATTGCTGCCACCAAGCGAAACCCTAGTCGATGGGAAGCCTGGAGGTGTCCTACCTAAGCAGTGGAACAACCCTGATGGTTTAAATGCATGCAAGTGATTAGCATCATGGAGGTGAGAGTTTAGAGAGCACTGAGGTGGCACCATGTGTAACCATAGAAGCATATCATCTGGTGTGGGGAGTCAATATCACTCTGGATTGAAATGTATTAAGATTAGCCCACAAGGCTAAATGGGACTGTTTATTTGTTTACACACATTTATAATTATGTTCAAACTATTCAATTAATGGTGGTGTACACTAGTACACAGTTGATTTTTGGTATTTGTTATATTGACAAATTTTTGAAATTAGTATATTGCATTAAACAGTATATGATTTATGTGGTCACTAAAAATATAGCTAGCAGCTCAGCACTAGTTATATATTTTTTATTGCAAACGCAATTTGTGCTAGCCTCAGCTGGTACCAATAATATTTTATTCATGATGGTTATTTATTTATTTATTTATTTTTTCACTTCTTCTGCACAAAAAAAACTGACAGCTCCGGTTGGAGTTGCTGTACTATCCATGCGAGATTAGTCCATCGATGTCCCCAGTTGATGTGTTGTGTTCTGACAAGGGGACGTCCCCACCTCCAGAAAACTCCGATCAATGCTCTCTGCCATTGGCTAAGAGCGCTGATCGGGAGACAGACGGCTGCTGGTTTTCCAGCACACATGTCCGACAGAAGCCGGCCAAACGTTCCGTCTTCTGTCGGACAGGCCAACATACACACGCGCTGAATGTCGGCTGTTTTTTTTTTAACCAGCCATTGTCTCCTGACATTTGGTCCGTGTGTATGGGGCTTTAGATAAGACTTTCACTTCTGGCTTTACTGGAAAAAATTGCTCTCCACACAATTAGACACACATCAGTCTGCCTTTCCTTTATCAAAGTCTATGCAGCAATTTTTCTGTGTATTTACACCTTCTGCCCCTGGAGTCCTGAGCAACCAACTGCTCCAGATTTGTATATACAAAGCAGGGTGAATAAAGTACGAGACACTGAACTGCTAAGAAAATGACTTCAGTGCTTCTACTGTAAAATTTGGGGATGAATGGCTACATAGAGCCTGCAGCTACAGAGGTTAGTGAGATCTAATTTTAAATCAACTTTACTGTTCGTTAAGAATATATACATTTACTGTTCATAGACCACAGGTTCACCTTAAAAATGCTCTAATGTGTGAAGACATCTTAAAAAAAAACATCCTCTTTGCCAGTTATGCTTGCCCAGTTTTGACTGCTATTTCATATTCGCCCATATTCTGTAAGATTCATTTAGTACATCTACCTGCAGTTCAGTATATATATTTTTTTAATTTTCAGGAAGTCCATCAGGAAAGAATTGCCTTGGAAACCCAATTAGAACAACTTCGTCCTCTTACTGTGTTATGACCTTGACCAAGAAGAAGTGACAGCAATGCCACTGATAAGGACGTATGAACAGCACATATCCAGCGACCTAATGAGATTTATTGTTATAACTAACATGGTGCTGATGCCGGTCAACTTTGGAATGACATATGTTCACCTTGTTCTTGTTTTATTAAAGAAGCAAAAAATATCTATGATTGTAAATCAGTCTGGTTTAGTATTATCACTCCACCTACTGTGTGGAATATGGAATGGATCATTGTTTAAATCAGCACCACACACAAGGGCTACAGCTGAGAGTTCTGCTGCACGTACTTCTTTTTCTTTTACATGCATTCAGGGACCATTCTATATTGATCCTTTTTCATTTGAACTTTTCAGCATATGTTATCTGATGACTTTCATCTATGATTTCATATAATATATTTTGTTACTGGCACTGATTTTAATCAAGCAAATTTTACATTATGTGTTTTAGGTTTTAGGAGGTTATTTAATATTAGAAATAAGTCATTGATGTACATTTTTATTTGCGCTTTTTTCTAGCAAGCTGTAAAAAATAACATCATGTACAGATTATCATTTCTAATATAAATGGAATCAAATGTCTGAAGAAAAGGTTGTTTCCCATTGCAAAAATAAATATGTAGCAACAAATTTTCCTGGTGTCTTTTCTGGCTGTGTTTTATGAAAAATGCAGCCAGTTCTTCTAGCAGACACCTTTAATGCACAAAACTTTTTCTATCTAACTTATATAAAGCTTGCTTACTTTGTTTAGACTGGCAGCCTTTCATTTTCATAGTGTATAAGAGGAGAAAGCATAGGTTGGATGATGCTTTAAATACACAGATTTATTTAGCTAAGACCCTAAGCTACTACTTCGTACATTGGACTTTACTATAAGTGTATAACAGCACTGCCAGAACCTCCACAAGGTTATACAAGTACTCTGCCTTCCAAGTGTCAATGCTTGGACCTGCTATCAAGGTCGCACAGCTACCGAGCACTACCTTGAGGGATGATGGATGGGTTGTGCTTAACATTTCGGGAGGTTTCATTGTCACTTTGAGTGCACTTACAGTAATGAGAAAAGTAGTCTGGCACCTAAGGGTACCTCAACGCCAATCATGATCCTAGCTTAGCAAGCTTTTTGATGCTGAAAATTCACTTTAAGAGCTCTTTAAGTTGTGTTTTAAATTATACCTGCTTTAATTTACTATATTGAGGCTGATTTACGAAATCTGGAACAAAAATTGAACTCTTACCCACTAAGGGATTCATCTAATTTCTTGATATGCTTGGTTTTCCTTTCTTCAGATTTGGTAAACAAGACTCATTGAAGTTACTGGTGTTTTCTTAGTTATTCAGGGAATATGACAAATAAAATACCTATTTAGAGGAGTGGTAGAACCTCACTTTAAAATTAACTATTGAATAATAATAAGATGAAAGCCATTTACACCATAACAAAAAATGAGAATACTTATTGATCCAATTTCTTGCACCTCTCATCACTAGGAAAGCAGTAGATTGACCCTGGATCTGTCACCACACTTTTTCTTCATCGTCTGCAGTAAAATGTGAGTAGTTTGACCCGATCTTGAAATGTGACACTGAAACATAAATCACTCCACTCAGCCATGGCTGGATTTACCGTTAGGCACTTTCCTGTAGGCAGCAGAGGTCAATAAAAGGCTTTACCCTGTGCAGTTGGTCACTCATCCTTTAGTAGAAATACAGTCATCACATATAAGCCTATTGACACTTTCTCACAAAATTCTAAGCCAGATCAGGATCTGTAAAACAAGAAATTGTTCTGTGTAAAGCTGGGATCACACTTGTGCGATCACAGACATTGCATGTGTGCAGATCACATGCGATTTTTGTGCGATGCAAATTCAGCTATACATATCTGTATGGATAAAATCGCATTGCATTCGCACCAAAATAGTGCAGGACCCTTTTTTGGTTCGCTTTGGAATTGGATCGCATGGGTGTTAAAACCTATGCAATCTGATTCTTGCACCATATCACAGTTCGCACTGCGATCTGCAAAACCAATCTCGGGTTGTCATTAACATTACATTGACACCCCGGCGGTTCACAGATGTCAGCGTGAACCAGTGTGCGATTCAGGTGCAATGCAGAAACCGGCACTGAATCGCAGGGTTTCCCGCATCACACCAGTGTGAACCGGGACTAAAAGAGGTGACTCTAAGAAAGGGTTGTATGCTTACAGACTCCAGTGACAATAATCTTACCTTGGCTTTAGTAACGTAAACATTGAAGGTGTTTGGAAATACTATCGAGTAGCTTTTAAACAAATGATAGATGACATCCTTTCTTTTAAAGGAACAGATTCATGGGTAAAAATTATTCCGTAATATTTCCAGACAATATGTAACTATGGGGTTGATTTACTAAAGGGAAAAAGACTGTGCACTTTGCAAAGTGCAGTTGCCCTCTGCAAGGGCAGTTGCTCCAGAGCTTGGTAAATGAGCAGAAGCTCTGCTGACTACTATCATCCAATCATGTGCAAGCAAAAATGCTGTTTTTTTTTATCATCCTTGCACAGGATTGGGTACTCTTTGCAAAGTCAAGCCTTACCTCATTTACTAAGCTCTGGCGCAATTGCACCTGCAGAGGGCAACTGCACTCTGCAAAGTGCACAGTCTTTGCCTTTAGTAAATCAACCCCTATGTCTCCAAATGTCTTAACAGCAAGTTTAATTTCTGGAAAACAATTGGTAATTATATTTCTGCTCTTGTTGAATATGACATCTGAAACCTCTTAAAGGGCCAGGAGTGCCAGTGCAAAGGGGTTAAAAAACCAATTAAAGGCAATTTAAAAAAAAAAAAAAATATATATATATATATATATATATATATATATATATATATATATATATATATATATATATATATATAGCATATTCTTACCTGCTTTTTGCAATGGTTCTGTATAGAGCAGCCCTAAACCTCCACTTTTGGGATCCCCACCGGCGCTGTCCGTTGCACCTCTTCTGTGTCAGCTTCCATAACAAGCATTTATTATGGGGGAAGACGTGCAGGCTCACTCCCACACATAGACACACATAGCATGGCTTAGTGCCACCCCAACTAACTCCTCACTGGATTGTATTGACAGCGGCAGGAGTCAATGGCTCCCGCTGCTGCCTCTGAGCCAGTGAGGAGATTGAGAGAGAGCAGGGATGCTGCTGTCAGGCACAGCACTGGGCCGAGAGCAGGCTCAGGTAAGTATTTATGGGGGGCTGGGGGAACTAATCTTGTAAGTTTTTTTTTACCTTAATGCAGAGAATGCTTTATGGTAAAACCCTTTAGCCTTTAAGATCAAGTTAGTCTAGTCTGAGAACTAGGAGACACTTTTAGGTAGCCAGGGACATGAGCTTTTATTGCTAATTAAAAAAAAAAAAAAAAAACAACTCATTGGTGGATGTCATGTGTAATTTTTTGTGATTTTTTTTTTTCAAACTCAGAGCAACAAAGGCATTTCTGAATTTGAATATATTGATAAATGAGCCATATTGCATATTAATATATTGTCACAGCTTTTTAACTTGTCTTCATTTGTTTTAAGCATTGTATGACATAAGTGCCATAGAGAATACATTTCTGAAAAGACGTAAAGGATCAAACCAAATATTTATTTAAAATAATTGTTGGCATTGGAGGGCTGAGAGATATCTACACACTTTTTTTTCTCAGGGACTCCAGCAGTAACAGGCCCTCGCCAGCATATCTGTTTCTGGTAAATTGTAATCTCATACATGCTACTACACCAAAATGAGTTCATACTGGTCACACATGCTACAATCTTATTGGATAGTCTACTAAATATAGATATACATGTACAGAAATCACATCTAAAATGTAGACAAGATTGTATGAAGTCATGATTTAGTGAGTTTTACAATATTGCACTAGACCTAATCAGATGAATGTATGATATTCTCTTTTTTGTACCATTAAAGATAGTAGATTTGCCTTTTCTGTTAAAAAACAAAAAAAAGATAGTAGATTTGCAGTCAGACTGTAACATGACTGGCCAGTTGTAGTCCTCCTGTTACATGGCAGTAAATTAAATATCCAACATGTGTTACCACTTCATAAGGGCTGCAACAGATTGGGGGGGGGGGTCAATGAGCCTTGAAAAATACAAGGAATTACAAGAAAAATAAACCAGAGCATTCACCCATGACTGAATTATCAGATTTGGGTAAAACATTTTTCGCTGTTTTGTGTTGATGCCGATGTATATTTATAGTATTAATTAATTAATATCTTGAAGTTTGTCTCCTGTTTGCCAGATTATCATCATCTCTTTGCTGCACCGTAATGTCAGCTGTCAAACCGTGAATACACAACTATGTACATATGATTGTCTTATTGGCAACGAATGTGCATTGTAGTGATATCTCATGTAATATTTGTACTCAACAAAAGCTGCTTTAAGTTAGAATGAAAAGTTAGATTTATACATTAGCATAATAAATGCTCTGTTAAATATGTATATGTATATTTATTCTATTGAAATATCAAGTCTCAAAATATTTGTTTTAATTATCCATCTTAATAAACAAAAATATTATTTGCATAAAACTGTGTTTTCTTTCAAATAAATAACAAAGAGTGAAAAATTTAAGGGGGTCTGAATACTTTCCGTCCCCACTGTGTGTGTATGTATATATATATATATATATATATATATATATATATATATATATATATATATATATATACAGTGGGGATGGAAAGTATTCAGACCCCCTTAAATTTTTCACTCTTATATTGCAGCCATATGCTAAAATCATTTAAGTTCATTTTTTTTCTCATTAACGTACACACAGCACTTCATATTGACAGAAAAACACAGAATTGTTGACATTTTTGCAGATTTATTAAAAAACAAAAACTGAAATATCACATGGTTCTAAGTATTCAGACCTTTTGCTCAGTATTTAGTAGAAGCACCCTTTTGATCTAATACAGCCATGAGTCTTTTTGGGAAAGATGCAACAAGTTTTTCACACCTGGATTTAGAGATCCTCTGCCATTCCTCCTTGCAGATCCTCTCCAGTTCTGCCAGGTTGGATGGTAAACGTTGGTGAACAGCCATTTTTAGGTCTCTCCAGAGATGCTCAATTGGGTTTAAGTCAGGGCTCTGGCTGGGCCGTTCAAGAACAGTCACAGAGTTGTTGTGAAGCCACTCCTTCGTTATTTTAGCTGTGTGCTTAGGGTCATTGTCTTGTTGGAAGGTAAACCTTCAGCCCAGTCTGAGGTCCTAAGCACTCTGGAGAAGGTTCTCGTCCAGGATATCCCTGTACTTGGCTGCATTCATCTTTCCCTTGATTGCAACCAGTCGTCCTGTCCCTGCAGCTGAAAAACACCCCCACAGCATGATGCTGCCACCACCATGCTTCACTATTGGGACTGTATTGGACAGGTGATGAGCAGTGCCTGGTTTTCTCCACACATACCGCTTAGAATTAAGGCCAAAAAGTTCTATCTTGGTCTCATCAGACTAGAGAATCTTATTTCTCACCATCTTGGAGTCCTTCAGGTGTTTTTTAGCAAACTCTATGCTGGCTTTCATGTGTCTTACACTGAGGAGAGGCTTCCGTCGGGCCACTCTGCCATAAAGCCCTGACTGGTGGAGGGCTGCAGTGATGGTTGACTTTCTACAACTTTCTCCCATCTCCCGACTGCATCTCTGGAGCTCAGCCACAGTGATCTTTGGGTTCTTCTTTACCTCTCTCACCAAGGCTCTTCTCCCCCGATAGCTCAGTTTGGCCGGACGGCCAGCTCTAGGAAGGGTTCTGGTTGTCCCAAACATCTTCCATTTAAGGATTATGGAGGCCACTGTGCTCTTAGGAACCTTAAGTGCAGCAGAAATTTTTTTGGCACCTTGGCCAGATCTGTGCCTTGCCACAATTCTGTCTCAGCTCTTCAGGCAGTTCCTTTGACCTCATGATTCTCATTTGCTCTGACATGCACTGTGAGCTGTAAGGTCTTATATAGACAGGTGTGTGGCTTTCCTAATCAAGTCCAATCAGTATAATCAAACACAGCTGGACTCAAATGAAAGTGTAGAACCATCTCAAGGGTGTTCAGAAGAAATGGACAGCACCTGAGTTAAATATATGAGTGTCACAGCAAAGGGTCTGAATACTTAGGACCATGTGATATTTCAGTTTTTCTTTTTTAATAAATTTGCAAAAATGTCAACAATTCTGTGTTTTTCTGTCAATATGGGGTTCTGTGTGTACATTAATGAGGAAAAAAATGAACTTAAATGATTTTCGCAAATGGCTGCAATATAACAAAGAGTGAAAAATTTAAGGGGGTCTGAATACTTTCTGACTTTCTGTCCCCACTGTATATATTATATAATATATATACACACACAGTGCATCCGGAAAGTATTTACAGCGCTTCACTTTTAGTATGTCACAGCCTTATTCCAAAATTGATTAAATTTACTATTTTCCTCAAAATTCTAAAAACAATACCCTATAATGACATTGTGAAAGAAGTCTGTTTGAAATCTTTGCACATTTATTAAAAAATAAGAAACAAACAGCATAGGCCTCCCAAATTGATCTCTTCTGCCCCCTGACCTGAGGGGATTCTCTCTTTTGCTCTGTGATCTCTTGTTTCCTGCTTCTCCCTCTGTTTTCTAATTCTTCCCCCCTCCCCCACGAACTGTCCACACTCGAATCCTTGAGCATTCCGGCTCAAACACCTTGTGAACAGAGATGTTCAATCGGGTTCAAGTCTGGGCTCTGGCTGGGCCACTCAAGGACATTCACAGAGGTGTCCCGTAGCCACTTTTTTGTTATCTTGGCTGTGTGCTTAGGGTCCTGTTGGAAGATGAACCTTCGCCCCAGTCTAAGGTCCAGAGAGCTCTGGAGCAAGTTTTCATCAAGAAAGTCTCTGTACATTGCTGCATTCGTCTTTCCCTCGATTCTGACTAGTCTCCTAGTTCCTGCCGCTGAAAAACGTCCCCACAGTATGATGCCGCCACCACCATGCTTCACTGTAGGGATGGCATTAGCCAGGTGATGAGCAGTGCATGGTTTCCTCCAGACATGACACTTGCCATTCAGGCCAAAGAATTCAATCTTTGTTTCATCAGACCAAAGAATTTTGTTTCTCATGGTCTGAAAATCCTTCAGGTGCCTTCTGGCAAAGTCCAGGCGGGGTGTCATGTGCCTTTTACTGAGAAGTGGCTTCCGTCTGGCCACTCTACCATACAGGCCTGATTGGTGGAGTGCTGAAGAGATAGTTGTTCTTCTGGAATGTTCTCCTTTCTCCACAAAGAAACACTGGAGCTCTGTTAGAGTGACTATCGGGTTCTTGGCCACCTCCCTGACTAAGGCCCTTCTCCTTCAATTGTTCAGTTTGGCCGGGCTGCCCACTCTAGGAGTCCTAGTGGTTCCAAACTTATTCCATTCACGGATGATGAAGGCCACTGTGCTCATTGGGACCTTCAATATTACAGACATTTCTGTACCCTTCCCCAAATCTATGCCTCAATACAATCTGGTCTCGGAGGTCTACAGATAATTCCTTGGACTTCATGGCTTGGTTTGTGCTCTGACATGCACTGTTAACTGTGGGACTTTATATAGACAGGTGTGTGCCTTTCCAAATCATGTCCAATCAACTGAATTTACCACAGGTTGACTCAAATCAAGTTGTAAAAACATCTCAAGGATCATCAGTGGAAACAGGATGCACCTGAGCTCAATTTTGAGAGTCATGGCAAAGGCTGTGAATACTTATGTACATTTTGTTAATTTTTTATTTTTAATAAATTTGCAAAGATTTCAAACAAACTTTTTTCACGCTGTCATTATGGGGTATTGTTTGTAGAACTTTGAGGAAAATAATGAATTTATTCCATTTTGTAATAAGGCTGTAACATAAAATGTGGACAAAGTAAAGCGCTGTGAATACTTTCCGGATGCACTGTATATATGGAAGAGTTCATCATTATAGTGGCGGAGAGCACCAAAGATTGCATTGGTATAGTCAGATAGGGAAAAAACTGATCTGTGGCTGATCAATAAAAAAGAATAGCAGACCTGATACTCTAAGTAGCCATGTACATCTTTGCCTTTTCCCTGAAGGTTTTCCCTGAGTTTAAACTTTACTTATATGCATACTTGTTACAAGTCAGTGACTCAAAAAGTATTAAATCTATAATAGTATTAAATCTATAATAGCCAGGGAACTAGCATTTCCAAAGGAAAGTGATTAATAACAGCCTACATGATTATCGCCATAAAGGGCAGCCCTGCAGTCTACTTAATTGGCTTTATGGACACCCCAGACAGCTGTAGACAGACAAATGTCTTTCCCTACAATACACATAGTTACATAGTCAGGTTGAAAAAAAGACATCTAGAAAGTCCATTTAGTTCAACCAATACAAAAAAAAAAATCATACAATGCCATATACACAATCCTATACCCACAGTTGATCCAGAGGAAGACGAAAAACCCCAGCAAAGCATGATCCAATTTGCTACAGCAGGGGAAAAAATTCCTTCCTGATCCCCCGAGAGGCAATCGGATGTTCCCTGGATCAACTTTTCCTTTAAATGTTAATACCCAGTTATATTATGTACATTTATGAAGGAATCCAGGCCATTTTTAAAGCAATCTACTTAGCTGGCCAGAACCACCTCTGGAGGGAGTCTATTCTACATTTTCAGAGCTCTTACTGTAAAGAAACCTTTCCATATTTGGAGATGAAACCAGGGGTCTCCAAAGTATGTTTTTTCCGGCCTGTCGTTGACTCCTCACACTCACTGCAGGGAGAGGTCTCTTTAAACTTTGCCAGGTTGCGGGAGCTTGACTGCATACTCCACACCCCCTGCACTGTACAGAGCAAGTCCTGTAACCTGACAAAGCCCGCTTACAGTGTACACCAATCACACTGATTGCCCCCCCCAATAAAGAGGACCTGTCACCACCCATCAAAGTACCTGTCAAAATTCATCTGAGTACTTGTCAGTCCATATGAGTACCTGTCACACTTCATCTGAGTACCCGAGTAACTGTCACAGTCCATCTGAGTACCCGAGTACCTGTCACAGTTCATCTGAGTACCCGAGTACCTGTCACAGTTCATCTGAGTACCTGAGTACCTGTCACAGTCCATATGAGTACCTGTCACAGTCCATATGAGTACCCGAGTACCTGTCACAGTCCATATGAGTACCGAGTACCTGTCACTGCCCTTCAGAGTACCCGAATACCAGTCACCAGCCCATCAGAGTACCTGGGTACCTATCTGTAGCCCATCAGAGTACCCAAGTGCCTGTTTCCAGGCCATCAGAGTACCCAAGTACCTGTCACCAGGCCATCATAGTACCCGAGTACCTGTCACCAGGCCATCAGAGTACCCGAGTACCTGTCACCAGCCCATCAGAGTACCCGAGTACCTGTCACCAGCCCATCAGAGTAACCGAGTACCTGTCACCAGCCCATCAGAGTACCCGAGTACCTGTCTGCAACTCATCAAGTTAGCCGAGTACCTGTCTCCAGCCCATCAGAGTACCCGAGTACCTATTTGCAGCCCATGCCTCATAGATTATACGTTGGGGTGTTTGCTTTCCAAAATGGGGTCATTTTGTGGGTAATTCCATTGTCCTGGTGCTCAAGGACCTTCAAAAGTGTGATAGGTAGGAATGAAATGAGATGTGTAATTTATGATCCTAGAACACTTGAAGGTACTACTTCAATGTTGGGCCTTTGTATGTGGCCAGGCTGTGTAAAAGTCTCACACATGTGATATTGCCATACTCCGGAAGAGTAGCATAATGTATTTTGGGGTGTAATTTGTTGTATGCATATGTTGTGTGTGAGAAATAACCTGATAATTTAACAATTTTGTAAAAAAAAAAAAATCTTCATTTTGCAAAGAATTGTGGGAAAAAAATACAACTTAAAAAAACTCACCATGCTACTTACTTTTAATACCTTGGAATGTCTACTTTCTAAAAAGGGGGTATTTGTACTTTCCTGACTTGTTAGTGTCTCAAGAAATGAGATACACCTAATGTACTGAAGACATGATCAGATGTGATCAATTTTCAATGATTGGCACCATGGTTTGTAGACTCTATAACTTTCACAAAGACCAAATAATATACACTAATTTGGGTTATTAAGGTTACCAAAGATATGTAGCAGTATAAATTTTGGCCAAAATTTATGAAGAAAAATTACTAATTAGCAAAATTTTATGAAACAAAGAAAAGGGCATTTTTTTCACAAAATTTACGGTCTTTTTTTATTTATAGCACAAAAAATAAAAAACCCACTAGTGATTAAATACCACCAAAAGAAAGCTCTATTTGTGTGAAAAAAAGAACGCAAGTTTCATATGGGTACAGTGTTGCATGACTGAGTAATTGTCATTCAAACTGTGATAGCGCTGAAAGCTGTAAAATTGGTCTGGGCAGGAAGGGGGTGTAAGTGCACTGTATTGAGGTGGTTAAAGCGGAGTTCCACCCAAAAATGGAACTTCCGCTTTTTGGATTCCTCCCCCCCTCCGCTGTCCCATTTGGCACCTTTCAGGGGGAAGCAGATACCTGTATAATCCAGGTATTTGCTCCCACTTCTGGGCATAGATCGCTGCAGTATGCACGGCTATCTATGCAATGTCTGGCTCCTCCTCCGACCCTCCCGCTGTCTTCTGGGAGATGCACAGGTCCCAGAAAACAGCAGGGACCAGTGATATTGCTCAGCGCGACTCGCGCATCCGCAGTAGGGAACCAGGCTGTGAATCCGCAAGGCTTCACTTCCTGATTCCCTTACCGAAGATGCCGGCACCTGCACCCGGGAGCCGAGGGACAGATCAGCTTCGGATGAGGACACTGCAGGCACTCTGGACAGGTAAGTGTCCTAATATTAAAAGTCAGCAGCTGCAGTATTTGTAGCTGCTGAGACTTTAAAAAAAAATTTCGGCGGAACTTCGCTTTAATCTCTTCTCAAGAGAAAATAAATTCTTTAATCTTTCCTCATAGCTGAGCTAGGTTGTGTGAAATCCCATGTGTAATTGAAAATTTTCACAAATGCAGCTAATTATATCTGCTGTTCATTTACTAAACTATTTCGAATTTCATAATTGCAGTTTAACCTTGTGTCTGACATGGTACATCTATATACGTCCTGGTATTCAATGTGTTAAAACAAGCTCACTGAACGTGGTATTGCTTTTTTTCAGCAGACTCCTGGCATTCATGTAAAAGTGATCAATGCAGCTATAGACCCACTCAATAATTTTTATGGTACTTGGAAGTGTCCCCCACCACAACCCCCATGTAGTTCCCAAGCTCACCTTTGCGGCAATGCAAATGTGTGTAGTTTTGTTCATATTGCCATCGCAAACGTTCCTGGATTAAAGGCTCATCTGCAGCGATCAGCAGCTGGACACTGGATATATCGCAGTTAAATACACATGTTCGCCAGCACACCATGAATCTTGGATTGCAGTCCAAAACTTTTATTGCAGAAAGATCACATCACAACAGGGTAGGTGCAACGTTTTGGGAACCATGCATGACCCCTTTGTCAGGCGTGTGTGTGGGACACACAATTTTAAGGCTTTACATGTTTGGTATCGACTTACTTGAAGAACCCCTTTCTTTTATATTGTACCAAAAATGTGTTATATTATGTCTAGGTTCGCTAAAATTCATTTTAGTGTACTTTTTTACGTAAAAATAAATTTGTTGAACAGTTATACAAAGATAAAATAATTGCAACAGCCACCAATTCATTCTACATGGCCTCTGCTCTCAGAAAATTATAGCTGTTTAGGGGTTTTAGTTCAAGTGTGCGAAAAATGGAAAAAAATTGTCCTGGCAGAAAAGCGGTGAATAGAAGAGTTTACGAAGGAATAAACAATACAAACCCCTAGTCTCACTGGAATTGTTATCAACCTGATAGTAGATAATGAATCCCAACAGACACTGATCAAGACAGCATCTATACAAATGAAAGTTTAGAGAGCGCTCGTATATCAGATAGTGAAAGCTGGTAGATGGTATCAAGTTCTCAGTCTCAGAAAGAAAAGAGAATAATTTCTACCTTGCTGGCAGGTGTTACAAGGTAGACAGGACAATGCAAAGCACTACACCCATTATACCACTGAGTGGTATGCATACAGCATTTGAGTTCATTTCAAACACAAGGCCTAGGGTGCAATGTGATATTTGAGCCTTTTATTCCAGGGGTAGTGAATGCAGCAGCTTGTGGTGCTCAAAGAGTTAGATGTGTTGTAATCGGTATTCTGCTGACTGTACAAAGCCAGCATTGTTTATGATCTGTTTTGTTTCTTCCTGAATTTCAGCTCTCCAACGTGACCTCACCTGTGTCTGCTGCTTGAACCATCCAACTCTTTGTTTAGCTTGGCATTCAAACTATCCCTTCAGGTTTCACTTGAGGTATAGGTGGGTTTACCGGCTGTTTGCAAGCTTTTTAAATGTCATCTAATTATATTAGTAATGTAACTATATTTAGATCAGAAGAAAACAAACCATGTAATAGTTGCACCTGTTTTGTAAACATAAGAATTTTATACTAAGTAACCAAATACTACCATCAAAGGTAAATGTGAGCAACTAAATATGCTGCTAAAGCTGAATTACTATATACATAGTTTATGTAACATAAGTAAAGTTTAGGGACAGATTAGGGAGAGAAGGACCTACCACACATAGCACACCGTGGTTCAATTGCCCTAAATTTTGGGTATAGCCTGATAGAGTCTGAGCCTGCTCACGGTGTACACATATATGCTAGAGCTGCACGATTCTGGCTAAAATGAGAATCACAATTTTTTTGCCTAGAAGATATATCACGATTCTCGTGGCATTTTCGTTTTATTAATTGAAGTGTATTTTTTCCCAAAAAATTGCGTAGAAAGACCACTGGGCAAATACAGTGTGGCATAAAATATTGCAGCAATTGCCATTTTATTCCCTAGGGTCTCTGCTAAAATATATATAATGTTTGGGGGTTCCAAGTAATTTTCTAGCAAAAAATATTGATTTTAACTTAAGAAAAGTGTCAGAAAAAGATTTAGACTCTTTTTTTTTACAAACAAGTGTATCCCTTTGATCTAAGAAGAAAGGTTAGTTACAATGTTTTATATTCTAAACTTGGCAGAGAGCCCAGATGTTTTCTTTTGACAGCTGAGTGAGCAGATAGTCTCTCCACTTGTTATATGAAAGAATAGGCAAACTCAGCAATATAGATCTTCGGGGGGGGTGTGAATCGAGATCGCAATTTTTTTAATGATTAATTGTGCAGCTCTAATATATGCCTAATTATTTGTACTAACAAAATAATAGACTGTAACTGCAGCCAAAACTTCTTTTGTCTGGGATAGAGTTGAAAGGGAACACAAAATGCAGAATAAAACCTGCTGATTATTATCACCAAGTATAAAAGTAAAAGAAAAACCCAATTTTTGAGTTGTTACCAGATCAGAAGTAGAAGGGAACTCTTTGAAATCTTTCAATGGTGACAACTGCCTAACGCCGCCCATACTTGGAATGAAATTGTCCCTGCTGAATCTGCCAAATTTTTATGTATGGGCAGGGAGGTTGTACAGAAGACGATCTAACATTTGACGTCTATACAACCGTCCTGCTGGATTTTTCCTGCTTGATCAGTGCTGCAGCCATAAACTGCAATGCTGATCAGTGTTTTCTATGGGCCGGGAAGTCTCCCCGCTGTTAGATTACAATAACTCAGCTGGGCAAATCCCCTATACACCGCAAATCTGTAGATGGAAGAATTGAGTCATTTTTTTCTATTCAACCTCCTTCCTGGCTAAAAGAAAAAACTGTTTCATGTATGGGCTGCTCTGAAGGAAACCATGTCAGGAACAGTTCCAAAGGACTCCACCCATACAGCGACCATGTAGCCAGATCCAAACAAAAACATAACTGCTCGATCACTGACAGGGGATGTGTGAAGGAACCATGTCAGAAACAGTTTCAAAGTCTCCAAAGGACTCCATGCACACAGCGACCATGTAGCCAGATCCAAACAAAAACATAAACGCTAGATAGTGTAAAACCTCTTAGGGATTGCATTTATTAAAAAAATATTGCACTTACAAGTATCCAAGTTAATGGATGTTCTGTGGCGGCCGCCTTTCTTGCATTATGCTATGCTGGTTTTAACTTGGATACTTGTAAGTGCAATACTTTTTTATTAAATGCAATACCTAAGAGGTTTTACACTATCTAGCGTTTATGTTTTTGTTTGGATCTGGCTACATAGTCGCTGTGTGCATGGAGTCCTTTGGAGACTTTGGAACTGTTTCTGACATGGTTCCTTCACACATCCCCTGTCAGTGATCTCTACTGGGATTATTACATCAAGCCTGTCTGACCCTTCATAATAAAGGGTCCAGGCTCTCTGGTAAGAGGCCAATTTATTGTGGTGGTGGCATAGTCACCTGGTGGAGGGATTTGGATACATTCTTATCTACAGTTGAATCACAGAGTTTGATATTTTGATTATTATGGTCCATCTGAGAGACTGACATCTTTGTCAGTTATTTTAATTAATAATTATAAATTATTATAAAATTATTATAAATTATAATAATAAATAATTAATTATTTTTTATTATTGTTTTTTTTTTTTATCTAGCACTTATTTTCAACACTTTTGCAACACTTTTTTTGTCCATAGATGGATATAAATGTGACCAGTTTAGCAGGGGCAGGACGAATTTCAATCAGTTTGTAGCCATCCCTGTTCGTTAGATTGACTTCTGTGGAACAGACCAGGTGGAAAACATGTCATTCAGTGACTGCAGCAGCAGGGAGGTTAGGAGAATCCTTTGTCCCCTTAATTTGTGTGGTTGAAAGAACTACTAATGTATGGCCAGGTTTAAGTTTGAACAAACCAATGTAAGCTGATTCTGCATGGGTACTGTACAGCACTGCTTTACTGTTCAGAATGTTGTTAAACATTCCCATCATTTTTATGATTCATTTTAGTAATATTTAAACAAAAAAGGCGGATCTGCAATAGAGAGCATTTGTAGTGATTTTTTGAGAATACTTAACAGTGACTGCAGACCAGGCACTGGCTGCATTAAAGAAAACTAGGCCACATGTCCTACTGTAACACTTGGGTGTGAGTTACGGATGAGTAACTTTTGGTGTTCGATAGATGCATTTAATGGTATTTTGTTTGTTTTTTCATTCATATACTACCAGTCGTACCCTCAAAAATGAGACTATTTAAGATAAAAGGGGATACGTTTTTTATGTGCCTGATAATTAATCTAGGCTAGAGTAAAATTATAACATCTAAGCCAGAATCATCACTTTACAGGCCATAATACATGCCTAAACAATAGTAAAACAATTTACTATTAACCTAAAGCCCTGGAGGCATAATTCTTCCACCAACTGGGTAGGTTTATGTATATGTTTTTAATGTTTGCATAGTTTTCCATACCTCCCACCTTTGTCAGATGAGAAAGAGGGACACAACAGGGACAACTGGGACTATAGTTTTCTTAATGTTACTAGCTTCCTTGTAGTAGGGAAAGTAGATTGTTAGGTCCTCTGGGACCAGGACTTATGAGAATGAGTTTGGGTACCGTGTAAAACAGTATGATATGTTAGCACATTAACACACTATTAATACACTGATGTGGCGCCCTCCTTGCGTAGGATGCTAGGCAAATTTAGTTTTTCGCTCCTTCTGTAGTCAAGGGAGCAGTAATTATTTGTTCTGGTCTGTTCAGGGTTTCATAAGCTGGAAGTTTAATTGCTTCCCCCTGCCTCTGGAAAAAGTTTCCAGAAAATAGGGAGGGAAATTCAAATGACCAGCCTGAATATTTCTCACGGCCTGGTCAGTTCCTTGAGAGAGGAAGCCCTTCTTGATGAAGTTGATTGGACGAAACGCATAGAGGCGGGACTTTTGGTTGGCCGTGCTGATGTCACATCCGCCCAGTTAAACTTATATCAGCTCCAGGCATAGCAGAGCGGCATCATATCCAAAGAGAAACTTTGTGGCTTTTAATTTTATATTGCCTTTAGAGGCACAACAAAAGTGAGTGCATTACTTTATTTTATTTGTGGTTTTAATAAACATACTGCACAAAGACATACTTTTTCCTGGCTCCTGTATGTCCCTAATTGCATGTGAAATAACATCTTACTATTGAAATTCTGCTCTTTGAGTAAATGGGTGACCTACCCTAAGTGGAGGAGAGGAGGAGCATACCAGCTTATCTTAACAGTGTGGAAGTTGGAGTTACTTGGCATAAAGCGCTTATTGACCTTTAATAAACTAAAAAGGTCACTGGGCTTCTGGTGAGTGAACATTTTGTGTAGGATCACGTGGTGGAGTGAACATCACGGGAGTGGAAATTTGTAAATAGTATGGCCCCTGGGCACACACGCAATTTCTATGTATGGACAGTCATTCACGCATAGCGCATTAGCACTTTGGGTTGTGAATAATATTCCTGCACAAGTAATTTTTGCATGTTCATGAGAATATATATTATTACTAAGGTGTAGGTTTGCTTTTTACACTTATTAGCGGCGCTCTTAACATTCTTTTTTCATGCTAAAGAAATTGCGTTTTGGTCTACAGCTGTGAGGCCTTAGACAGTCTGTTGTCCCCAATTACCTCCAGAGAGAGACTAGACAGAAGATTTTCCTCTTGTTGCTATTGCTAATTGTTTTTGGAGTATCCCATTCCCTAACACCTCTCCTGTTTAAAGTTCTGCAAGCAATACATTTCAAAAAGACATTCCCTAGACTGAGTTATTCTAGCTAGAGTGAATGGATTGATTCATGTGGCGGTGGACAGTCTATGTACTATAAGGGAAGAACCAGCTATTACCAACAGCTCCTGTGGGGGGAAATATGTAGGAAATAGAAAAAAATCAATTGCTTGAGTAAAAGCACTTTGTAGCTGCATAGATTCCTTTAATGAGACATGTTAGATGTAATATTACTCCTCTTTCATCTACTGTGTCATTTTACTGTATGTGTCTACTAAACACCATTCTAAAGTTGTTTTTTATTAAAAAAAATAGTTGCTAATGTTGTTTCTGTAGTTGAATTTTCCACATACAACACATTTAGTTTTGTATTGTGGTTATTCAGAAGCAAGTTTATGAGGATAGGAGAGGGTTTGCCTTGTATGTTTTCTCTTTCCACAAGAGGAGCTTGTGGACTGAAACCTAGACTGGGCAAATATCAGAGTTAGGGTGTAAGTATTTAAGCATAGCTGCCATGCTTTGTATCTGGCTTTGGGTCAATGACCTGGAACAGGTATATAGATAGGAATTTAGACTTTAGTCTGCCTTTCCTGATTACTTGATTTGAGTTGGTGACTCAGAAAATATTTAAGCCTACTACTAGACATACATGGCTAGACCTGCGTTGTTCATCATACAATAGATTCCTCCATCCACACTAAACAGTGCGGATGGAGGAATTTGCATCAATGACGCTGACTATTTTGTTTAAGCACTCACAGCTGCCTAAATGTACAGTTACTGCATCTGATTCAATGCAGTCACTGTTTGGCCAACAATTTTCCACTGATCACCTTCGATTTTTCATTTGAGGTTTGTGGAATCAGGTGGTGCCAACAGAGCCACCCACAGCTTTAATATTGTCCATTTCAGCAGGAATCTTTCAAAATTTGAGCTGTGTATGGCCAGCTTTAAAATCTACTTGTCAGGCAATCCCAAAAGTGACAAAGTTGTATTGAGCTTGGAGCTCTCTAGAAAAATGTATATGGCCAGCTGAAGTCAGGTTCTTTTACTGTTGAAAGTTCATGAGACTGAGACACAATAGCTCAGAGCTTCACGTTTTTGTGACTTTGCTTTCCTTCTCCTTTTCTCTTTCCAAACAGTTTCATGGTTCACAAGGCTTTTAAAAAGTCAGTTTACATGATAATATTTTATTGTAAAGAGTTTCCATTCAATTTCTTGTCACATAAGAAAAGTGCTTTGAGGCCTTTAAGCCCCCCTCATGTTACATCTTGCAGTATACTAGCCTGCTGTGGCTTACGGCCAGATGGCCCCATGCCACCACATACTATTCTCATTTTTTTTTTGTTTTTTAATAAAATTCTTACTTCATAGGGAGTGCATTCATAAAAACAGCAAGGTTTCAATTATTCTACTTTGCGGTAATGTAACTGTTCAATGATATCTGTCAGTGCAATTTGGTTTTGGACCAAGATTTGATGTCATTTTGTTTTTGTAGCTGCTATCGCTTTACTTCCCTATGCATTAACTAAGAGTCTATCATGAATAGAGGGTCCCTACAGCAAATTAACAGCAAAGTCCGAGCACTGTTTATAACGTGATATAAGGCTGTGCTGATCTAGTGGCTGATTACTTCTCCTGGACTATTACATTGCCATGTAATTCCTAAATGTGATCTGCCTCTCAATTACCTTTATAAATCCATTCTGCCTTGTGGAAATTAAAAAAAAAAACAACTGCAAAACAAAAACTATTTTGGCTGGATGTTTTATTGCAAGCATACTGCTGACATATGTGGTTTTATTTAAAGGATAATTTTACTTTAATATTAGATTTATTACCCACACCCTACTTATTACATTTTAAAACATAACTTCAGACCTTAAATGCAGACAAGTGGGACTTCTCACTGCTGTTGCCGACCCACAATCGTCGGTGCCTACATCTTCTGGAGTTCTATCATCCCTTGCAAACATGCCCAGCCATAATGAATAATATCTATCAGAAGGTATGTGATTATGTGGGGTTTGGTTTAACACTTTTGTCTTTCAGCCACAGTTTGACAGAGTCACCAAGGGGGCTCCTGAGTAAGACACATTTTTGGGTCCCTTGTTCATCTACTGGCTAAGTAAAACACTTATTCACTGTGTACTAATGACCCCTGCTTGCAGCTATAGAATCCTTGGACTTTAATCCCACCAAGGGCACAGTCTAACTGTAGTTGTATATTCTTCCTCTGTCAGTGCTAGTTTAATCTAAATTGTTCCCACAGTCCCAACATATACTGGCAGGTAAAATGGGTCTGCATGTGTATGACTGTGACAATAGATCGTATGTTGCTGTCTGGGACAGGGACAGATGTGAATAGGCCATTGTTCTTTGTTGTGGTAAAGTGTCAGTGCTAGAAGTAGGACACAAACAATAAGCCTACACTGATATGCCACCCATGGTTCAACAAAAGAACACCCATTAAGGTGGATATACTTTTTCAGAGAGCTGTAACTGTCATGCAGAACTGTAAGTGTTACCATAACCTTAAAGTGAACCTGCGCTCTGCCCATAGTTTTGTCTTAAACCCTACTTCCCAGCAGCATTAATGCACCTTTTCCTCAATTTACTGCTGCTCTGTTTGGCTGCAATAAATTAAAGAAGCTGCTCTGTGTAAGCTACGAGTCACTAAAATTATAGCTTACACTTACATTGCCTTGCAAAGGTATTCACCCCCCTTGGCATTTTTCGTGTTTTGTTGCCTCACAACCTGGAATTAACATGGATTGTGTGAGGATTTGCATCATTTGATTTACAGAACATGCCCACAACTTTGAAGATTTTTTTTATTGTGAAGCAAACAACAAATAGGACAAAATAACAGAAAAAGTCAATGTGCATAACTATTCACCCCCCCCCTAAAGTCAATATTTTGTAGAGCCACCTTTTGCGGCTATCACAGCTCCAAGTCGCTTTGGATAAGTCTCTATGAGCTTGCCACATCTTACCACTGGGATTTTTGCCTATTCCTACTTGCAAAACTGCTCCAGCTCCTTCAAGTTGGATGGTTTGTGCTTGTGAACAGCAATATTTAAGTCTGACCACAGATTTTCTATTGGATTGAGGTCTGGGCTTTGACTAGGCCATTCCAACACATTTACATGTTTCCCCTTAAACCACTCAAGTGTTGCTTTAGCAGTGTGTTTGGGGTCATTGTCCTGCTGGAAGGTGTCCCGACTGCTGAAAAACGGATTGTGTTCTTTGGGTGATGTGATGTGTTGGGTTTGCGCCAGACATAGCGTTTTCTTTGATGGCCAAAAAGTTCAATTTTAGTCTCATCAGACCAGAGCACCTTCCTCCATACATTTTGGGAGTCTCAGACATGCCTTTTCACAAACTCAAAACATGCCATTTTGGTTTTTTTGCTAAAAGTAATGGCTTTCTTCTGGCCACTCTGCCATAAAGCCCAACTCTATGGAGCATACGGCTTATTGTCGTCCTATGTACAGATACTCCAGTCTCTGCTGTGGAACTCTGCAGCTCCTCCAGGGTCACCTTAGGTCTCTGTGCTGCCTCTCTGGTTAATGCCCTCCTTGCCTGGTCCGTGAGTTTTGGTGTGTGGCCATCTCTTGGCAGGTTTGCTGTTGTGCCATGTTCTTTCCATTTGGTTATGATAGATTTGATGGTGCTCCCTAGGGATCATCAAAGATTTGGATATTTTTTAAAACCTAACCCTGACTTTTACTTCTCAACAACATTGTCCCTTACTTGTTTGGAGAGTTCCTTGGTCTTCATGGCAGTGTTTGGTTAGTGGTGCCTCTTGCTTAGGTGTTGCAGCCTCTGGACCTTTCAAAAAGGTGTGTATATGTAATGACAGATCATGTGACACTTAGATTGCACACAGGTGGACATCATTTCACTAAGTATGTGACTTCTGAAGCTAATTGGTTACACCAGAGCTTTTTATGGGCTTCATAACAAAGGGGGTGAATACATACGCACATGCCAATTAACAGTTTTTTTTTTCTGAAAAATAGCTTTATGTATATATTTTTCTAATTTTACTTCACAAACTTAGACTATTGTGTTCTGATCCATCACATATAATTCAGATTAAAAAAAACATTGAACTAAAGGCTGTAATGTAACAAAATAGGTAAAAAGCCAAAGGGGGGGGGGGTGAATACTTTTGCAAGGCACTGTATGTCCCATGTGACAGCATTGGTGCTTGCCTCAGCTCTGTCACATGAAGTACCAAGTATTTTCTTTAAAGTACATTTCCAGACGTTCAGACTCTACCTCACGCACAAAAATGTGCTTTTGAGGTGAAATCTGCCCAATAGAGAAACAGTTGTCAATAAAAACCTGACAGACACTTCATCCATTCCCTGCGTTATCCAAAAAAATAGAGGTTTTGGCTGAAGTTGGACTTTAAGCTTTATGTTTTTATACCTCCTCCTTACAGAATTCCACCATTATGTACATGTATCTTGTTGGTATAGTTGAAAGCATTGACCTAGTAATAACAAATATTCAACCTGATTTTTTTTGGCACAGGTTTTGATCCCACACTTTATATATAATAAGTAAAAAGGTTCACCTTGCTATAAATGGTTTCCTGCAATATGCATCCACAGCTAGCATTTAGAAAGAGTGACATAATGCTCTCATCAGAAACCAAGTTAAATATACAATATTCTGTCTGACAAAGTCACTGTACAAACTGGATGCCCAACATAAAAAATCCAAGCATCGTAGCCCCAGTAAAATTCGGGTACAACATTCAACACTTTTACCAGCCAATTGGTAAAAAAACTTCTTTCCTACTTAGAGCTCTTTCATACCAGCCCATGTGCTAAAATGGATTATTTTATCATGTGGGCTGGTGTCTGATGTGTAGTGGTGATACCTTATATTATTACACAAGACATTGTGCTGCAGTGTGATGAGATGCGCTGGTATGAGGTGAAGTGCAGTGCGATTACAAAAATGCAGCATGTCTGCAATTTTACACAGTGCACTGCAAGCCACCCGAACACAATATTGTGGAGTGAGCAGGGCACATAAACATTAATTGTTTATGTGCAGGTCATCACAGATAGTATGATCTAGCCCTTATACAGGCTTTCGTTCACAGACATTGCAAGGCTTTAAAAGCATGTATCGCTACCAATGGCCTATTCCACATTCCATTCCTGCTACAATTCCAGCATTGTTCCAGAGTGCTGAACAGGAACTTCCTGTCGTACCCCTACATTCTCATGATCATGTGACCTCTGGCCCCAGAGCTGTGATGTAGCAAAGACACAAATAGTGGAGACTGTATGTAATATTTAGTTTATTACAGTCACTAAACTCCAATTATGCATATCTCCACTTATGTTTGAAAAAATGTGGAACGGAAAAAAACAAAAATCACAGGATACCAAATGTACTAAAGGTACTAAACTACCATAAATAAACCCCTCCTCCCCACCAAAAAAACCCTTAAAAAAAATATAACAATAACAAAATACATCAAATGACAAATGTCCCTAAGTAGAAAATTTAACATAAGCATCTTAACAAGTGAAAATAAGAATTTCCCATTTGCCCAAATCAGTATTTTTGTGTTGAAATCAAACTGCTTTTTCCTATTGCCGCCTCCAGAATACAGCTATGCCAGTTAAAATTGATCTGCTGCTAACCAGGAGGTAAGCCCCTCTAGCGATCAGAGGTCATCATGGCCAAAACTTGTGTAGGGGGCCTTACATGGTGAGGAAACCACCACAATACATTGCATTATAATATTCAAGCCAGGTAGACAAGCATGGAACTGACTACCTCTTATTTATGCATTTCAGGAAGTGAACAGAATAACCAAAGCCCTCCTACCAGTTTTCTTCATACACACATGTCCACAACACCCTTGGAACGTTAGACAAGATAGGAGCACTTACATCGCTGTGGACACTTGCAAGGCAGGGGCACTCACATAACTATGGACACTTGCGAGGCCTTGTCATATCGGGGTTCTAGGCAGGTGCTCAGGCTGGACTCTGCAACACAGCCGATAACTGCTTACAGTAGCTTAGCTGCCTTGGAGAGATGTGTCTCAAACCTATGGATCATCTCTTCCTTACAGCCTTCCATCAATTGACCACCACCCCAAGTTGGCTGTTTGCTATACATTCATCTCTTTTTATTACTGTAGGCTGTTCTTTGACCTCATTACATAACTCTGTGTGACACAGAAATTAGGTGGTATAATGCAAGATGTGTGTTTACTTGACTTCCACATTATGGTACAACCGGTTCCAAATCATAGCAATTATAACAGTCCAACAGAAAATAGTCTACTCCCAAAGCCTACTTCCCAAATTAAATAAGAGTGCTGCTATGCTCATGTGTGGAGTAGTAAATGGTGCTATACTAGTTCTTCAATGCTGTGCAAACCTGCTGACAGACAGTGCCCCCAGAAGTGACCCATACTCCATGTGCTTGCTTTGACATGGAACCTCGACCCCAGCTCCCTTCACTAAAAGCCCTTAGCATGCTCTCTGAAGGTGTGAGGCAGGGCAATAACTCACTCTCACCTGGGGCCCAATCACAACCGCAGGTTGCACATGATTTTGTCCCTTCTCTCGCCCCATTGTTTTCTATGTGCCCTAATGATAATCTGTGTTGTTCTTGTGCAGAAAAATGCGGGCCATATAGTGAGAACAAGTCTTTTAAAAGTAAACCAAATATAGTTGGCAACCAGCAGTAGGCACAAATAAAATCTTGCTTCCAGTCCTAAATCAGTTGAATCCAATAATGATCAATTTACAGTATTTTTTTTATTTATTTATTACAGGTATTCATGAAGTGCTAAATATGTATGCAGCACTTTACATATTATACATTCACATCAGTTTCTGCTCCCAAGGAGCTAACAATCTAAGCTCCTCCATCCCACATCCTACATACACACACACACACACACACACTCATACAGTACAAAGCATTTCCAATTTAACCCCTTCCCACCACCTCCTGACCCTTTAAGTGGATCAAAATCCAGAGGGGTGGAGGCAGGCATTCCAATCATGTGAGGTTTGATTAGCTGTTACAGTGGTCACATGATCAAAAGCTCCTGATCGTAAGCATGCGTCAGGAGCTTTCTGTGACAGTTTAGTAAACTGTTTGCACATAGACATAGTTACATAGTTAGTCAGGTTGAAAAAAGACACAAGTCCATCCAGTCCATATATTCTTCCTCTTGGTGTTAAAGCCCACCCACCGAGAGGCTGCATATAAGCGTGTGACCAATGGGAAGAGGTTAAAAGACTACATTCACATTGGTGATGAATGCAGAAGATTAGCAAGAACCCAAATCTGTATGTTCATCCATGCAATCTGCATAGATCCCAACTGTCCCTGATTTCAATGGACTGTCCCTGATTTGGAACAAAGTCCCTCTGTCCCTCTTTCTGGTGTGATCTATATAGTTGTATTTAAAATGCACTTTTTATCTTTCAAAAAGTGTTTACCAGTGCTAAACCTTTCATCCAATTCCTAAATTGCAACATTTGTAAATGTCAAAAGCCAATGTAAAGTAATAGTAGTGGTATAAAAAAAAAACACTTGTGGGTTTACCTAATTATTTTTTTTTAATAATTCTCTTTTAGGGGGTGTGGCAGGGGGAGTGCCGTATACCTACATACTTTTGACCCTTGTTTCCATGTCAAAAATTAGGGAGGTATAAATCTGTCCTGTACTACCTTTGTGTGTAAAGTTGGCCATGCATTAGTACATTTATGAACTATTATGGACAAATGTCTTTTAAAAGTACTTCAAAATCTTGTTTGCTTTTAACATTCAATTGGGAATGAATATTATTCATGGTCACAGCATACAGTTTCGAGCTATAGCATCTGTATTATAATAGCAATACAAACAATAGTTCTATTTGACAATCCAATATAAGCTTACTTATAAAAACTCCTTTCATGTTGTGAGTGCTGCCTGTCTGCTCGCCATCTCTTTCTACAACTTCCTGGATTCCCTGCATACTTGGCAGCTTCTCCTCTGCTGTTTACATTCAGTTTCTAAGGACTACATATCCCATGGTAACTTGCTGCCTGCAAGCAGTATTTCCTGTACTGACTCCACCTCCTGACTCCTTCTCTCCGCACCTCTGTAGTTCAGAAGGCAGGCTCTGTGAAATGTGTAACAACAGTGGGGAAATGGTGTGGAAATCCTCACAAAGTAAGTTTCCAAACTTCAAGATCATTCAGATTAATAGGAGTAGTCTAGAAATAATTGAATACAATGTGGAACTGTATATAGGATTTTACATGCTGACTATATGCTCTAAGGCAGTTAATTTTTACTGGTTAATTTTTCCAATAAAAGTCAAGCAGGGATTATTCAGTAATTTTACCATTTTCCTGAACTTGGTGGGTATTTAAAGTGAACATAAGTCATTTTAATCTAATTCACCACAATGTCTTTCCTCATAGCATTTTTTGTAGAACCTGTAGTCACTTACTACATCTTCCACCATGATAGATATGTAATGACTATTGTTAGGTCTTTTCTAGAATTATGTCTAAAAATAGAAAATTATCTTGTCGCCTCCAGACCAGTTCCTCAATCCATCATGGATCAGCTAAGTTATTTTCCTGTAGGGTATACATATTCCTGTACATCTATTATCTACCTTCTATTGACAGTAAATATGTAGCAGGTGAAACTGGAGCATGATTATGTAATGTAGCCTGTCAGGTACAGGTTTGTGCATGCTTGTGTGTGTGTGTGTGTGTGTGTGTGTGTGTGTGTGTGTATATATACAGTACCTCACAAAAGTGATTACACCCCTCACATTTTTTGTAAACATTTTATTATATCTTTTCATGTGACAACACTGAAGAAATTACACTTTGCTACAATGTAAAGTAGTGAGTGTACAGCTTGTATAACAGAGTAAATTTGCTGTCCCTTCAAAATAACTCAACACACAGCCATTAATGTGTAAACCGCTGGCAACAAAAGTGACTATACCTCTAAACTAAGTGAAAATGTCCAAATCAGGCCCAAGTAGCTATTTTCCCTCCCCGGTGTCATGTGACTCATTAGTGTTACAAGGTCTCAGGTGTGAATGGGGAGCAGGTGTGTTAAATTTGGTGTTATCGCTCTCACTCTCTCATACTGGTCACTGGAAGTTCAAGATGGCACCTCATGGCAAAGAACTCTCTGAGGATCTGAAAAAGGAATTGTTGCCTACATAAAGATGGCCTAGGCTATAAGAAGATTGCTAAGACCCTGAAACTGAGCTGAAACACGGTGGCCAAGACCATACAGCGGTTTAACAGGACAGGTTCCACTCAGAACAGGCCTCTTTATGGTCGACCAGCAAGTGCTCAGCGCCATATCCAGAGGTTGTTTTTGGGAAATAGACGTTGTGAGTGCTGCCAGCATTGCTGCAGAGGTTGAAGGGGTGGGGGGTCGGCCTGTCAGTGCTCAGACCATACGCCGCACACTGCATCAAATTGGTCTGCATGGCTGTCATCCCAGAAATAAGCCTCTTCTAAAGATGATGCACAGGAAAGCCCGCAAGCAGTTTACTGAAGACAAGCAGACTAAGGATATGGATTACTGGAACCATGTCCTGTGGTCAATGAGACCAAGATAAATGTATTTGGTTCAGATGGTGTCAAGCGTGTGTGGTGGAAACCAGGTGAGGAGCACAAAAACAAGTGTGTCTTGCCTACAGTCAAGCATGGTGGTGGGAGTGTTATGGTATGAATGTCAACATGTGCTGTGACATACTGAAGCAGAGCATGATCCCCTCCCTTCGGAGACTGGGCCGCAGGGCAGTATTCCAACATGGTAACAACCCCAAACATATCTCCAAGATGACCACTACCTTGCTAAAGAAGCTGAGGGTAAAAATGATGGACTGGCCAATCATGTCTCCAGACCTAAACCCTATTGACAATCTGTGGGGCATCCTCAAACAGAAGGTGGAGGAGCGCAAGGTCTCTAACATCCACCAACTCCGTGATGTCGTCATGGAGGAGTGGAAGAGGACTCCAGTGGCAACCTGTGAAGCTCTGGTGAACCTCATGCCCAAGAAGGTTAAGGCAGTGCTGGAAAATAATGGCGACACAAAATATTGACACCCTAGACCCAATTTGGCCATTTTTACTTAGGGGTGTACTCACTTTTGTTGCCATCGGTTTAGACATTAATGTCTGTGTGTTGAGTTATTTTGAGGGGACAGTAAGTTTACACTGTTATACAAGCTGTACACTCACTACTTTACATTGTAGCAAAGTGTCATTTCTTCAGTGTTGTCACATGAAAAGATATAGTAAAATATTTACAAAAATGTGAGCGGTGTTCTCACTTTTGTGAGATACTGTATATATACAATGCCTTGCAAAAGTATTCATACCTCTTGAAATTTTCCACATTTTGTCATGTTACAACCAAAAACGTAAATGTATTTTATTGGGATTTTATGTGATAGACCAACACAAAGTGGCACATAATTGTGAAATTGACGAAAAATGATAAATGGTTTTCAACATTTTTTACAAATAAATATCTGAAAAGTGTGGTTTGCATTTGTATTCAACCCCCTTTACTCTCATACCCCTGACTAAAATCTAGTGGAACCAATTGCCATCGGAAGTCACCTAATTAGTAAATAGAGTCCACCTGTGTTTAATTTAATCTTAGTATAAATACAGCTGTTCTGTGAAGCCCTCAGAGGTTTGTTGGAAACCCTTAGTGAACAAATAGCATTATAAAGGTCAAGGAACACACCAGACAGGCCAGGGATAAAGTTTTGGAGAAGTATAAAGCAGAGTTCAGTTATAAAAAAATATCCCAAGCTTTGAACATCTCACGGAGCACTGTTCAATCCATCATCCAAAAATGCAGAGTATGGCACATCTGCAAACCTACCAAGACATGGCCATCCACCTAAACTGACAGGCCAAGCAAGGAGAGCATTAATCAGAGGAGCAGCCAAGAGGCTCATGGTAACTCTGGAAGAGCTGCAGAGATCCACAGCTGAGGTGGGACAATCTGTCCACGGGACAACTATTAGTCGTGCACTCCACAAATCTGACCTCTATGAAAGAGTGGCGAGAAGAAAGCCATTGTTGAAAGAAATTAGCAGCTTTTAGGGACAAGCCTGATGCTCGAGTCAAATGTAAGTTCGACTTGAACATTGG